>CM024244.1:40548787-40954306 GCA_013421045.1 Propylea japonica
CGCAAGCTCGTCGTACGAGGCCGGCTACATTCATCAACTTTGACTTTATTTTACGTTGTGGCAGCAAATAGTCTTAACTTCAGATAAATAAACAAACGCCTACAATGCGTTCAAACTTTCGTGAACGGACTATATATTATACCGATGTAATTGGTGCTATCTAGGGTTTTTTCATCTATCTCCACATATTTTAGAATGATTTATTTCTATTTGGATCAAGTTCAATTTCCCCAGGTTATCATTCTGAAAACGCCGTCATTAGATATTTGGCGTGAAATTTCGCAGTAATATCAATAAATGTACATGTTGGAGTTTACTTAAGGATAGCGACTGTACATAATTGCGTAAATTTTTGGATTTTGTCCTGTCAGTTTTCTACTGCTTGGAAGTTTCAACGAATATTTAATTGATGTAAGTGAACCCTTGAATGATTTATATTTTCAGGTTCAACCATAGTGCACTAACTGTGTCAATAATATTAGGTACATCGAACAGTGATTGACATCTAGTCCGTTCACGAAAGGTTGAGCCGCCGGTTGGCCATGACAATTTGGCATAATATTCCACTGTGCATATTAAAATTTAAGAAAAAAAAAATTAAAATTTAAGATTATGTTGTTTATTTTCTTGTCAGATTGATACGCAATGTTTTCAATATTGCATAGAGTTCCCTGATAACTCGAAAGCTTGTCGGACGAGGCCTGGTACATTCGGCAACATTGATTTTATTTTACGTTATGACAGCAAATACTGCCAACTTCAGATAAATGAACAAGCGCCTACTATGCGTTCAAACTTTCTTAGATGGACTATAGGTTATGGCCTTAAAATATAAATCATTGAACCCTTACATCAATTAAATATCCTCTGATAACTTTCAAGGAAATTCTGAAAGTAATATGAATTATTTATTGCAACCAATTGAAAACGGGAATAATAATTCACTCTTCGTTATGTTTGGAAGTAAATTGTAATCTAGAGTAAAAAGTAAATGTTTAATTCTTACTCTGAGGGACCTATTATGACTGTCAAGTATGGAGCGCAATTCGAATATTGCATTCCTATTAAAACACCCTTTGAATTGCATAAATGGTAACCACTAGATTTTCTCTGAAATTCACAACCTTATCCGACCATTTTCGAACATAAAATAGGTCGAACTGAATTTTATGTATCAAGGCATCAACCTGAATTCTCCAAGAAATTCAAATTCTCATATTCCTTTCCCAGAAACCCAATAGTGCGGGTCTTCTGCACCATTGCGAAATGATGATGAAAAATGCTTTTCCGTCGGCGGTAATTTTGAATTCCAGAACTCGGTGATTTGTTGTGGCGTCCGGAATCAGGGCGCAATCTTTAATTTACGATCAGCCTTTTCGAAGTGGTGGAAACCCAGGGAAAACGGGAATGTTTTCCATTTACAAATTAGCATAAATCGTTCGGTCAGGTTGTGCTATTTTCCGTTCGCCGTTCGCGAAGGCGATCGGTTTTTGTTTTTGTGCGTAAATAGGTTTCGTAATTGCCGGATTTGGTGAAATATGAGATCTTGTTTCTGGAGAGGTGTTGTAGTTCTTCAGGATTACTTTTGTTCGAAAGATTTTCCGTGAAGATTTTCAAAAGATATTTGGATTTGGATCAGGATTCATCAACATGTTCAATATTCGAATTTTGCGCTGTGCTTGGCAGTCACAAACTTACTCTGAGAGTAGAGCATGAAGTAGAACGACGGAGTAAATGCAGTTTTTTCGTCGTTCAGAAACTCTACTCCGATAAATATCATTCTCGAGACATATGTTAGGTTATGTTAGAATAGTTAGATTTAGATGAACTACCTTTTGGTTTATTGTAGACAATAAATATTATCTCTTATTTTATTCAGGGTTCTTCAGAGATTGCTTTTTATTCAATCAGTAGATTCTCTGATTCCGTTAGTTACACGTTCACTCGCAAAAACATGATTAAATCTGCATATTGATTGCCAAAGATTTATAACAGAAATGGATAGAGAAAATTAAATCAAGATTAAAACATTGGTATTGTGTTCATATAGACAGTTATACTTGGAATTTTCTAACGCCCATTCAATTCAATTTTTTGAGAATCCCTAACTGGGAATATCGACAGAATTTCAACAGATGTAAAAAATATATTCTTAGTGAAATTATAATACAAACCTATACTCTCATTTCCGAGTATCAAAGTATTTCATTTAGTTATATCAAAATTCTTGTTTTATCGTGTGAAATCCGAAATATTCACCCAAAATAAATAAAAACGATGAATACCTTTTCAAATTCGAACAACATTTTTCCATTACAGTTCCAAGAATAATGGATATAATGTACATAGTCCGTTCACGAAAGGCGCATAATAGGCGTTTCTTTATTTATCTGAAGTTGGCAGTCCGAATGTACCCAGCCTCGTTCCACGAGCTTGCGAGTTATCAGACAACTCTATGCAATATTGAGAACATTGAGTATCAATCTGACAAGAAAATAAAGAACATAACCTTGAATTTTAATATACACAGTGGAATATGACAAATTTCCATGGCCAACCGACGGCTCATCCTTTCGTGAACGGACTATAGGTACCTTTATTTATTTCTGGGTGTTTACTGCCAATCCATAGAACTTCCGAATTTTCAGTTTATCGTAAGCAAATAGAGATATTACCTCAAAACGGTTAACAAACGAAGAAAAAAGCTTTAAACTCAAACCAGAAATATTTTTCTCGAATGAATGACAAAGAAAGCATAATGCTTCAAATTCAAATAACTGTCAGAGTACTGAATACTCTGCAAAAAAGCAAGGTACATGGAGCTTACTCCGACAAAGTTTCTGAATGATCGAGAGTACATACTCTGACAGGCTGAAGTAAGTTTCTGAAGTCTTTGGAGCAAGCAAAGCATGCTCGGAGTAAGTTTTTGAACGCGGCCATAACAGACCCTTTCTATTTTACGCTGCATCACTTCCCAACTGATGCGAAATCAAACAGAAAATATCGTTTTCCGCCGACCTCGAAATAAAAGGTGATTTTAATGTGTACGTAATTGAGCATTAATGACCCATTTTAATGCTCAATTTTTTAGCTATTTTAATGTGCAATCCTCATGGCAACCGTTCACAAAGTATGTAGAAGCACTACGAGAAATGTCAAAACTCTACTGGAACATAGATAGATATAAATTTTATTATGTCAAACATAAGTTTCGAGCAAAATGAGAATGTACTTCAATCAATAATTCATACACAATTCATATTGAGATCGTCGGAAAAATCTTGTAATCAACTCGCTTATTAATCGAGCCACTAATGGTCTCAAACTATTAACGCATTCGCTACGTTCACGCATTAAAATATCTCGACCATTAGTCGCATTCTGCAAATTTTTTCACAATAAACTCTTGTTACTATGCTGTCGAAAACCATATGTTCTGTTGAACTTTGCGCTCTTATTGAAAGAACAGAAGAAACATACAAAATGATCTATGCGAAGTACCAAAGTTCATTATTATTCCTGAAAGATGTGACCACAATGTGAATACCACCATAATATCAGCCATATCACCAGATTTTGTACTCAAAAATCTGTAAAACCGTTTCATCCACTCCCGATATAACTGAGGCGTTCTTTACACGAAATTCTCCCTGCAGATATCGAATTTAATTGCCAATTCGACTTTCCACCGATATTCCATACAGACAAAACCTACAGCTACCATAATCATAATCTCCATCAGAATCAAGAAGCAAGTTTATGTTAACGAACGTGCGTCGCATACCCGACATCTGACTGAACCACGAATTGTTGAATGAAGCCTTGCTCGAGTCGAATATCAAGTAGGCTTGCTGCCATGAAGTTATATAAAGACGAATGCTGTGGGCTGAAGTGTCAGAATAGACCTGTCTATGAACGAAAATGACAAATGTCTGAAATGATTATATTCTTCCAACAAAGGCATTATTCGTTCGTTCGACTCTATGGGTATAGAATATGAATCCAATTCATTTCGAAGGGATGCTATAATATTACCTATTCCAGGTTTGCGAATATATATGTTGGATTTAAGGGAGAAAGATTCGTTAGATGAATAATAATCGCATCTGGAAACGTTCCTCATAATCTGTGGGGGAGAAACTGGGGTAATCTTATAATATGGCTTGGGGTAGAAATTTGTTCAATTATGTTTATGTAAGGGAAACCAACATAAGGTGCTGATCACAGATTTATGAAGGATCAATCTTGAATGTTGATATGTTTCGTCAAGCACTCTAGGAAGTCAGTGTCACCATACTACGATTCTAATTCAGAAAATCAAAGTTCTGCTACAGAAGAAAAACATATATTTTAGAATTGGAAAATAGAAATTGAATTCAAGAATGGTTAAAATAAGTTCAGAAAAATGAAATTGAAATTCAGACTAGGAAGTTGGAATTCAGAAAAACGAAGTTGAATTCAAAAAAGTGAATTGCAATTCAGAAACAGTGAATTATATTTCACAAAACGAAAATGGTAATATATTTTCTGAAATCAATTTAACTCTTTCTGAACTACATATTACTTTTCTGAATTTTGAATTACTGTTTCTGAATATATAGCTCTTATTCTGAAATTCAAATACCGAATTCTTAATATACAGGGTGAGTCTTTGACCTTGCAGAATATTTTAACACAAGATTCCTGAAGCCAAAAGAAACATTTTTTTCCCATACCATTTTTTCCGATACGGCTTGGTTCGTAAGATACAGACTGTTGAAAATCCATAAAAAAATTTAATTTTCGATCATATCTCGCGAACGATCTCATCGAATGAGATGATTTTTGGAATATAGTTTTTTATTGATACGATGAATGTTCCTGCATTACAAAATTTCATCCACATCCTCCTGTTTCTTTAATATGACTATAACATTTCATAAAAATACCAGAAATTCAAAGAATCCAACTTTTAAAAATAATTTGAATGCTATTCAACGAATTTTTGACCATTTTGGAAAGTAAAAGTATTCCTTATTTTTTTTCGTATGATGCGTCGTTTTCGAGTAATCTGAAATTCAAAAATAAAAAATATCTGTGAAATTCCGAGTATTGGGTACTTTGGCTGAATGCAACTCTGTTCAAAAAATTCACAGAATTCAATTTTCCCTATGTGGTCACTTTGACAAATTTCAAGAATAATTCGAGAATTTGTTATCTGGAATGATGAATGGTAAGAGAACTAGCGGATTTTCTTAAAAATGGGGTTATAATGAATAAGCTCACCTCTATACTTCTTCAGTGTAAATCCTTATCTATTCAAGCAAATTTCCACACCACTTTCGAAGTACCTATTGCAATTTTGTTTCGTTGAGCTTTGACATACGTTGATCCAAATTTACATTACGTTAGAATACGTTCATTTCTCATTTATTCATCATATGTATTTATTACCACTAAAATGACCTTAATAACTTAATAAGTTAATATTCATGAAGTCGTATGATTTTGAAAAACAAACTAACCACAGAACACCGATGTCAAAGAATCTAGTGTCACTTCTGTGACTTTCACCATGCGGACCACAGAACATAAATATGCGGACACCCCTTGAAATTCAATCGCCCCAACTGGTGTTTATGAACGTGAAATGTCATGCGTGTTATGGTTGAGTTGAGTTGTTGTTTTGATTTCGGAAGATTTCAAGAGAGAAGGAAATGAATGCTATAGCTAGAATAGGTGGTTTAAAAGTTAATCCGATATAATCAAAAATAAAGTATACATCAAGAAGAGATTATTCTGTTTTCATCACTAGCAAAATTTTGGATGAATCAATCATTGCATTAGAAAATATACAACTGGTATTGAAAAAGTGAGTTCATATTTCTTTCTTTAATACAGCAGCTTATTTGAAAATTTCGAATGGTATATCTATTATCTACTCGTTTCTTTGATACAATAGCTTATTTCAAAGGTTTGAATGCTATATCTCGTACTTGCAAAAATTCAGTGGTTAGTTTACCAGTGGCGGCATAGCTCATTCTGAAAACTAAAAAGGGCTATATCTTCTTATTTAGGCCGAATCGGAAAAAATGGTATGGGAAAAAATGTTTCTTTTGGCTTCAGAAATCTTGTGTTAAAATATTCTGCAAGGTCAAAGACTCACCCTGTATATGTTGGATTCAGAAGAGAAGAAGATAAATAATTATCACATTTGAAAACGTTCCTCATAATCTGTGTAGCAGAAACTGGGGTAATATTATAATATGACTTGGGGTAGAAAATTGTTCGATTATGTTTATGTAAGGGAAACCAACATAAGGTGTTGATCACTGATTTATGAAGGATTAATCTTGAATGTTGATATGTTTCGTCAAGCACTCTAGGAAGTCAGTGTCACCATATCACGATTGTCATTCAGAAAATCGAAGTTCGGCTGCAGAAAAAGAAACATATATTTCAGAATGAGAATATGAAATTCAGAAAACAGAAATTGAATTCAAGAATGGTGAAAATGAATTCAAAAAAACGAAATTAAAATTCAGACTAGGAAGTTGGAATTCAGAAAAACGAAGTTGAATTCAAAAAAGTGAATTGCAATTCAGAAACGGTGAATTTATTTCAAAAAAAATATATATATATATATATATCGAAATTTTATTTTATTCGTTCGTTCGACTCTAGGGGTATTGAATATGAATCCAATTCATTTCGAAGGGATGCTATATTACCTATTCCAGGTTTGCGAATATATAAATGTTGGATTTAAGGGAGGAAGATTCGTTAGATGAATAATAATCGCATTTGGAAACGTTCCTCATAATCTGTGGAGTAGAAACTGGGGTAATATTATAATATGGCTTGGGGTAGAAATGTGTTCGATTATGTTCATGTGAGGGAAACCAACATAAGGTGCTGATCAGGGTTTTATGGAGGATTAATCTCGAATGTTCATATGTTTCGTCAAGCACTCTAGAAAATTAGTGTCACCATATTACCATTGGAAGTTGGAATTCAGAAAAACGAACTTGAATTCAAGAAAGTGAATTGCAATTCAGAAACGGTGAATTATATTTCACGAGAGGAAAATTGTAATATTTTTTCTGAAATCAGTTCAACCCTTTCTCAATTACATATTACTTTTCTGAATTTTGAATTACTGTTTCAGAAAATGAAGCTTTATTATGAAATTCAAATATCCAATTCTGAATATACAGGGTGTTTCATCATAAACTGGACAAACATATATTTTCGTGTAAAGACATCGGGAGAATCATTTTTGCCTTATACAATATATCCCGTTTTCGAAGCATAAGCGAGAGAGGGTTTCAAACGTCATTTTTGAGCAAGATTCTTATGAGTGTGGTCAGTCATGTATAACACTTAGTGTAACGGTTTTTGGTCAAATCTCAGTATTTTCGGGTCCTCTATTCATAAAAGTTGACGAACTCCGCTAAAAAAAATCCCAAAATGGCAGAAGACCTGCAATGTTCCAATTTTTTTTTGCGGTTGTCAAATTAACTTTTGTTTTCTGAATGAACACAATTTTCCAAGAATTTCTGTGAAAACATTTTTTCAAAAATCGAACACAAATTTTTTTTACATGTCTACAGCGATGAAAAAATTTCACTCGAAATCAATGAAATTTTGTACAATTGTACTTCTTGAATTATCAATCACGAATATGAAAACAGAATTGTAAAATATCGAACGGTTTCGTTACTACAGTCATTCAAATGTTTCGTTCAGACCTCTGAAATAATGAAAAAAAAATTGTTTTGAGTTCTAGAGTCAAAATAATTCAATTTTTGGCATGTCCAAACATTTTAGATGAATTTATACAAAAAAAATCAGTGAAACTTAGTTGGGACTCGAACCGACGTAGGTATTAAATGGGGAAATGGCACTGTTCTAAGGATATTAATATTCGTTGCCAGGCAACGGTAGTTCGTAGTTCATAGAGTTGGACTGGTATTTGAATTTCAGTGAATATAATTTAGCCAGTAGTCAAACTCTATGAACTACGAACTACCGTTGCCTGGCAACGAATATTAATATCCTTAGAACAGTGCCATTTCCCCATTTAATACCTACGTCGGCAATTGGTCTTGAAAAAAATTTTTGCCCAATAGTAAAACTGAAAAATGAAACAAATTAAAAGGATATTGTAACGTTTCGGTGGCTATATCAGACACCTTCTTCAGACAAACTCTAAAAATCTTCAGAATTGTGTATTTTCTCATTTGTAATCTGATTGACATTGATAGTTGTCAATCTATAGATTGACAACTATCAATCTATAGATTGACAACTATCAATGTCAATCAGATTACAAATGAGAAAATACACAATTCTGAAGATTTTTAGAGTTTGTCATAGATTGACAACTATCAATCTATAGATTGACAACTATCAATGTCAATCAGATTACAAATGAGAAAATACACAATTCTGAAGATTTTTAGAGTTTGTCTGAAGAAACCGAAACGTTACAAAATCCTTTCAATTTGTTGCATTTTTCAGTTTTACTGTTAGGCAACAATTTTTTTCAAGGCCAATTTGCTCCTGTCAAATAAGTGCAAAGATTTTCGCAGGAGCACTTCACTTCACTTCAGAGACTGGGAGTGAAACCCTATAAAGTTTCTAAGAAATGCAGAATTGGGATTAAAGAGGGAAGAAGATGAATAATTATCACAATGGAAATGTTCCTCATAATCTGTGAAGGAGAAACTGGGGTAATACATGTATCATAGCATGGCTTGGGGGTGGAAATCTGTTCGATTATGTTTATGTAAGTTGAACCAACATAAGGTGTTGATCAAGGATTCATCTATACTAATATTATAAAGAGGTAAAGTTTGTGTGTTTGTATATTTATCCAATTGAAAGGGCTAATCTCGGGATCTACTGAACCGATTTCAAAAACTATTTCACCAATAGAAAGCCACATTATCGATGAGTGCCATAGGCTTTATAAAACACCAAAAAATAAGAAGGCTTTCACGTGGTAGTCTGTTTTGCAAAGTGAATCGGGTAAAAATCGTATGAAAGCCAGCCAAAGCAGCTGAAGACGCGCCAGGGCTTCGGTTTAATTCGGTTTGCGTTCGTACTCGCTTCGGGAGAAGGGGGCGTGGCCTTTCTTTTACATCAGAGCAGTGAGCGCGGCTTAGTCGAGGGGTCGACTCCTTACGCAGAGCACAGATAACAAACTAAAAGAAACGCAGAGGACGTCCCCGAAATTGAAATTTTGGAAACCATTGAGTTTAAATAGGTAGATGTATACTCTCTGTCGAAACGTAATTAGCACACTTGTGCTAAATAACAGAGGTTTAACTTCTTTCTTGCCGCCCCAGAAGGCACTGGCAAAACGTTTCTTGCAAATTTGGTATTGGCAAAAGTAAGACAATCCGGGAGAAATGGACTAGCCGTTGCCTCTTCGGGGATTGCCGCTACTCTGTTAAATGGTGGGAAAATAGCACACTCCACCTTTAAGCTACCTCTGACAGTCTAACTAGAGCAACAGTCAGTTTGTTCAATACGTAATAATGGGACACTCGCTAAACTTTTACGAGAAATATCTTTAATTATATGGGACAAATGTACCATGAGTCATAGAGCTCATGTTGAAGCAGTAAACAGAACGCTCAAAGACCTCAGAAACTGTGATGCTGTAATGGGTGGCGTTACTTTTGTTTTCGCGGGCGATTTTCGGCAAACACTGCCTGTAGTAACAAAAGGAACACGCACCGATGTCATCAGAGCATGCTTAAAATCATCTCACTTATGGTGTTCGGTTGCATTTCTCAATTTACGAACAAACATGAGAGCCCATTTGAGCGACAACGACGATGACGACTTTCCGCGTCAACTACTCAATCTTGGCGAAGGAAAAATTGTCTCTTCTAACACCAACAGCAATGACGTTAAACTTGACGAGACATTAGGAAACATATTGCACAGGTTGGAACATCTTATTGTTGCTATATATCCCGGTCTTAAAAATTTATCGGAGAGAGACTATCAATGGCTTTGTTCTAGAGCAATATTGTCACCCAGAAACGATACAGTGAATGAAATAAATAAACTCATTTTAGTGAAGATTCCCGATCAGGTCAAACACTATAATGCCCGATTGCACCGTTCGTCTAAGCAAGGTTTAAGCCCTTAAGTGACGTTTATTCCATTGATGAAACGTCATTTCAGGGCTTAAACGTTGCTTAGACGAACGGTGCAATCGGGCATAAGTCTATTATACGGTGTGTAGTATTGAGGATACAGTGCACTATTCCCAAGAATTTTAAATTTTTTGAACACTTCTGTCTTACTTCCTCACGAAAGTTGGCATTCCTATCATGCTATGAAGACACTTGAGCCCCCCAACATGTGTAATGGGACAAGGCTGCTTACAAAAGAGTTACGGGACAATATAATCGTGGCGACCATTATCACAGGGCCAGCAGTGGGACAACTGGCCTATATTTCGTGGATACCCATGATTCCCACTGATTTACCCATACCGTTTAAAAGGCTACAGTTTCCAGTAAAGATCTCTTTTGCCCTCTCTATTAACAAGTCCCAAAGTCAAACATTCTCTCTGGTTGGCATCGACCTGAGAAAGACGTATTTTTCCCATGGGCAGTTATATGTTGGCTTATCTCGGGTTAGAACTCCTGATAGACAATATATTTTGCTACCAAATGATAACATTACATCCAATATGGTTTACAGAGAACTTTTGAACAATTAAAATTACCATTACCAAACTAACTTTTCCGGCGACTTGGTCCTCATGAAATTCGTTTATCGCAAATCCCTCGAATGTTTTTTTTTTTGGACAGACTTACTTTCGAATTTTGTATAAGCATGCAAATACAAACTATACCTGCGTATAACCCTCTTTTTTGGCAATTAGAAATCAAAACATAACACTCTGTACTAAAAAAGGATTATTAACATTATGCCCAACGGAGTGGGCACGGGTCAGCTAGTTAAGAATAAATCTTGAATGATAACAGGCGCGGATCCAGGCCCGACTTTTGGAGGGGGGAACTTTTATATATTCAACAACCAAAAGGTACTGGTATTTTAAACAATATTAGAATGACTAAATTGAGTAGTCTCCCAATCAAAACTCCATTCAGAAACTGGGTCAAATTAAATTTGTGCCCGTACTGTAATTATTTACCCTTACTATGTCAGCAAAATTCTATGTGGCCGAGGCCCATTTGGGGAAGAAACTTTCCACCAGTTCCCCCCCCCCTTATGGATCCGCACCTGAATGATGATATGTTTCGTCAAGCACTCTATAAAGTCAGTGTTATTGGTTATTATACTACACCTTAAACAATCGAAATTCAGAAAATCATTTACAGACAGAAAAAAAGGACATGTATTTCAGAATAGAAATTCGTAATTCAGAATACGTAAATTGAAATTCAGATGAGGAAGTTGAAATTCCAAGAAGCAAAGTTGTAATTCAAAAAAGGAAAATTGAAATTCAGAAACGATAGATTATATTTCAGAAAGAAAAATTGTAATTCATAGTATCGAGTGAAGCAATCTATGACATCGATATGATTATTCATACATATTTATTGGCTCTATAGTACATTTCACTAATTCAGAAATTAAATGTCGTTCTGAATTAGAATTTTCTATTTCCAAATTTCAAATCACTAAATCTCAATTCCAATTTCTATTTTCTGAAATAAATTTTACCCTTTTCGAGTTACATACTGCTTTTCTGAATTTCGAATTACGGGTTCGGAATATGAAGTCCCTCTTCTGAAATTCGAATTCCCAATTCTGAATATCAACTTACTATTCTGAATCCATTCGCAAAGTTCATTATCATTATCAGTAGAGCAGTGTTGCCAATGTGCGTGTAATTAAACGAAATTCATGTAATTTCATTGCATAGCGTGTATATTTCGTGTAGTGGTCAAAAGTGTTTAATTTGCATCTTTTGTCACTCGAGTGACATAAAAATTGCTTGACAGAACCAACGTTGTGAAAAAATATGTGTGAATGTGTGTATGAATCCGTGCACAGTTTTGACAGAATGAAATTCGTTCGTTTACCCCTAATCAAAGCAGCTTATTGTGACAGATCGCTTGACTGTGTGATCAATATTTATTCTACAAAACAGAATCATCATTTTACAAATAATGGTATCGACCAATTTAATTTTTCCGTGCGCAAATAAACATCAATGACGTGGTGTCAGACGAATGTGTATTTCATTCATAGCATGATTGTCAGCTCTCCAGGGTTCTTAAATGAATCATATATGAACCCTGCAGCTAATAAAGTAAACGTTATGTCCATGGGCGACCACTGCAAAATTAAAAACATACAATAATTAGTATAAATCAAAAACAAGGAAGAAGAAGAAATCAGTTGTGTATATTGCGTTTACTGGATGCGTGTAAAAACGTGTAATTTGAATATTAGAATCGTGTAATTGTGAAGTTTGGTGTTGGCAACACTGCAGTAGAGTACGTCTGGCTTGCATGGTCATAACATGTGCTGGGTGGTTTCTGTGACCGATCCATATCACCTGCAGATATCGGAGTTTTACTTACCGATCTTGTGTAGGTGATACATCATGAAACAGTGACCCGTGAGAAGCAGAGTAAGCAGCGTTTACTCGTTTTTTGACAACGATATATTTCCATATATGCAACCACATATAGTGGAACTTCCCTGTAACAAAAGCGCTAAATCCGCAAAAAATCGTTACCTATAAGGAAATTTCGTTATACAGAAAATTGGTTTCTATAGTTGGCAATGTCACTTTAAGTTTATCATTCTAACTTAAGTACTTCTTTTTAGACATTTTCGCCCAACTTTCACACTAGCGTAATGGTTAGATTGAAACCAAACAGCCAGGGATGTATTTAAAACTGTTTCAGAAGGATTTCTCTGCCCGCCGTAATGATTAAGTTCAAGGTCAGGATTTATTACGTACGTCCAGAAAAATTTCGGAAAAATCCCGCCCTTATACCTTCTTATCAATACCCATTAGAAGAGTGATGTTTTTTTAATATTTCGTTATAGAGAGAATGAACTTCGTTTCAGTGTGTGTATTTAACATGGAATTTGGATTCAAGGTACAATGTCTTGTACGAAATTCGTTATGTAGACGTTCGTTACAGGGAAGTTCCACTGTATATCAATAATTCTAGTAGTAGTTGCCCCTATTTCGTAATGAAGGATAATCCCGAGAATTACACATAAAGTTTAGGAAACAAATATTCCATTTCCAACAGGTATGTTATCCAAATGAATGTTACATCAGGGAAATCAATGTGCAGGAACTGAATACCAACAGCGTTATATTCCATTACGAATAACAAAAGATACATCTCCATTCCTATTGTGAATACGACATGGAATCAGGACATGGCGGAATTCAGGTACAATTTGTGGTTTGAAGCGTTACCAACGCGACAAAAAAATTCTTGCTGCTTCCGTGTTTCTCGATTCATCTATATTATGAGTGAATTTGGAGTTTTGGCTTCGATGCGACTGATGTGTAGTGGACGAGAATATTGATTATTGATCAGTGTTAAGGCTTCTAGAAATAAAGCCCGAGACTGGCAGATCTTCATTATTTCATGAGCTCAACACTTGTGAAAACTATTAACAACTATAAAATCTTGATCGCTGTTGCTTCAGCAAGTAAAAGTTAAAAAGGGGGTAAAAAAATTTAATCTTCAATTCGCTATAACATAAAACCCAGGTTGAATATACCTACATGTTTGGAAATTCATATCGGAAACAAACGATATTCGATGCGTGAGAGAGAAAATTTTTCCGTCCAGTGGAACTGTTGCAATATTGTAGCATTGTCTTTTTCTTATCGTTGAGAGTGGCTTGATTCAAGCAGAATGGTATTCAGTCAAAAGAACTTGAATGGGGTATTACGGACTTCCTGACATTTATAATAATTTATTTATAGTTTCTTATAAACGAATAACATTATTTTATATTACATAATAGAGTTGGCTTTGCAACAGCTCTTTTGCGGTAAGTAAGTTAAGTAATTCAATACGAATAGGTACTGCAGTTTTCTCACCATACTTCTTATATTAAGCCACTTTCAACGTTAAAAAAAGAGACAACACTACATTATTGCAATCGGACCACTGGGTTCAGTAATTTAAGTATCACGGTGATATCTTGAAAATACAACTGTTCAACGGGACGGAAAAACTCTCTGTCTGATGCTTTCAATATAGTAGGTTTCAGACGCGAATATACAAACCTGTATATTATATTTACTTCTGAGAAATATATGAACTATTGACTAATGACTATGGCTTTGAGACGGTCAAAAAACGAATCACAAGTTGTCCGAAAGTAACTTACCGGTATTTTAGAAAGAATAATCCATCGGATTCACGTCTGGCCAATTCGAGAGCCACTGTGTTGTCGAAATGAAGTGCGAAACGTTGTTTTTCAACTATTCTTGGGTCACTCGCACTTCGAGAGCCGGTTCATAGACTTGGTGGAACGTCTTTGGTCTGCGACCGAAATGTTTATCTGCCCACAGCTTCAAAACAGCCTCAAGAACACGTTTTTTTATCAGAAATACATTTTCGGAAATTCACCACTTTCGGCCAAAAAACCAAATTCTTCGCTCTCTCTAGCTCTAGCTTTTAGCAAAATGCTCCCATATGCTTGTGAACAATACTTGTAACTATCACCAATGGGTCAAATACATTGAGATACCCTACAAGCACTGAGCGAATTTAGAAGTGAGTGAACTAGCTTGTGAGATTGTGGTGATCTCAATCACAAAACTGTCTACTCGCTGAGTAGCCAACAATCTAGCGATCCACTTGAGATTTATGTTTGTATCGCTGTCAAGGATCTAGGATGAATATCAAATACGTTTTCAAATTTAAGAACCAGAAAACACCGAGTAGATGAGAACTCACAGATTGTTTAATAGCAACTGTGATTACACACGGCTTGTTTACAAGCCAAAACGCCATCGATTTAACGTGCAAAGTAGCCCAGCTTTCAAGTTTAGTCGCAGCTTTTCTACAATCAGATTGTTGGCTTGTGAGCACGATTTCACTGAGCGAATTTACAAACAGCTACTAAATGTGCTCAGTAGCAGCTTGTGAAGTATCTCAATGTAATCGACCCATTAGATAATTTCTAAATAGCTGATATCACTGTGGCAGGTGTGTCGATGGCTTGGAACAGGTTACACGTCGATGACCCTGTATAATTCAAATGTTGGTTATCAGTTCATATCTTCTGGCAGTTACAATAATCAAGAGATATGAAAGAAGATATTATGTCATGGCCTCAACTCACCAGAGCGGAAAAAATCATCAAAACTTCAAGAATTTACGTCGGTAATAACATCAAACCAAGAGTGCCACTTACCAAACAGAATCCCCTGAATGGGTAAAATATTGCTTTTATCAAGTGGAGGATCCGACTTCAGAATTCAGGAATAAGTGGACGCTTTCAGTATGGATATATAATCTAGAGAATGGACCCTCACGGCACATACGGCCGTATACTCTATAATAATGGCAGAGGAAAACCATGAAAAATATTTCATCCTGGCCACAATGGAATCAAGAGCTTTTCAATTGGTTATAAAACGAGCGGCTCAGGAAGAGCTCTATATTTTCAATGAGCCGTGTATTCTATTGTGATTTTTTATGTATTAGGGGATGAAAATATCACGTTTTTGACAGTTATCTGACAAGTTTGTTGTTACGATTGAGTGACCAGTTTGAGTTTATAGTGGTTGAACAATCGAGATATAATAGAGAAGAGACGCTATGACATACAATTGAGTGGGGAAAAATAGTACCACTGGGCGGGGCTAAGTCGGGGACCAATATAGCTGAAAGTTCAGGGTTGAATAAAGTTGCCAAAGTTGTTTTTTCTGTTTACAAATTTCACCCAAAAAACACGACGTGTTGGGTCTTTAAGACTCCTGTTCAAATTAGGTCTGTTGAATATCAAATAAACAATTTTTCTTCAGGCGATAATATACACATATTAAAAGATATCAGATTCCCAAGACAGCCTAGCAAAAATTTCGAATGTGGATCCGTTCAGTATTCATCCCTAGTTGTGATATGTTTTTCCTATAATTTTCTCTCTTCTCTGCTTGAAGAAAGCCTTACAGTGCACGATACCATTTTATTGTATATTATTAAGCAGAAAAAAATCACAATTCAACAAGAAATAGGCGCAAGAATCACAATGCCTTCAGAAAATTCAACGATTGTCAAATTTGACGTTATAGTCCGTTCACGAAAGGTTGAGCCGTCGGTTGGCCATGGAAATTTGACATATTTCACTGTGTATATTAAAATTTTAGGTTATGTTCTTTATTTTCTTGTCAGATTGATACGCAATGTTGTCAATATTGCATAGAGTTCTCTGATAACTCGCAAGCTCGTCGGACGAGACCGGGTACATTCGGCAACGTTGACTTTATTTTACTTCATGACAGTAAATACTGCCAACTTCAGATAAATAAAGAAACGCCTACTATGTGCTCAACCTTTCGTGAACGGACTATAGGTGGTAGTAATATGGCGCATCTGGATACCACGTTTATTTCAATGATGGCAACTCTATAGGTACTATCCCATCCTTTTGGGTTGAACACAGCTGCTTTTTTTCTACAGTTGGGTTTAGTCATTAAATATATTCAAAAAGAAAAAATAACAGGATATCGTGTTTATTTTCATGGCTGATGATGAAAGTCTCTAGAAGATTAAATTCAATCAATTCCGATAGTTGTCACGACGTTGACAGATGAAGTTGACATTCGTATTCACTTTTAAATATCACTTGTCTGGTAACATTTATCTAAAGCAGCAATTTCGATATAAGAATACTGAAGCCAAGTTGTATCATAAGTTAGATGAGCATTTTAATGGGCAAATGAGTTTTTTAAGCTACGAGTGAAAAGGTTTATTAGAATGATGTTCGAAAATTGGTGAAGTTAGTCTAATGCAGTTCAATCTGTTGATTTTTATCAATGAACAGGTCCGGAAATTAACATAAAAACATACGATATTCAATGCTTCGAAGGGGGTATTCATCCGTCCAGTTACACAGTGGTATATTAGACAGATTTACGTAATACTCGAGTCAGGTACATTAAATAAAGACAACTGAATTTTCAAACTGGTATAACATACTTTTTTATTTTTACAAATGAATTCTTCCATAGTATGTTCTTCCGAGATTAAGAAATAAAAAATAAAATAAAACACACTTTTATTGTTTATTAAAATCTTCGGCTATCGATTTCGGAATTATTCCATCATCAGGCTAGCTGAAAGTATACAAATGTAGAACATGTCTTGAATTAAAATGAACACAAACTGTTTAAAAACATTAAAAGTGGTCCTTCTCTGTCAGAATTGTTAAAATTTCTTAAAAAATCTAGTCAACCCTTACTACTAATACATATATCTGTCTTGTGGGAATGTCAACTGAATATGGAACTATAGGATATGTGCGAAATGTGATATCTAATATGTTAATATATTATTTGGTCTATTGGTGGAGGGAATTTTTGAATTTTATATATATTGTTGTTTTTTTTAGGAATCTATGAGTTTGAAAATGCTTCTTCTGTCGAATTCTATATTATCATTAAGTAAAAATTGGTTGTCTTTATTTTTTTAAATTTCTAGTTCTAGTGTGTTTTATTTTATTTTTTATTTCTTAATCTTGGTATAACATACGTTTTATAAGAGTAAGATTTTGTTTGTTGAAGTGAAATTCTCAGCTAAGAAAGATTTTGTAACGAAATGCTTTCGTGCATGTGCCAAACTCCTTCTCTTCGGCTGAAATTTTTGTTGCCACCAGTGCACTCATGCTTCTTTGTTGAAACATAACTCACCAACGCGTTATACTGATTTTTTTCGGAAGAATCAGATGCCCTTATGATATTATTTACTCATTTCTTCGTGTTCAAGAGTATATGTAGAACTTTTTTGTATTATATTCTCATATTATATTATATCTCAAAATCTTCTCAAAATAAGTAGATAATTGAAAGTATGTAATCAACAACTTCTTCGTACTTGCAACAAAGTTTCTCACAAAATTTATACACTGACCTGCAAAATATTCTATCCATTCAAAAAAATTGATGAAGTTTGTTAATTTATAGATACAGTGGAACCCTTTAACGAAATCCACAAAAAAAATTCGTTATAAAAAAATTTCGTTATACAGAAAATTTGTTTCCATAGTCGGCAAAATTGCGGTTGACTTCACTGATAAATTAAAGTTTATCATTCAAAATTAAGCACTTCCTTTTAGACATTTTCGCAAAACTTGCACACTAGCATAATGGTTAGATTTAAACCAAACAGCCCGGGGTGTATTTAAAACTGTTTCAGAAGAATCTCTCTGCCCGCCGTAATGATATAGTTTAAGGTCGGGATTTATTACGTACCCTTATACCTTCTTACCAATACCCATTCAAAAAGTGATGTTCTTTGAATATTTTGTTATAGACAGAATTGACTTCGTTTCAGAGGGATTTGTCAACATGGAATTTGGTTTAGAGGTGCAATGTCTGGTACTGAATTCGTTATACAGAGAAATTCGTTATACAGACTTTCGTTATACAGACTTTCGTTATAAGGAAATTCCACTGTATGTTATTTAAAGTCCGATTCGAATGAATCTTCTTGTCCATTGTAGGTAATGTTTATCCTTAATCAATCACAAGTTTTGAAATTCAAGTAGACTCTACGTACATCATTTATACATAATGAAACAAAGTCTGTTGTTTTACCCTAACTTTAGAACCACCCCTGGTGTGTTCCAGTTGTTCGACCGTGTGATGTGTCATTTCATCACGAAGACACATCTTCTCTTGTCAATTGAATTCTTCATTCATAACAATAGCTCAATTTTTGTTGAAGATACAGGTCAAGATATTATGTGTCTTGATGATGAAATGAGAAATCACACGGTAAACCACTAGAACTCACCAGGGGTGAAAACAAGATTTTGTTTCACCGGTATAAAAGGTTGTACGCCTAATTCTCTTGAAATTCAAAACTGGTGTTTGTTTAGGGATGACCATACAATTGACGAAAATTCAGTCGAAGCGGACTTCAAATAACATATCAATAAACTTCATCGATTTGTTGAGGGTAGTATTATTTGAAGTTTTTACCGTATTTCATTGAAAAATCACATTCAAACTCTGAATTGAACCTCGCCTTACTAACGGATAAAATATCTACAACAGAATATTGAGCACGAAAAATCTCAATTTCGGAACTAGATGAAAGGAATAGATTTTCGTGCAATTAACGTAGAAATAATCGTACTATGTAGGGGAAGGAGGGGCAAGATGACGACAGTAAGCTAAAAAAACTCATTAAACGATTATTTGCTCATTTTACGGTGTGAAAAAAAACTATTCTGCCATTTACTATTATTGAGTTTTCAATAAAAAATTTGAATCACTTGCGAGTTACTATTTGGAGTGAAAAATTTGAAGTTCATCTGCTTACGTCATTTTCGTCATCTTACCCGACGTGGAGGGTAAGATGACGAATTGTGGAGAGTAACATCAGGAGATACGTATTCTAAAAAACATAAAGGTAGCTATATAAAAAAATTTACAAATCAAGGTAAAATAAATTTATTCTAGGTTTTTTTTTTCATTTTCTCCTCTTTAGTGTCCATTCCTGTGCACTCTTTACATTTGCTACAGCAAAACCATATTTCATTTTTTCCACGTTCACTGCAGATAATGTACTTTCATCATCTGCATCATTTTCAGAGTCGGCATATTGTAGATCTATTGAGGAGTCAGAAGAATCGTTGAATTTTATTTTTCTTCTTACTGGTTTTTGTTTTACTTTCTCTGCTTTTCTACTTTTTTCTAATCTCTCATTTTTCTTCTGATCTCGTAATTTTCTTCTTCTATGAGTATGCATATGATCAAACGAGTTTAGTTTACCTCATCAGGATATTTCTTAACATATCTTCTGAGAGTAGCTTCTGGAATTTGATATGCTTTTGAAGCTGCATTTACACTCAACTCTTGATTTTTTATTTTAGTGAGTGCTCTTTTCATATTATCTTTCTACCATGATTGCCTGTCAGTTTTTCTTTGATATATTTTACCCATATTTATTCAAACCTGAAGTCAAAAACATGACCTAATAAATATTTTCAATTATGTAGGGTAAGATGACGAACAACTCGTCATCTTACCCGCATTTGTCATTTCTGTTTGTAAACTTCATAAAATGAAATTCATCACTCCCATAAATGTTTTCAGTACTCAAATTTTTCCTGAAACATGATAGTTTCGAAATAAAGTTAGACTTACAGAAAACGAAATGAAGAAAACACTAAAAACAGTAATACTCGGAATCACATATATTGTCTCAACCAACACCCGACATGTATCAACTCATGTATCTTACTGAGCTCTCGTCGTATTTTGCTGCCGATAAAAGGCATGAAGAATAGGACTATTTTTTCACGTTTGACAGAAGCTGATGCTGAAAGACTTATATATTTCGGAAATATCGAGAATTCGTCATCTTACCCTATTCATCATCTTACCCTCCTTTCCCCTACATTTGAATTTCACTACCTAGCTCGTGTAGAAAATTCTCAGTCCACATATTTCCGTGATTGTGGGGGTGCTATTCACCAAAGTACACTTAACTTCTAATTCACACTCTGGAAGCGTACCCTGGAAGCACGAAGTCTGGGCTCTTGATTGCAGAAAGCGTCTCTTGCAATCTCTTCAATTACGTGTTGAAATATCATTTTAGCAGCCCCGTGTTGCGAATTTGGATAATAGGATCATATTAAGGGAGGTTAATTGGTTGCTGATTACTGAGAATGTATATGGTAAATAGCGTTTATTTGCTTGTTTTAAGTTGATATTTGTAGTAGTAGTTTCGTTTCATTATTCTGTGACATAAGCATTTGTTGAAACTAGAAGCTCTTCTGTCACGGATTTCATTCTTCTCTAGTTTAGTCTCGTAGTGGGGTTCACCACAGTTCGAAAAACAGTGTTATGATGAACTATAGTCCGCTCACGAAAGTTTGAGCGCATAGTAGGCGTTTCTTTATTTATCTGAAGTTGGCAGTATTTGCTGTCATAACGTAAAATAAAGTCAACGTTGCGGAATGTACTCGGCCTCGTTCGATGAGCTTGCGAGTTATCAGAGAACTCTATGCCCTATTGACAACATTACGTATCAATCTGACGGGAAAATAAACAACATAACCTGAATTTTAATAAACACGAATAAGCCAAATTGTCATGGCCAACCGACGGCTCAACCTTTCGTGAACGGACTATAGCTACAGCATTACTTTCAGTTATATTTTTTATTTTGTGGTTATCAACATTGACTTCCTATTTTATCAAATTTCAATACACGTCCAAAAATATAATTTGTTAATAATTGTTGAAAAGGAGATGAGGTATTCGAGATTTAATTTTTTGCTATAAGAAAACTGTTTCAGATCTGATCCATAACTCAGGTGGTCATATTTAGAAATACACAAGATTTTTTTAGGACTAAAGGCATTTTTCTAATTCGATGATGAATTCATAATACACAAATGTATTTACAGGATAGCTTTTGAGCACCAATTTAGTATCATTGGTGCTACAAGAAAATCATGATTATCCATGTGTTTAATGTATCTTTCTCCAATTATAGCCTTCATTACTTATGAATGATGCAAAATCAAAAGAATTGTCAATTACTTACATAAGAAGTATCTCTAGATGGTTAGTACATATTTTCAGCTGCATGTATTTAAGTTGTATATTTTCCGAAGTGACATTTCAGGTGCAAGTTAATTCTTTATTGTTAATTTCGAAGCAATTTGAAGCTATAACAATAAATGATTCCAAAATTAAAAAATTTGGTAATCTGTCAATTTTTGTAACAATCACACCAACTGTCAAGATACAATAGAAAATTCACTTGTATGTATAATCTGAATTCTTCATCGACTTTCGACGGTATTTCAGAAATACTCGACTGAAATAGAAAAAATATTATCTTATATCCGTTGTAGAAGGCCATTTCAACACTCATACCTTAGAAAATTCACTCCTTCGTTGCTGGTTTGGTAAAGGGTTTTCCCATAAGAGGTGTTAGTTTGAATAGCCCGCTATTTCTGTAGTTCTTAGGTTTGAAGCTGTCATTTTTTGACATTTGACAAGTAGAAACCACGACATTAAAAAGATGTCGTTGAAGCTTGTTCTACTAGTGTCTCATCTATTCTCCGTTTAGTTAGTCTATGCGTATATCGTTCCATATTGTATATAATATATATATATATATTGATATGGTTCAATTTTATGATTTAAAGAGTTTGTAAGTAGGCAGGATATAAAAAAATAAGATGTTTATTACTATGGAAAGGAATTGTCAGTTAGAAATAAATAAAATTGTGAAAAGTCACGAAATTTTTCTTTCTAGAATCCACCCTGAATAAGAGTCATATAAATCAATATAAAATAGCTCAAGAAATTGTTTGGATCGTGTAATTTCGAAACCAATTACAAATACAATTAAATCAAAAAAGAAATTCACGAAACCATAACAAATGGCGCCCAACGTGGGGCTGGATTTCTAGTAAGGGAAAATGATAAATTGGAAAGGTTATTTGAAAAATTGGAAAAAATGGAAAAGAGAATGGAAAAAATGGAAAAGAAAATGGAAGAAAATGGAAAGAAAATGGAAGAAAATGGAAAGAAAATGGAAGAAAATGGAGAGAGAATAGAAAAAATGGAAAGGAAAATAGATGAAAAATTAGAAACAATGGTAAAGAAAATTGAAAGGAAAATTTCGTGACTTTTCACAATTTTATTTATTTCTAACTGACAATTCCTTTCCATAGTAACAAACATCTTATTTTTTTATATCCTGCCTACTTACAAACTCTTTAAATCATAAAATTGAATCTATTTTGATTAATTTTAAATTCTATTGGTATGAGAAACTACACGATCCATACAATTTCCTTTGTTAATTTTTATTGAATTATGAACTCTTTTCAGGGTGGATTCTAGAAAGAAAATTTCGTGACTTTTCACTATTTTATTAATTTCTAACTGACAATTCCTTTCCATAGTAACAAACATCTTATTTTTTTATATCCTGCCTACTTACAAACTCTTTAAATCATAAAATTGAACCATATCAATATATATATATATATATATATATATATAATATATATGGAACGATATACGCATAGACTAACTAAACGGAGAATAGATGAGACACTAGTAGAACAAGCTTCAACGACATCTTTTTTTGTACAACATTACTAATTCGTGAAAAAAGCTCAATTGAAAAAGGAATCTGTATCGTAAAGCTGCCTCAAAAAGAATTCTGTAGTGCACCTTTTGAATAGGTAGGTACTCCCATATACAAGGTGCAAAAATTTTTTTGAAATTCAATTTCCAAAAGGAAATCAGAAATGGATTCGTGCAAGTTATCGATGAGTGGAGAAATTTATTTTCATGAAAATAATACCTGCAACGAACTTTCATCTGATTTTCTTTTGGAATCGAGAAGTGAGGATCAATAATCAAATTCTGGATAGAATGAAAATTAATTAACTGAAATAGATATCACCAATTGAAAATACAGATTCATTTCATAAATATCTAATCAATAAACTAATAATTGCATTGAAAACATTCTCAAAAACTAACAATAATGAATTCAATAATACAAAATATGAGTATTTACCTACTAAACTTATTCAATATATGAAAAACTTTTTTGAAAACTATCTTAATTCTTATAGGTAACAGAATATATATAATATATATTTTGAAATTACCTTTTTGCATCTCGATTTTCACATCCAATAACACAACACATCTTCACTCTTGCAGGCATATCAAAATTCATGATATTTCAAAAAGAACGTGTCAAACCACTCCTTGTGTCAGTTGACAATTCAAAGGTTTTTTGATAATAACGATTTTACATACTTACTATTTTCTCAATAGGATTTCTATGAATGCAACGACATCTAACTATCAAATTGAGAATAATTTTTTCGTGTATTAGTATCCTCCTCCAACAGGTGGCGCGACATATACGAGTGGCTCATCTATTATTTTAGTTTGTCTATGGATATACGCTTCAAGAACGCATTGAAATTCACTATCAATGGTGAAAATTTGGCAGAAACGGTTCGTAAAACTCGAACATTTTTGGGTCGTCGTGAAGCACCTTGTCGGACCGCAATAGAGAAATTGGTGGAAAAATTCGAGCTGTTTGGGCAAGTTAGTGATGTGAGGAAAATAACCGGTACACGTCGCTCGACAACAGCCGAAAATATTGCTGCTGTAGCCGAAAGTGTTGAAGAAAATCCAGCTTTGTCAATTCTTCGTCGTTCTTTGGAATAAGGTATTCCACAAACATCATTACACCGATAATTGGATAGGATTCATCTGGACAACATTTACTTACAACAAGACGGTACTGCGTGCCACACAAGTAATGAAACCATTTATTTTTTCGGGAAAAGTTTCCGGACCATGTTATCTCTCGAAGAGGTGATCACAATTGGCCACCGAGATCTTGTGATTTAACACCCTGCGACGTCTTCCTTTGGGGCCACGTGAAGAAAAAGTTATATATGCCAATAGCCCAGCGTCGACTCAAGACCTCAAAGATGGAATTCGTGAGGCTATCGAGGACATAGGTCAGCCACTTTGCGATTTGTTTATGGAAAATTTTATAAAAAGGATATTGTCCAGTAAGCGTGGTCGTGGTTTTCATTTGCCTGACATTATTTCCACTGTTAACGGCATAGTCTCTTCTTTATAATGAAATAAACATCCGATCAGTCATATTGAAAAATGGCATTTTTCTTGAATATCAAAATAACACCTCTTATTGGAAAACCCTTTATATTGAAATGGTTTTCTGAAGGGATGTTTTGAAATATTGACTCATTAAGAGAATAAATATTTTGGATTATGTATGGAGCAAAATATCTGGAAAAAAATTACTCGGGGCATCAAATTTTACAGATTCGCGAAAAAAATCGTTCTGAATTTTCTTAAGCTCATATTCTTTTATTGATCCCAAGTATCATTCAACAGATTCGGAGGCAACTTTGTTCTTCTTTGTAAATAAAAAAAATGTGTCAAGTTATTAATTACATTTACAAAATCCGAAACGATCGTTCACAAGAGTAAATGAGGCATCCCTGTTCAACTATGATGAACTCCACTTTGGAGTTCATAGTGTGCCCAATTCAGGAGTAATATTTAACGCTATTAAAATGTTCTAAAGTTTCATTTAGGGAGTTTAACGAGAGACATAAACAGAGTTGTCGCATCAACTTCAACTTCTTGTATTCACTGAAATTAAACAGCGCTCGCGGAAACCTCAACTCGAAATGAACAAAGTTTGGTTTGTTCCGAAGATATGACAGTGAGAAAATCCTTGGTATAGAATTAATCTAATTAGAGGTAGATGAGTTCGTATGGAGCGATTTCTTTCAATCGATTAAGAACTCGAATAGTTATTCAATCAACCAGGTTATTGAAGACAAATAGTCAAGATATTTTAAAACGTGAGCGGAGCGAACGCGTTAATAGTTCGAGACCATTAGTCGCTAGATTAATAACCGAGTTTATTACAAGAGTTTTCCGACAATCTCAACATGAATTGTAAATACCTTCCTAATTGAAATACATTCTCATTTTGCACAAGACATGCATTTGGCAAAATGGAATTTCTACGTTTCTATATTGCAGTAGGTAGAGTTTTGACATTTCTCGTAGTGCTTCTGAATACTGAATACTTCTGAGTACTACTTCGTTTACGATTGCCATGGGGATTGCACATGAAAAATAGCGAAAAATTGGGCATTAAAATGAGTCATTAATGTTCAATTTGGTCCACCATAAAACCATTATTAATTTGAGGTCGGCGGAAATAGTTATTTACGTAATAAGTCCGGAAAGTACGGTTTTTGGACGAGTAGACAAAATTCTGGAAGTCTGTGAGTCCAAAACAACTATTATCGGACGTGTTGCGTATACTACTTTTTTTGCTACCGTGAAAAAACACCGTCGAGTGTTGATGAGAGTTGATGAATTATTGCGAATTGCAAACAAAACGTGCCAACTTTTTACAACTATATGAACTGTCAGCCGTTATTTCGTTGCTATAGGGTGATCAACTGCTTTCATCAATAGCTATTTAATCAACTAGGTTATTAAACACAGCGACTAATGGTCAAGATATTTTAACGCGTGAGCGGAGCGAATCATATTTACTTCTTGGCCTAGTCTGAGAAGTAGGTGCGTACTTCTCTAATAGTTGCCGAAAATTACTACAATAATACTCTATGGACCGTATTCATAGTCATCCATCAAGGTGAGGGTGAGTGTTAGTGTAGGGTCACCCTTGAGTTGAGCCGTCTCATAAAGCATACTCATTTCATGGGTGCTGGCGCCTTTCCTCAAGTTGAGGCTGGCAAAATTGCACTCCACTCACTGAGTATCCTTAATGAAACGGCTACAGCTACTCAAGGGCGTTCGTACACTTACACTCCCCCTCAAGGGCCAACTATGAATACGGCCCTAGGTGGAAAGGATTATCATTTGAAGAGGAAGTTTAAAGATATGAAACTATCACAGAATTGAATCGAACACTAGAGAGAACTCGCTAAGTTTTATGGCAACAGAACAAGTGACAATCTATGGTTGAATTAACAAATGTAAAAGTGAAATATAAGAGTGTCACATTAATTTTTTTTTCATTTTTAAATGCCTTTGTAATCCACTGCATAGCTTTTCACGAACTTTTTGGTTCTGACATAATCAAGGTACAACTTAAATTTTTGTAATTGGAATTGTTTGATAACATACACGCTCTGGTAAGCAACTAATAAATGTGAAGTAGGTACCTAAGAGTAACACAGTCAACAGCAGTAAAATATGGAATGAATGTGAACAGTAAGTGTAAGGTTTTTCTCGTTATCCTACACAGTTAAACTAATTCTATTGCAGAATGAAGTATAAGACGGCAGAAGGAGAAAAATTCAGGAACCTCTGCGTTGTTATGTTCTTTTAGTCCTCATATTTTTCGTTTACTACCTTCTCTGAACTGCTTTTCTTTTGTCATATAGCACACGATTGGAAACATTCCCAAATACTCCTTGAATCTAATGAATATCAATAATAAAAAGAGCAAAATCGAACATTCGCCCACTTATCAGGTTATAAAAATCTACAATAAGTTAACAGGATGTGACGAATTTATATATTTTAGTCTGTTTTAAGAGGAAGACAAAGTCTTTTTGTTATTGCGTGGCAGAGGATATTTAGTATGAGTGAATTTCTGAATGATCTTTTGTGATTTGTTGTTTTTTTTTCCCTTCTTTCTTATTGTCTCTTAGATATGAACGTGGTGTATAATTTTGACTTGTTTTATACATGTGAGTGTCTTGGAAGATCAGTAAAGCTATCGACTTGAGCCTATGAGCGTATTCCCTATACTAAGGGGAACATTCACTCATCCCGGATAGCAAGTATCAGGAGATTGAACTCTGAGGTGTACGGTGTTCATCTTCTCCTGGGTCCCGAGTTGTTCGTCCTTCGTTGCTTGGACCTGGATTTCTCGGTTGATGTCCTGGTAGTCGGTCTTGCAATATTTCGCGCGATGATTGTTTCTGTTGTTCAACGTGGCCTACAAACTTCCTTACCGTTCTAGCAGTACCGAGAAGTACTGCCTTTTGCATTACCTTGTACAGGTTTTCATCCAAGCTTAGCATCTTGAGATTGGACTTGAGGATCTTAGGAATAATTCCTGTAGTTGATATGAGAAGGAGACTGGTTCTGGTATTAGACATTTCCCACTGCCTTTTGATTTGAGGTTAGAGCTCTCAATATTCCGATATTTTTTTAGCGTATTTTTGACGTAGATTGTTGTTATTCGGGATGGCTACGTCTATAAGTATTGCTCTCTTCTCTTTTTCTTCACTAGAATTATGTCTGGCCTGTTATTAGCAACAGTTAAATTTGTAAATACTGTGCAATCCCAGTATAGCCTGTGATGCTGTTACTTATAATATGGAACTGTTTTGGACTGCAGCATCTTCAGTTGGATGGCAAGCTCCTGATGCAGTATTTTACAAACTGCATAATGGGACTGTTATATTCAATCCCAGCAATTATTTGGCATTTTTCTGTAATATGCTGGATTGTTTCTGATGTTTGGCATCCGTAGCGGCATATATCGTCGGTGGGGCTCCTATCCTTCATGATATATTTCTGATAGTTTTTAGTTTGCACTACTTGATCTTGAATGGCAAGGAGGAAACCTTCTGTCTCAGGAAACAATCTTCCAGAAGTCAGCCAGTAGTTCGATGCAGGAACATCGACATATTATTATTAAAGCTATTATTTTTATGAACTTGTCAACATCAGTAGTAGCAGATCTATCTATAATCCAACATATCTCAGAGTGAGATGGAAGTTTCATTCCTAATTTTCTATGAGACCAGCTAAAGTGAGGTCATTCCCGGTATATAAGATTAATCGAATTTCTAGGACCTTTGCATTGTCATTTTTTCCCATGAATGACCTGTATTTCCCTAGCCGCCTCTTCTGAACCGCTTTTCGTCTGACACACCAAACAATTAAAAACATCCTCAAATCCACCTTTAATCTTCGTAATGCGAATTTAAGGACCTAAGTGTTTCGCCCTAGTAAGCAACTAATAAATGTGAATTATGAGTAACACTGTCAACAGCAGTAACAGGGGATTCCCATGTGTGGTAAACCCTTAACGCTCATTACGTCACAAGCATTTGACTAGGTAATGTGGAATTATTAAAGGGCTCAACCCATGTCGACTCGAACGCAGCAGCTGTTGATTTATTAAGGTAACTTTTGTGTTTTGTTTGGAGCGGGTCTCCCTTCTCCTTGCTGTAAACATGTTCATCTGGTGAGGAAAAAATGGTCTGGCTTGAGAATGGGCGTACCAACGTTATTATCAATTCATGGGTATGAATAATTAGTATGGGTAAAATGTGGTCGGTTTGGGACATATTAAATAATTTTTTTCCGCCGACCTCGAAATAAAAGGTGATTTTAATGTGTACGAAATTGATGATTAATGACCCAATTTAATGCTCAATTTTTTGGCCATTTTAATGTGCAATCCTCATGGCAACCGTTCACAAATAATTTAGAAGCACTACGAGAAATGTCAAAACTCTATTGGAACATAAATACATAGAAATTCCATTATATATGTCAAATGTAAGTCTTGTGCAGAATGAGAATGTATTTCAATCAAGAATTCATAAACAAATCATATTGAGATCGTCGGAAGAATCTTGGTATCAACTCTGTTATTAATCGAGCGACTAATGGTCTCGAACTATTAACGCGTTCGCTCCACTCACGCATTGAAATATCTTGACCATTTGTCACTGACTTTAATAACTTAGTTGATTAAATAACTATTGCCACCGACCTTGAAATGAAAGGTGATTCAAATGTGTACGAAATTGAACATTGATGACCTATTTTAATGCTCAATATTTTGTTTTTTTAATGTGCAATTCTCATGGCAACCGTACGCAAAGTATTCAGAAGCACTCGAGAAATGTCAAAACTCTACTGGAACATAGAAATTCCATAATAATAACAGTCATTTATTGCAGAGCAAATGGCCATCGACCTTGAGTCCTTCAGCCTAGTTTTTTGGTTACATTGTATTTTTATGGTTAACAATAACAAAAAAAATCGTATATAATAATGTAAATATTATTATGCTATTCCTAAAATATTCAGCAGGGTCTGTGTAGGGTGTTTTCTGGTGGATGTATGGTTGTCATCATTTTGGTAGAGTGTCAATATGTCTTTATGATTTTTTAGTCTATCTGCAAAACTAGTGCTTAGGGTGTTCAGTCTCTCATTTATTGGTACAATGTTCGTTTTCAGGTAAAGTAAATTATTTGGTGGGTTGCGGAGTATATTATTTGGATGTCTCATTCTTGTGATGATCCTAAGTGCTGTTGTCTCCGCTACTTCAATATTCCTCATTGCAGGTCTTTTACAGTAGGCATATAATGGATGTGCAAACTCTAATAATGGACGGCAGATGGTTTTGTAGATTTTTGCGGCAGTCTTGGTGTTGATACCTTGCTTCTGGTAGGCTAGTTTGCTGAAATACTTAGCTCGGGAAATAGTCTTCTTCTTGATGTTCTTTGTGTGCAGATTGAAATTCAGTTCATTATCAATTTGCACTCCCAAGTACTTAATCAATTTTTTGGCTTTTTTAATGTGCAATCCTCATGGCAACCGTTCACACAGTATTCAGACGCACTACTAGAAATGTCAAAACTCTACTGGAACATAGATACGTAGAAATTCCATTATGTCGAATGTATGTGTTGTGCAGAATGAGAATGTATCTCAATCAAGAATTTATACACAATTTATGTTGAGATCGTCGGAAAATTCTTATTAATCGAGCGACTAACAGTCTAGAACTATTAACGCGTTCGCTTCGTTCAAGCATTTATTCTCGACCATTAATCGTTGTCTTTAATAACCTAGTTGATTGAATAACTAAATCCGCTGACCTCGAAATAAAAGGTGATTTTAATGTGTACGAAATTGATTACTAATGACTCATTTAAATGCTAAAAATATGCTTTTCTAATGTGCAATCCTCATGCATTACAAGAAATGTCAAAACTCTACTGGAACATATAAATTTCATTATGTCAAAAGTATGTCTTGTGCAAAGTGAGAATATATTTGAATCAATAATCTATACACAATTCATATCGAGATCGTCGGAAAAATCTTTTAATCAACTCGGTTATCAATCAAGCTACTAATGGTCGCGAACTATTAACGCGTTCGCTCCGCTCACGCATTAAAATAGCTTGGCCATTAGTCGCTGTATTTAATAACCTAGTTGATTAAATAACTGTTTTCAAGGAATATGTGTTTTTTATCACTGTTAATGAGATTTTAGAAAGGGTGTTTTAATGAGAATGCGAGATTCTTAGTATTCAAAAAACAAATAGAAAGTATTGAAATATTTTCCGATTAAGAAAATATGCAACCAGTGGCGCAGCCAGGATTTTGTTATGGGGGGGGCTGAACTGAACAATTCTTGATGATGCAACAAATACGGAAGTTGGGAAGTTGCATAAAAGTAAAGGAGAAAAGAATAACGAAGAGGGGGCTGCAGCCCCAAAGCCCCCCCCCCCTAGCTGCGCCAGTGTATGCAATTAAGAATGACACGACATGATGCCAACTGATTCAAGATCCTCAATGCTTTATTTTCATTGTAAATATTTCATTGTGCACAACATTAAATTTCTGAAATTTCCGTCGTAATCCAAATTATTCCAACCACCGAAGGACTTTTCGACATGATTCAACATTCAAAGTCCCATAATCAGACAGAACTTCATTCCGGCAGTATTTCAGGTGATTGACATTTTAATTATAACACGATAGCGCTATGACAGACCCTTTAATCAATTCTATTTCCCGTTAGCTGGCGTTCGAGAAAATCAATGCTCGTTTTTTTTTTCTACCCCGTTTTGGTGATATAGTTATCTCTTCAAAATCTAACCGAAAAAAAGTGTTAAATCTTACCGTCCTAATTTTTCATGTCACATTGATGTGAAAAATTATCACTTCTCTGGATTTAACTCGGGATTTAAGGTTGATGAGGGGGTTGGATTCTACGGCAATCTTAACTATCCCTACACACGCTGGGGTTTATAAGACCCAGCCGAATAAGAAATGCATACTGATCTTCAGGTAACTTCGTGTGTTTTGTGTGATATTGCGGAAAAAATCGTTCGCTACAAATTAGCGAGAAAAATGTCTGATAAGGAAAGGTATCAGACGTTGACAAATGATGAACTTGTATCATAAATGAGAAAATTTCGTTTCCATATTGTTAATAAAACCATAGAAAATTCAATTGGAATATTGAAAGGAAGTATCCTCATATTTCCATAACAGGATATCCGATTCGAGTGAAATTCATTTCGTGAATGGAGATCGATATACTGAATGTTCATCCAAAATTTCGTGGCCATAGTGTTAACAGAACCATAAAAAATTCAATTGGAATATTGAAAGAAGCATTTCCATAACAGGATATCCAATTCGAGTGAATTTTATTTTGTGGATAGAGATCGATATACTGAATGTTCATCCAAAATTCCGTGGCCGTAGTGTTAACAGAACCATAGAAAATTCAATTGGAATATTGAAAAAAGCATTTCCATAACAGGATATCCAATTCGAGTGAATTTTATTTTGTGGATGGAGATCGATATACTTAATGTTCATCCAAAATTCCGTGGCCGTAGTGTTAACAGAACCATAGAAAATTCAATTGGAATATTGAAAGAAGCATTTCCATAACAGGATATCCAATTCGAGTGAATTTTATTTTGTGGATGGAGATCGATATACTTAATGTTCATCCAAAATTCCGTGGCCGTAGTGTTAACAGAACCATAGAAAATTCAATTGGAATGTTGAAAGAAACATTTCCATAACAGGATATCCAATTCGAGTGAATTATATTTTGTGGATGGAGATCGATATACTTAATGTTCATCCAAAATTCCGTGGCCGTAGTGTTAACAGAACCATAGAAAATTCAATTGGAATATTGAAAGAAGCATTTCCATAACAGTATATCCAATTCGAGTGAATTTTATTTTGTGGATGGAGATCGATATACTGAATGTTCATCCAAAATTCCGTGGCCGTAGTGTTAACAGAACCATAGAAAATTCAATTGGAATATTGAAAAAAGCATTTCCATAACAGGATATCCAATTCGAGTGAATTTTATTTTGTGGATGGAGATCGATATACTGAATGTTCATCCAAAATTTTGTGGCCATAGTGTTAACAGAACCATAAAAAATTCAATTGGAATATTGAAAAAAGCATTTCCATAACAGGATATCCAATTCGAGTGAATTTTATTTTGTGGATGGAGATCGATATACTTAATGTTCATCCAGAATTCCGTGGCCGTAGTGTTAACAGAACCATAAAAAATTCAATTGGAATATTGAAAGAAGCATTTCCATAACAGGATATCCAATTCGAGTGAATTTTATTTTGTGGATGGAGATCGATATACTTAATGTTCATCCAAAATTCCGTGGCCGTAGTGTTAACAGAATCATAAAAAATTCAATTGGAATATTGAAAGAAGCATTTCCATAACAGGATATCCGATTCGAGTGAAATTCATTTCGTGAATGGAGATCGATATACTGAATGTTCATCCAAAATTCCGTGGCCGTAGTGTTAACAGAACCATAAAAAATTCAATTGGAATATTGAAAGAAGCATTTCCATAACAGGATATCCGATTCGAGTGAAATTCATTTCGTGAATGGAGATCGATATACTGAATGTTCTTCCAAAATTTCGTGGCCGTAGTGTTAACAGAACCATAAAAAATTCAATTGGAATATTGAAAGAAGCATTTCCATAACAGGATATCCGATTCGAGTGAAATTCATTTCGTGAATGGAGATCGATATACTGAATGTTCTTCCAAAATTTCGTGGCCGTAGTGTTAACAGAACTATAAAAAATTCAATTGGAATATTGAAAGAAGCATTTCCATAACAGGATATCCGATTCGAGTGAAATTCATTTCGTGAATGGAGATCGATATACTGAATGTTCTTCCAAAATTTCGTGGCCGTAGTGTTAACAGAACCATAAAAAATTCAATTGGAATATTGAAAGAAGCATTTCCATAACAGGATATCCGATTCGAGTGAAATTCATTTCGTGAATGGAGATCGATATACTGAATGTTCTTCCAAAATTTCGTGGCCGTAGTGTTAACAGAACCATAAAAATTCAATTGGAATATTGAAAGAAGCATTTCCATAACAGGATATCCAATTCGAGTGAATTTTATTTTGTGGATGGAGATCGATATACTTAATGTTCATCCAAAATTCCGTGGCCGTAGTGTTAACAGAATCATAAAAAATTCAATTGGAATATTGAAAGAAGCATTTCCATAACAGGATATCCGATTCGAGTGAAATTCATTTCGTGAATGGAGATCGATATACTGAATGTTCATCCAAAATTCCGTGGCCGTAGTGTTAACAGAACCATAAAAAATTCAATTGGAATATTGAAAGAAGCATTTCCATAACAGGATATCCGATTCGAGTGAAATTCATTTCGTGAATGGAGATCGATATACTGAATGTTCTTCCAAAATTTCGTGGCCGTAGTGTTAACAGAACCATAAAAAATTCAATTGGAATATTGAAAGAAGCATTTCCATAACAGGATATCCAATTCGAGTGAATTTTATTTTGTGGATGGAGATCGATATACTTAATGTTCATCCAAAATTCCGTGGCCGTAGTGTTAACAGAACCATAAAATATTCAATTGGAATATTGAAAGAAGCATTTCCATAACAGGATATCCGATTCGAGTGAAATTCATTTCGTGAATGGAGATCGATATACTGAATGTTGTTCCAAAATTTCGTGGCCGTAGTGTTAACAGAACCATAAAAAATTCAATTGGAATATTGAAAGAAGCATTTCCATAACAGGATATCCAATTCGAGTGAATTTTATTTTGTGGATGGAGATCGATATACTTAATGTTCATCCAAAATTCCGTGGCCGTAGTGTTAACAGAATCATAAAAAATTCAATTGGAATATTGAAAGAAGCATTTCCATAACAGGATATCCAATTCGAGTGAATTTTATTTTGTGGATGGAGATCGATATACTTAATGTTCATCCAAAATTCCGTGGCCGTAGTGTTAACAGAATCATAAAAAATTCAATTGGAATATTGAAAGAAGCATTTCCATAACAGGATATCCGATTCGAGTGAAATTCATTTCGTGAATGGAGATCGATATACTGAATGTTCTTCCAAAATTTCGTGGCCGTAGTGTTAACAGAACCATAAAAAATTCAATTGGAATATTGAAAGAAGCATTTCCATAACAGGATATCCGATTCGAGTGAAATTCATTTCGTGAATGGAGATCGATATACTGAATGTTCTTCCAAAATTTCGTGGCCGTAGTGTTAACAGAACCATAAAAAATTCAATTGGAATATTGAAAGAAGCATTTCCATAACAGGATATCCAATTCGAGTGAATTTTATTTTGTGGATGGAGATCGATATACTTAATGTTCATCCAAAATTCCGTGGCCGTAGTGTTAACAGAATCATAAAAAATTCAATTGGAATATTGAAAGAAGCATTTCCATAACAGGATATCCGATTCGAGTGAAATTCATTTCGTGAATGGAGATCGATATACTGAATGTTCATCCAAAATTCCGTGGCCGTAGTGTTAACAGAACCATAAAAAATTCAATTGGAATATTGAAAGAAGCATTTCCATAACAGGATATCCGATTCGAGTGAAATTCATTTCGTGAATGGAGATCGATATACTGAATGTTCTTCCAAAATTTCGTGGCCGTAGTGTTAACAGAACCATAAAAATTCAATTGGAATATTGAAAGAAGCATTTCCATAACAGGATATCCAATTCGAGTGAATTTTATTTTGTGGATGGAGATCGATATACTTAATGTTCATCCAAAATTCCGTGGCCGTAGTGTTAACAGAACCATAAAATATTCAATTGGAATATTGAAAGAAGCATTTCCATAACAGGATATCCGATTCGAGTGAAATTCATTTCGTGAATGGAGATCGATATACTGAATGTTGTTCCAAAATTTCGTGGCCGTAGTGTTAACAGAACCATAAAAAATTCAATTGGAATATTGAAAGAAGCATTTCCATAACAGGATATCCAATTCGAGTGAATTTTATTTTGTGGATGGAGATCGATATACTTAATGTTCATCCAAAATTCCGTGGCCGTAGTGTTAACAGAATCATAAAAAATTCAATTGGAATATTGAAAGAAGCATTTCCATAACAGGATATCCAATTCGAGTGAATTTTATTTTGTGGATGGAGATCGATATACTTAATGTTCATCCAAAATTCCGTGGCCGTAGTGTTAACAGAATCATAAAAAATTCAATTGGAATATTGAAAGAAGCATTTCCATAACAGGATATCCAATTCGAGTGAATTTTATTTTGTGGATGGAGATCGATATACTTAATGTTCATCCAAAATTCCGTGGCCGTAGTGTTAACAGAATCATAAAAAATTCAATTGGAATATTGAAAGAAGCATTTCCATAACAGGATATCCGATTCGAGTAAAATTCATTTCGTGAATGGAGATCGATATACTGAATGTTCATCCAAAATTCCGTGGCCGTAGTGTTAACAGAACCATAAAAAATTCAATTGGAATATTGAAAGAAGCATTTCCATAACAGGATATCCGATTCGAGTGAAATTCATTTCGTGAATGGAGATCGATATACTGAATGTTCTTCCAAAATTTCGTGGCCGTAGTGTTAACAGAACCATAAAAAATTCAATTGGAATATTGAAAGAAGCATTTCCATAACAGGATATCCGATTCGAGTGAAATTCATTTCGTGAATGGAGATCGATATACTGAATGTTCTTCCAAAATTCCGTGGCCGTAGTGTTAACAGAACCATAGAAAATTCAATTGGAATATTGAAAGAAGCATTTCCATAACAGGATATCCGATTCGAGTGAAATTCATTTCGTGAATGGAGATCGATATACTGAATGTTCTTCCAAAATTTCGTGGCCGTAGTGTTAACAGATCCATAAAAAATTCAATTGGAATATTGAAAGAAGCATTTCCATAACAGGATATCCGATTCGAGTGAAATTCATTTCGTGAATGGAGATCGATATACTGAATGTTCTTCCAAAATTCCGTGGCCGTAGTGTTAACAGAACCATAGAAAATTCAATTGGAATATTGAAAGAAGCATTTCCATAACAGGATATCCGATTCGAGTGAAATTCATTTCGTGAATGGAGATCGATATACTGAATGTTCTTCCAAAATTTCGTGGCCGTAGTGTTAACAGAACCATAAAAATTCAATTGGAATATTGAAAGAAGCATTTCCATAACAGGATATCCGATTCGAGTGAAATTCATTTCGTGAATGGAGATCGATATACTGAATGTTCTTCCAAAATTTCGTGGCCGTAGTGTTAACAGAACCATAAAAAATTCAATTGGAATATTGAAAGAAGCATTTCCATAACAGGATATCCGATTCGAGTGAAATTCATTTCGTGAATGGAGATCGATATACTGAATGTTCATCCAAAATTCCGTGGCCGTAGTGTTAACAGAACCATAGAAAATTCAATTGGAATATTGAAAGAAGCATTTCCATAACAGGATATCCGATTCGAGTGAAATTCATTTCGTGAATGGAGATCGATATACTGAATGTTCTTCCAAAATTTCGTGGCCGTAGTGTTAACAGAACCATAAAAAATTCAATTGGAATATTGAAAGAAGCATTTCCATAACAGGATATCCGATTCGAGTGAAATTCATTTCGTGAATGGAGATCGATATACTGAATGTTCTTCCAAAATTTCGTGGCCGTAGTGTTAACAGAACCATAAAAAATTCAATTGGAATATTGAAAGAAGCATTTCCATAACAGGATATCCGATTCGAGTGAAATTCATTTCGTGAATGGAGATCGATATACTGAATGTTCTTCCAAAATTTCGTGGCCGTAGTGTTAACAGAACCATAAAAAATTCAATTGGAATATTGAAAGAAGCATTTCCATAACAGGATATCCGATTCGAGTGAAATTCATTTCGTGAATGGAGATCGATATACTGAATGTTCTTCCAAAATTCCGTGGCCGTAGTGTTAACAGAACCATAGAAAATTCAATTGGAATATTGAAAGAAGCATTTCCATAACAGGATATCCGATTCGAGTGAAATTCATTTCGTGAATGGAGATCGATATACTGAATGTTCTTCCAAAATTTCGTGGCCGTAGTGTTAACAGAACCATAAAAAATTCAATTGGAATATTGAAAGAAGCATTTCCATAACAGGATATCCGATTCGAGTGAAATTCATTTCGTGAATGGAGATCGATATACTGAATGTTCTTCCAAAATTTCGTGGCCGTAGTGTTAACAGAACCATAAAAAATTCAATTGGAATATTGAAAGAAGCATTTTCATAACAGGATATCCGATTCGAGTGAAATTCATTTCGTGAATGGAGATCGATATACTGAATGTTCTTCCAAAATTTCGTGGCCGTAGTGTTAACAGAACCATAAAAAATTCAATTGGAATATTGAAAGAAGCATTTCCATAACAGGATATCCGATTCGAGTGAAATTCATTTCGTGAATGGAGATCGATATACTGAATGTTCTTCCAAAATTTCGTGGCCGTAGTGTTAACAGAACCATAAAAAATTCAATTGGAATATTGAAAGAAGCATTTTCATAACAGGATATCCGATTCGAGTGAAATTCATTTCGTGAATGGAGATCGATATACTGAATGTTCTTCCAAAATTCCGTGGCCGTAGTGTTAACAGAACCATAAAAAATTCAATTGGAATATTGAAAGAAGCATTTCCATAACAGGATATCCGATTCGAGTGAACTTCATTTCGTGAATGGAGATCGATATACTGAATGTTCTTCCAAAATTTCGTGGCCGTAGTGTTAACAGAACCATAAAATATTCAATTGGAATATTGAAAGAAGCATTTCCATAACAGGATATCCGATTCGAGTGAAATTCATTTCGTGAATGGAGATCGATATACTGAATGTTCTTCCAAAATTTCGTGGCCGTAGTGTTAACAGAACCATAAAAAATTCAATTGGAATATTGAAAGAAGCATTTCCATAACAGGATATCCGATTCGAGTGAAATTCATTTCGTGAATGGAGATCGATATACTGAATGTTCTTCCAAAATTTCGTGGCCGTAGTGTTAACAGAACCATAAAAAATTCAATTGGAATATTGAAAGAAGCATTTCCATAACAGGATATCCGATTCGAGTAAAATTCATTTCGTAAATGGAGATCGATATACTGAATGTTCTTCCAAAATTCCGTGGCCGTAGTGTTAACAGAACCATAGAAAATTCAATTGGAATATTGAAAGAAGCATTTCCATAACAGGATATCCGATTCGAGTGAAATTCATTTCGTGAATGGAGATCGATATACTGAATGTTCTTCCAAAATTTCGTGGCCGTAGTGTTAACAGAACCATAAAAAATTCAATTGGAATATTGAAAGAAGCATTTCCATAACAGGATATCCGATTCGAGTGAAATTCATTTCGTGAATGGAGATCGATATACTGAATGTTCTTCCAAAATTTCGTGGCCGTAGTGTTAACAGAACCATAAAAAATTCAATTGGAATATTGAAAGAAGCATTTCCATAACAGGATATCCGATTCGGATGAACTTCATTTCGTGAATGGAGATCGATATACTGAATTTTCTTCCAAAATTTCGTGGCCGTAGTGTTAACAGAACCATAAAATATTCAATTGGAATATTGAAAGAAGCATTTCCATAACAGGATATCCGATTCGAGTGAAATTCATTTCGTGAATGGAGATCGATATACTGAATGTTCTTCCAAAATTTCGTGGCCGTAGTGTTAACAGAACCATAAAAAATTCAATTGGAATATTGAAAGAAGCATTTCCATAACAGGATATCCGATTCGAGTGAAATTCATTTCGTGAATGGAGATCGATATACTGAATGTTCTTCCAAAATTTCGTGGCCGTAGTGTTAACAGAACCATAAAAAATTCAATTGGAATATTGAAAGAAGCATTTCCATAACAGGATATCCGATTCGAGTAAAATTCATTTCGTGAATGGAGATCGATATACTGAATGTTCTTCCAAAATTCCGTGGCCGTAGTGTTAACAGAACCATAGAAAATTCAATTGGAAGATTGAAAGAAGCATTTCCATAACAGGATATCCAATTCGAGTGAATTTTATTTTGTGGATGGAGATCGATATACTTAATGTTCATCCAAAATTCCGTGGCCGTAGTGTTAACAGAACCATAGAAAATTCAATTGGAATATTGAAACAAGCATTTCCATAACAGGATATCCAATTCGAGGAATTTTATTTTGTGGATGGAGATCGATATACTTAATGTTCATCCAAAATTCCGTGGCCGTAGTGTTAACAGAACCATAGAAAATTCAATTGGAATATAAATTTTTTTTATATTTCCGTAACAGGATATCCGATTCGAGTGAAACTTCTTTTGAGAATGTAAACTGATATACTGAATTTTCATGCAGAATTTTGTGGCCATAGTGTTAGCAGAACCATAGAAAACTTAATTGGAATATTGAAAGAAGAAACATTATATTTCCACTAGCTTTTACCCGCGACTTCGTCCGCGTAAGTGTTTTTGTTTTCTCTCGGCTGTAAGTCCCCCTGCAACAATGTCCCACTATCGTGTTCCAGTCCAACTTCACATCAAAATTTGTTCAAAAGCAACCTAAGCTACATAATGGATAGCTCCGAATGTTTTCTTAGTAAATATAAAAAGTAATGTTGTAGATAGGCAGCTGTGTATAGGTTCCTGTGGGAATGAGATATTTTTCCGAAGTAAAAAGTAGTCTGAATTTTGGTACCCTCCTACCCTATAAGTTAAGTAGTGTGATATCCTTTTCTAGGTTACTATCTATTACCTAACCAAATTTCATCAAAATCCGTTCAGCCGTTTAGGCATGATAGAGCAAAACTCCCAGCAAAAACCCTAAAAAATCACTAACTCACTTCAGTTTTCTGCCTACTTCCTACCCCCTAAGTACGATGACGTGATCATTTTGATCTTATATCCGTTTTTAGGTAACCATCTATTACCTTACTAAATCTCATTAAAATCTGTTCAGCCGTTTAGACGTGAAAGAGCAAAAGTCCCAACAAAAACGATTAAAATCACTAACCCAATTTAGTTATCTGCCTACTGCCTACCCCCTAAGAACGATGGCGTGATTATTTATAGCCTATGACCATTTCTAGGTTATCATCTATCACCATACCAAATTTCATCAAAATCTGTTCAGCCGTTTAGGCGTGAAAGAGTAACAGACAGACAGACAGACAGACAGAGTAACTTTCCCATTTATAATATTAGTATGGATATCCAAAAAATCTCGTCCTTGCTTTCAACTCAGGAAATAGGGATCTTGGCTTCAGGACTACTAGTAGGGTGAATAATACACTCCTTTTAAACTGTCAACGTTTCGATCCTATTTGGGATCTTCTTCAGGACTGAAAAATATTTATTGAGAATCTTTTAGACAAATGGACAATCTGGTTAAATTAACACAAAAAACAATACATAAAATCATTAAAACACGGTCTTATACACTTATACTCTACTTGTATATAAAATCATCAACAGCAAATAAAAACAGAAATGACTAGAATTCAGGTGGAATTTTGTTGTTTTCTTCATTATTTTATTTTATAGCATTATTGTTATTTTATTTAATTTTTTTCAAATTCCTATTTCATTTATGAACTGAATTATATAAATATATATTTTTTTTTCCTCCCAGGGTACCAATCAACATAAACACTCACCAATTTAGTCTTGTGTATTACAATGTGGTTGTTGAAGCTGCTGAATTCCATTAAACCTATGCTAAGATATTCGATTTTGCCAATAGTTTTATCTTTGATTGTTGTATTTTGTCACGAAACGTATGAGGTAGTTCTCTTTGTTTGGATGATATATTACCGGACGGTGGTGTTTTGTACTCGAGTCTAAATATGTTATCATTAGAGTTTCCAACGCGTTCTTATGATATTCTCACTAACACGAATTCATTATATTTATTTGATCTCTCGTAATAGGTTGTTGTAAATTAGTAAATTAAACTTAATTTTTGAGTATCTGTTCTGACATTCATTGTTTCATGAATGGAAATGTGTATCATTTCACTGATACATCTTTTATAATAATTACATTCTTTATCCAAGATTTTCACTTCATTAAAGTCCAAATTGTGATTTTCTTGGAAGTGGTGTACAGCTAGAGCGGTTTTCTCATTTTTGTCTATGTTCTTTTCTTGGCAATCATATTGATGTTGACGTAAACGATTTTTCAGATATTGTTTGGTCATGCCCACATACGATAGGTTACAATCTCTACAAGGAATTTGGTATACCAAATTAGATGTCATTAATTTCGGAATAGGGTCTTTTACCTTTGTGTATATATTCTCCAGTTTTTTGAGGGGATAGAAAGCAAGTTTGATGTTTGTTGCCTGATTTTTCATCAAATTACCAACTTTTTCCGATAGACCTTCAATGTATGGAAATTTATAATAGAGGATTCCATTTTTTTCTTTTTTTTCCGGCCTTTCTATAATATTTCTGGTGATCTCAATGAATTTGTTTTTATACGAATGCATACTTTTGTTTATCAGCTTTTTGGGGTAATTGTTCTTTCTTAGAATATTTTTTATTTTCATCTCATTAACCGGCCAAAATTCTTTGCTGCTGAGACTGTAACATCTGAAAAATAGGTTCTTCATGGTATTGTTCTTATGGACTTGTGGGTGGTGTGAAAAGTAATTGAGAACTCGGTTTGATGCAGTTGCTTTGGTATGCCAATTGGTCAAGATTGTACCATCGTTTTTTCTGATAAGTTGGACATCTAAAAATGCTATCGAATTATCGACTTCCTTTTCTAAAGTGAATTGAATGCGTGGATGGAAAGCATTGAATGTCTCGAGAAATTCATCAATTTTGTCTTCTGGAACAGCTATGAATGTGTCATCTACGTATAACTTCAAAACTGGTATTATAAATGAAAGTTTTTTAACGCATTTAGAAATAAGGTAGTTCATCACCATGTTAGCTAAAGTGGGACTCGCTGGGTTGCCCATCGCAGAGCCCTCAATTTGTAAAAACATTTGTCCATTAAACATAAAATAACTCGATTCGAAAATAAAATCTACAATCCTACACAGCATAGTTCTATTTAATTCTGTGTAGGCTGATATATGTGACCAGTTCTCTTTTATAATCTGCAAAACCAATTGTTTCGGTATGTTGGTGAACAACGAAACGACGTCCAGTGATATCATGACATTCGTAAAACACAGATGACATACGACAGACAGTTCAATTTTATTAAGAAAAATAATTTTAAAAAAATTCAAAATTTATGTGATGAAAGGGCTACATTCAGGTTGGAAACCAAAAAAAATATTGTTTTTAATTATACTAACATACAATTACCTGAATCTGTCATACAAATTCTTGGTGTAGGTCCAAAATTTAACATACCCTATTCCGAAATTAATGACATCTAATTTGGTATACCAAATCCTTGTAGAGATTGTAACCTATCGTATGTGGGCATGACCAAACAATATCTGAAAAATCGTTTACGTCAACATCAATATGATTGCCAAGAAAAGAACATAGACAAAAATGAGAAAACCGCTCTAGCTGTACACCACTTCCAAGAAAATCACAATTTGGACTTTAATGAAGTGAAAATCTTGGATAAAGAATGTAATTATTATAAAAGATGTATCAGTGAAATGATACACATTTCCATTCATGAAACAATGAATGTCAGAACAGATACTCAAAAATTAAGTTTAATTTACAACAACCTATTACGAGAGATCAAATAAATATAATGAATTCGTGTTAGTGAGAATATCATAAGAACGCGTTGGAAACTCTAATGATAACATATTTAGACTCGAGTACAAAACACCACCGTCCGGTAATATATCATCCAAACAAAGAGAACTACCTCATACGTTTCGTGACAAAATACAACAATAAAAGATAAAACTATTGGCAAAATCGAATATCTTAGCATAGGTTTAATGGAATTCAGCAGCTTCAACAACCACATTGTAATACACAAGACTAAATTGGTGAGTGTTTATGTTGATTGGTACCCTGGGAGGAAAAAAAATATATATATTTATATAATTCAGTTCATAAATGAAATAGGAATTTGAAAAAATTAAATAAAATAACAATAATGCTATAAAATAAAATAATGAAGAAAACAACAAAATTCCACCTGAATTCTAGTCATTTCTGTTTTTATTTGCTGTTGATGATTTTATATACAAGTAGAGTATAAGTGTATAAGACCGTGTTTTAATGATTTTATGTATTGTTTTTTGTGTTAATTTAACCAGATTGTCCATTTGTCTAAAAGATTCTCAATAAATATTTTCAGTCCTGAAGAAGATCCCAAATAGGATCGAAACGTTGACAGTTTAAAAGGAGTGTATTATTCACCCTACTAGTAGTCCTGAAGCCAAGATCCCTATTTCCTGATTAGTATGGATAACAGAATATCTGATTCAGGTAAAACTCATTTCGTGAATAAAACTGATTTACTGAATGTTCATGCAAAATTCCAATGTGTCACTCATTTTGTTCTAGCTCATCGGGTTTCTGAGATCCCCTCACTAGACAACGAATTCAGGACATTGTTCTAGGCCCGTATACTCTAGTGCCGGTCCCTATCGTGATTCAAAAACCATTTGTAGGTATAAGATTTGACGGTATTGACTTTGAAGTTTTGGGAAGTGTTTGCCGTTTCCTTTTCAGGAAACGGCTATAAGAGAAACTTATAGCATCCAGCTAAATTTTATTTCCACATTACAGTTACATTTTTGCAGTAACGCACGATTATCCTGAAATAACGTGGATGTGCTACTCCTTACTGTTTCATTGGCAACAAAGTATTTCCGTATTGCTAATGAACACACGTGGAGTAGGTAACGGTAATAACAATAACAGGAATAAAGACATCTAGTTCTTCACACTGAATACAAATTGAATGTATTTATCTGAATAATCCCTATATTTCAATAATCTATTCTTCTCAAATGACACCAACAGCAACAACTCCTGTTACATCATACCGATTTCTACCCCCCTCTAGGCAACAATTATCTGATATCATCGTGATGTAACGAAACAATAGAACTAATTTACATTTGTCGTGTCTAACGCGAATAACGCAAACCGAATGATTCTGTAGGTAGTTTTAATTAAATTTCCAGATGCCGTAACACAATGCCGGATTTATATTACTGTGTTTATAACAACGGCATTTCATCTTTAACGTGCCATATTGAGCATCAGCGGGATCTCCATGCAGATGAGTGCGTGTTGCATGCTGGGATGTAAGATCTTCGTTCGTGCCGAATTTGACCTGGTTTTCAGCTGCGCTGCTGGGTTAACGAGACCTGAAATGTGGGCCTTTCTGGGAAAAGGTTTGCGGCATACAGGGTGTGCCTTGTGGTGCAGGAAAACTAGTACTCGACCCCAACAATTGTTCGCTAGCTGGAAATCGTTCTTATCCTTTTTGGGGTCCTGGGGCCTATTGCACCAAATACTTTGCAACTTTTCACTTTTGAAATTTGTCATCAGAATGCAAAGTGCAAAATAAAAAGTTGCAAAATATTTCGGTGCAATAGGCCCTGATTTACAGGTTTTGAGTTTGCGACAGTTTCTAAGGTTTTACTTTAGATTTCAAAGCCCGAAGACCGCAATTTTTTTCAAATTGTATATCTAACAGCTTTCTCTGAATGATGCGGTTCAAGTTAAAGCCAAAAACTGAAAAAAAGGCAAAAATTTCGCGGTATTTAAGCAAACTGAGAGACTCTTAACAATGGTTTAATGGTGGATAGCTGAATTCAGAGTATGTATTGGACGATCCTGAAGTAAAAGTTCGTGGCATATCAACTGGGTCGGTGGTTTTAATTTGGCTTACAGGTTTGGGTATGAGAAAGCTATCCGATTGATGAAAGATTATTTGGGCTGTTTCCATTAACTTGGATTGTTCTATCCAACGTTTCGGCAAGCATTCGCCAGCCTCTCTCAAGTATTTGCAAAATTGAACTTAAATTCAGCAAATTAATGTGACTAGCTTCTGATAGTAGCTGTCAGATAATAGAATTTTTTACAAATTCTGTATTAGATGTCACTGACGTGATTTCTCAACTAAGAAAATATGTGTATTAGTTAATTAGTCATTCAGAACGTATTATTGGTGTCCAAACATCCTCTATTTCAATGGAGGGCACTGTTTTCAGTTTCTCTAAGTTGAGCCAATCTCTGGCGTTCTCTGATTTTTATCTTGATAGGGCGTTTAGTTTCCGCAATGTAGGATCTTCTGCCACTCACAGGGTATTTCATAAATACTTTCCTTGGTAATTTTATTTTCGTTTAAAGGTTTCATATTCGTGAGTTTCCCCTGATTGTGTCATTGGTCTTGAATGCTGTTCTCACCTTGTATTTGGTACTAATTCTTTCAATATTTTCAGACATACCCTTTACATATGGTATGACAGAGGCTATTGTTTCTGTAGGATCATTGTTTATTCGTTCTGTTCTTATTTCCCTAGGTTCTCTGGCTACATCGAGAATCTTCTAGGGGTAGCTATTTTCTTGAAGGTTTTTGTGATGTTGTTGAATTCCTCATTACGATCTTTTGTATTATAGCACATCTTGGCTGCTTTGTCGTTTAAGCATCTGGATACTCCTAATTTGGTGCTCAGGTTATGGTTGGATTCGCAATGGAGATATTGGTCTGTGTTAGTTGGTTTTCTGTAGACTGTGGTTTGGGAATGATTATCAAGAATTTTCCGTTGACCACTATCCGATTGGTGGTTGTCGCGTTTGCTAACAATCGATCAAAAACGAGAATGCGTTCTCACATTCCAACATTGTTTTAAACCGTTATCGGACTGATTTTTTACTACGATCAGTAACTACTGATGAAACACGGATCCACTACTTAACATCAGAATCAGAAGAATCGGCAATATAATGGGTAGGACCAGGTAGAATCGCACCAAAGCAAGCAAAGACTCACTATCGGCCTAGAAGTATATTGCGTATGTTTTTTGGAATTCAAATAGTATTTTGTTCATAGACTTATTAAAAAAAGAAAAGGGATGAATAGGGACTATCACTTTGCATTTTTCGACCGAACCATATCGCAAAAAAACTGCCACATTGATCGAAGTAAAACTGCTGCTTTCTGCGAAACAATGCACCTGCTAACAACTCAATAAAGACGAAGGCAAAAATTCATGCATTACGCCTCGGATTGCTTCCTCATCCTCCCTCATCCCAGATTTAACCCTAAGCAATTGTTATCTAATTCAAAACTTGAAGAGATGGCTCCAGGGAAAAAAATTGTGTTTGATGAATAGATCAAATGGGTAACTGCAGCATATTTGGGTACCAGAAGAAATCTTACAATTCAAAAGACCTCGAAATATTGGTAAATCGTTAGATCCAGCTAACAGGGGAGTATGTTGGAGAATCAATAGTAATTTTGACAAAAAATCGTTGTTTTACTTGTTAGGCTCACTTTACAGCGAAAGGAAGTTCTTAGCGATATATCAAGAAAAAACGGATTCATCGATTCATTTACTAAACTCAGACTCAGAAACCAGAGTCATTTCGTGAATGTGAATTTGAGGGAAAAAAGTTCAGTATATAATATAACAAAGAATAAATCAGTACATTCTTTGAACAATTTCATAATATTCATACGAGCATTGTTTTTTTTTCTGGTTTTTTATCACTGTGCTTTTGTTCAAAATGCGAAGAAATGTATAGTTTTCCGTATGTATTTTATTCAGCCCAGGGTGTTTAAAAAAAAATTATTGAGTCAACTGGATTTTGTAGGTATACAGCTGCAAGTCTTCAGTAAGAATTGGCTGACCACTGCCTGTTGAAATGTCTAAGTCTTATTGAGCCTGATATAGAATTGATATATCTGGCTTTTTTATCACTTTTTCGCGAACTGCAGTAACGTTTTATTCAGAAGGTTAACTACAAACTCGTATGGTATGCTCCACCTTCCTAACCGAACCAGTACTTTCGGATTTTTTCATTATTCTTTTCACAGTTGACGGATTAGGCACATCGTTTCATTTTAATATTGGACGCCCTTTACGAATAGCAATGATTGATCTTCTACCATTTTATGTTAATGTTTCACGTGTTATATTCTACCGTGTAATACTACATATTAACTGAACGCAATCTGTCTCTCCTGATCTATCACGTCATAATCATGTGACATTATGAATGTTAAACGTGGCGCAGAACTCAATTCTTGCATCCTTATAGCAACACTCTCCTAATTTATGCTGACCAGTTTATAGTTTCTATGACCCAATGTCTCAGTAGTAAAACTTTCTCTAATCAAGACCTTGAACAAGATAGTCCATACTTCAATGACCTTACCAGTAATATCAGTTTCAAACAGTCACCCTCTTCGATCATAACAAGAATGCAAAACTAGGCTAAATCACCAGAATAACCATTAACTCATGTTTGTAGTTCTCGACTGTTTCGTCCCATTTCCTTTCATCTTCAGGGTCCACCAGCTGGATACAAAGAAGATTCCAAACAGTCCGTTTTATCTTTAACTTCAACTCTGTCCTTAGTAATTGAAATTGTCCCGATGTTCAACAATCCCTGGACAGAGGGAAATGAATTTTCCGTGGAAAGTCAGGGTGCGTATGCGATTCTTCCGTGAAATTCGTTCCAGAGGGACTTTCAGTGTTAATTTTCCGAATGAAGTTAGCTTGAGCGACTGCAGGTGATGCGGAATAACATCGTGCATGTGTCTCTCTATTAGAATAATGGAATTCGTCACCCAAGGGTCTGGCCATGAATTATTCAGAGGCTGTGGGTCTTAATTTAAAGGCCAATTAGTTTTTTCACTTTCATCGTTTGGTCAATTTCAGCTTTCATTCGTGTTTACTTTCTGGTTATTATTATTATCAGGAAATAAAATATCGGGAAATTGCACTGTTTGGAAACTTTTTTCTTATTGTGTTATTATTAAAATCATATGTAATACATACAATACATATAATTTTAATAATAACACAATAACGTATTCCAGTCCATAGTCTGTTATAAAATAAAATAAGAATAGAAAGATAATTCAATGATCCTTACCTCATTGACTCATATTTCGCGCTTTCACTGGTTTTTACTCCAACCGAAATCCGAAATGAGTTGTATGATCGCTTCCTCAACTCTACTTTCGAGAATTTTTAAAATTTTATAACCACAACTTTTAATAAATTTACAAGGTAGGTGCTGATAACATTGTATATTAATTGATTAATTGTATTGTATTTTAAACAAATTTTTTTTAGCCTTGAAAAAGAGGTAACCTTCCTCGAAACGTCGGCATGAGAAATAAAGGTTTCCAAACAGTCCAATTTCCCGATATTTTTCATTTCCTAATCTGAAGAAATGGACTTCAACTCATTAAAATTATTATTATCGACTTGAGCCTATTAGCGTAGAAAGGGTATGATTTCTCACACCCCCTAGCGATCGGCTATCACACTTCCTGTTAAGGGAAACGTTCACTCATCTCGGATAGCAAGTATCAGTGGGACTGAGCTCAGAAGTGTTCGGTGTTCTTCTTCTCCTGGGTCCTGGGTTGTTCGTCGTTGATGTCCTGCTAGTCGGTCTCGAAATATTTCCCTCCATGATTGTTTCTGGTGTCCATCGTGACCTACAAACTTTCTTACCGTTCTAGCAGTACCGAGAGAGAAGTACTGTTTTCTGTTTTTGCATTACTTTGTAAAGGTTTTCATCCAAATCTAGCTCCTTGATGTTGGACTTGACGCTCTTAGGAATAATTCCTGTGGTTGATGTGAGAATGGGAATGGGTCTGGTACTTAAAATTCCTCACTGTCTTTTGATCTGAAGTTCAAGCTCTCGATATTTCGATATTTTTCAGCGTAGTTTTGACGTAGATTCTAATTATTCGTCTATAAGTATTGCTCTCTCCTCTTTTTTATTCACTTGAAATATGCATGGCCTGTCATTCGCAAGTGTTAAATTTGTAAATACTGTGCGATCCCTGTATAGCCTGTAATGGTGGTTCTCCGGTATTACTTCAGGCTGATACTTATAATGGCGAGTTCCTGATGAAGTCTTTCAAAAACTGCATCATGTCGACTTTTGTATTCATTTCCATCAAACATTTGGCAGATTCCTGTAATATTTTGAATCGTCTCTGATGTTTGGCATACGTAGCGTCATCTATCGTCGGTGAACCTCCAATTCTTCATGATTTATTTCTGTTAGTTTTTAATTTGCACTACTTGACCTTGAATGGCAAGGAGGAAACCTTCTGTTTCAGGAAACAATCTTCCAGAATTTAGCCAGTAGTTCGACGCAGGAGTGTCGACATGTTCCTGGGTGACCTCGTTCAGGTGTTTTCCATGTAGGGCTTTTCTTTCCATCTTTGAATTTTATCACAATCCATCTGTGTGTTGTTTTCATGAGGGTGCTGCTCTCGCTTAGTAGTAGAGGTGTTGAACCATCTGCTTCAATCAGTATCAGTCTGATGTGTTTGACATGTCTACAAAGTAATTTCTTAAGTTGTTTATCAGTTTAGTCGCCATTTTCTTTATGTTCGCAAAGCCTCGCTCGCCTTGAGTTTTTGGAATAATTGTTCTATTAACAACACGATTTCAAGAACTCAAGGTGTGCAAGGCTTTGTAGACATAGAGAAATTCTTATTATTATTATTATCGACTTGAGCCTATTAGCGTAAAAAGGGTGTGATTTTTCACACCCCCTAGCGATGGGCTATCACACTCCCTACTAAGGGAAACATTCACTCATCCCGGATAGCAAGTATCAGGGGGATTGTGCTCTGAGGTCTTCGGTGTTTTTCTTCTCCTGGATCCTGGGTTGTTCGTCCTTCGTTGCTTGGTCCTGGATTTCTCGGTTGATGCTTTGGTAGTCAGTCTTGCAATGTTTTCCTATATGGTTGTTTCTGGTGTCCATCGTGACCACCAAACTTCCTTACCGTTCTAGCAGTACCGAGAAGTACAGCTTTTTGCAATACTTTATGAAGGTTTTCATCCCAATCTAGCCCCTTGACATTGGGCTTGAGACTCTGAGGAATAATTCCTGTGGTTGATATGTGGTACTAGACATTCCCAACTGTCTTTTGATCTGAAGCTCAAGCTCTCGATATTTCGATATTAATTCAGCGCATTTTTTTATGTAGATTGTTGCTATTCGGGATGGCTACGACTATAGGTATTGCTCTCTTCTCTTTTCTTCTCCACTAGAATTATGTCTGGCCTGTTATTAGCAACTGTTAAATTTGTAAGTACTGTGCGATCCCAGTATAGCCTCTAATGGTGGTTCTCCAGTATTACTTCAGGCTGATACTTATAATATGGAATTGTTTAGGATTGCAGCATCTTCAGTTGGATGGCGAGTTCCTGATGAAGTCTTTCACAAACTGCATCATGTCGACTTTTATATTCGTTTCCAGCAAACATTTGGCAGACTCCTGTAATAGATTGGATTCTCTCTGATGTTTGCCATACGTAGCGGCATCTATTGTCGGTGTACATAATATATATATTTTTTTAATTTGCACTACTTGATCCTGAATGGCAAGGAGGAAACCTTCTGTTTCAGGAAACAATCTTCCAGAAGTTAGCCAGTAGTTCGACGCAGGAGTGTCGACATGTTCCTGGGTGTTTTTTCATGTAGGGCTTTTCTCTCCATCTTTCAATTTTATCACAATACATACAGGGTGTCCCATTACTCGACGTCAACTCGGAACCGGGTGAAAAGGCAAGTAATGCTGGTTGTCAGAAAAATATTAAAAAAAATCTAAGTTGCATGATTTTAAAATAATGAGCATTTAAAAAAACACGCAAAATTACACACCCAGTCTTTTCGCTCCTGTTGCCACAAATATCAACTTTTTCCATCTTTTTTCTTTGCTGTGTAACCTTGAATAATGCTTGTCTAAACTGTAATCAAAATTTTAATACCAGCTGCTCTAGGTTTCATAAAAATAGAGCTTACTTCTCGAAAAAAAAATTCGAAATAAACAATTGCCTAGTTTCAACTGACTGTATTGAAAAAAAAAAATGTACTACGTAGGTTTGGCATGTTTTTTCAAAAGTTGGCGCATTTAGTGAGGATTCCAAAATGGTATAATACTTGTTTAATTATAGCTGCCGTAGTTCAAATTTATTTTCGATTGCCTTTGAATACACTTTTTCGTTAACTGCTTCCCAGTAATAGAGTCCAATGGGTTCAAGTCCGGTGAACGGGCCGGCCACGAGATTGGACCAGAAAGTCCGATCCATCTTCCGGGAAAAAATGCTATCAGAAAAAAAAATTTGCAGAGAAAATAATTTTTCCACAAAAAATTTTTCTCTGAAAATTTTCTGGTAACGTTTTTTCCCGGAAGATGGATCGGACGTTCTGGTCCAATCTCGTGGCCGGCTCGTTCACCGGACTTGAACCCATTGGACTCTATTACTGGGAAGCAGTTAACGAAAAAGTGTATTCAAAGGCAATCGAAAATATATTTGAACTACGGCAGCTGCAATTATACAAGTATTATACCATTTTGGAATCCACACTAATGCGCCAACTTTTGAAAAAACATGCCAAACCTACGTAGTACATTTTTTTTTCAATACAGTCAGTTGAAACTAGGCAATTGTTTATTTCGAATTTTTTTTCTGAGAAGTAAACCCTATTTTTATGAAACCTAGATCAGCTTTATTCAAGGTTACACAGCAAAGAAAAAAGTTGGAAAAAGTTGATATTTGTGGCAACAGGAGCGAAAAGACTGTCACAGGGTGTGGAATTTTGCGTGTTTTTTTAAATGCGCATTATTTTAAAATCATGCAACTTAGATTTTTTTTTATATTTTTCTGATAACCAGCATTACTTGCCTTTTCACCCGGTTCCGGGTTGACGTCGAGTAATGGGACACCCTGTATGTGTGCTGTTTTCATGTGGGTGCTGCGCTCGCTTAGTAGTAGAGGTGTTCAGCCATCTGCTTCAATCAGTATCAGTCCGATGTGTTTCTCTTGTCTAAAAAGTAATTTCTTAAGTTGTTCATCTGTTTAGTCGCCATTTTCTTTATGTCCACATAGCCTTGCCAGCTATTATTATTAGAACTGGTTTCGTTATGACTAGGTTTCGATACCCGAAGAGGCCGACAATGGCGTTAGATAAAAACGACAACCTCCTTAGAAGACTGAGGGGGTTGAAAGTTGCTCATGAAAGTTGCAAACTGAATGGTCGATTTTCATTCGGTGACAACTTTCTCCAGGTACTATCGTCTCAAAGTAAATGAACCATGACAAAGTGCACACACACACCGTCCTCGCGATCTGAGGTCAATAGGCTTCTGCTGCTGGAGAGGAAACAACTCAGTCTGGTGACTGGTGCATTGACTGGTCACCTGTTTAACAAGCATTTGAAGAGAATGGGATTGACGAGCTGCTCCCTATGCCGGTGGTGCAGGAGTACTGATGAAACGGTTGAGCATATTTTGTTCAACTGTGGAAACCTTACTGAGTTAAGGTCAACACACCTAGGAAATCCAACACCTTCTATTCCTATGGTGAGAGGGACCACTCCTGGCAGGCTCGCGACATTTCTGTCTTCGTGTCTGGAGAGTTGAGTCTCTATAGAACGATGCGGGTGAACAATGGGCCACTAGGCCTCAGTTCGGCCGGTAAGGCACCGCACAGAGAAGAAGAAGAAGAAGTGCACACACACTGAAAACTTCTTCGAACTAACAAATGTATGTTCTCGAAAAACTCTGTCTGTAAAGAAGATACACAGACCTTGTACGAGAAGTACCACATGACCCACTTTTCCTATTCAAAATTTTTTGAATAGGGAAAGAGAGTTGATGGGGGTGGCACAGGGTGCTACAAAAATCCTTCAAAAATGCATAAAAATTTGGTGAAAATTAAACAAAAGTTGACCTGTTTCAGGATTTTTTTGCCGAATATTTTTTTTCTGAGGTAATGAATTTGATCCATAATTTTGACGCGCACTGTATATAATTTGTTGATTGATTCTCGAATCGATATCAGTGCTTTTTCAGAATTTATACCCACATATTTTTAGCACACCTATCTTCCGCAGAAGACTTCATAAGTTCCCCCTAACATAATTCCGATAAGAACAACTTCATCCAGAATTTTATAGAATCAAAACAGCGGGCGATATTTGTTGCCTTAAATCATTTGATACCCCGTGACGCCACCTGAGAATCTCGGTGATTAGATAAGGAAGCTAATGGGATTCCCTCTGAGATATTCTTAAGGATAGCGGCTGCCACTGAACCTCTGGAGACAACTTTGTCTGGCTGTAGTACATGCCAGTAATTTACGTAACACAAGATGGCACTTTATCTAGTAAGATCTGGATTTATGGTCAGTTAAATGCAACTTAGACGATCATTATTAACCGTTATCATGTAAGGTCGGGAATTACACTGAAAATAGTTGAAAACCCACACTCTTCAGAGCTGAGTACATACAGTGTTGAAAATTGAGCTTTAGTTTAAAGAACAAATGTATCAATCTGTCTTTACACTGGATTTTCTTCATTTGCAGCCGTTTGAAAATTTCAGTTCTAAATGAACCGTTAAATGCCTACCTAAGCTCAAAATGGAAAATTCTTAAACAAGTTGCAGAAAAGAATCCTATTACAACACGAATGCGAACAAAAGAGAGAGTGCATTCGTGTTTGAATTGAATTTTGTAACGAGTATTAGAAGATATTTTAGTGATTTTTGTATTGTTTCTTTGTATCTTGGGAATTGACAGATTAAGAACTTTGAATTTCAATCATAAAATTCGAATTTTGAATTAATTTATTATTGAAGGTAAAATTTTTTTTGCGACGCACAATTTAGAATAAACTTGAACTTGTAATGTTATCTTGGAAAATATACAGCCTACATATATGCACCTCGAAATATTAACCATTTGTTATATAATTGACAACTCTTCATTTAAAGTCGAAAACTACATTTCAGATAGTTGAAAACTCACACTTTCACCATCTCCGGACAAAGTTGAAAACTTAACTGATTTCAATTTTTATGCTTGTAAAGAAAATTTACGATTTCGTATACAGGACAATATTCGGCTATATATTCGATAAAATGAAATGGTTTACATAAAATGGGAATAGTGTATGATCCACGTTTTTTAAATGTTTCATTACACATCGATCAATTTCACTTAACCCATATCAATGGAATAGAAGAAAACCGGGCCAAAACTTTAGAATGAATACCAAGAATTTGGGCCACGTGAATACTCTCATCTAAATTTATTCTCTCTTTGTACAATCTCTTTTGAATTCACCGGAACTCTGACTCAATATATCGTGTTTTTGTATGAACTCAAGAACGTAAAGAATGCGATTTGGCAACAGAAATTCTAATGAACTGAAAGCATTCTGGCAACAGTAATTACGCTTCGAAATTATGGAACAATTCTGAAGTTTGTTTGTAGATATGTAACGAGGATTCGAATGTTTTCTTGCTCCTGAAAATATATTCTAAGGTCTGGCCAATAACTAAACTCCTCTTGTAGCAATCTTACCATATTTCAAGTCAAATTTTAGCATTTTTCAACGAACATATTCAACTTTGATATAGAGATATAAAGAAAAATAGATGATTCCCTAATTTTCACAAATATAGAGAATTAATTAATGTTCAATTTCGTACAAATTTATATATTTAAAGTTCACCAAAATAACAGCAATTCTGACTTTACCTATTTCGTTTCAGAATCTGAAGAACCAGATTATGACCACCAATTTGTGGGTAGAACAGGTGAGTTTACGCATTGTATACTTTATACCTATCGGGTGTTTCATTTGAGAAAGTCTCCAAAAAGAATAGAAATTTCTAAAAAAACTAAGACATGTCGATTGCATGACAATTGGACATGATCCGGTATAAAAAGCTTGTTTCTATTAGCAACCCCCTGAAGAGGGTTGCAACAACAGCATGAATTTGAATAGAGAGAGAGCAAAGATTTTTTAGCACAACTGTGCATGAGGTCAAAGTTGTATAAACCTGCAGTTTGTTTTCTATAAATTGAATGTTACTTTTAGTTTTATCGGTACCATTATTCCGTAAAAAACACTCTGTAACTTTATGAATTTTCACCTTATATTCTCCAAACTGCTGATTCAAATCTGTCTGAATCTGCAGTTTGGAGAATGAAAGTTGAATATATAATTTGTTTATTTATCTGAAGTTGTCATTATTTGCTGTCATAACGTGAAATAAAGTCAACGTTGCCGAATGTACCTGGCCTCGTCCGACGAGCTTGCGAGTTATCAGAGAACTCTGTGCAATATTGACAACATTGCGTATAAATCTGACAAGCAAATAAACAACAACCTGAAATTTCAATCAACACAGTGGAATATGCTAAATTTCCATGGCCAACCGACGGCTGAACCTTTCGTGAACCTATACATACATTTGTGCTATACGAAACTACCCACTCTCCCTATTAATGTTCCTGATAAGAATGCAACCCTCTTCAGGAAGTTGTCCATGTCCTCCTGTCATCAAAAATCGACCTGTGTGGTTGTTTTCACAAATTTTGTGTCGTTGTTGAGTTTTCGAGAGTGGGCACTATTCAATGAGACACCCTGTATTTAGGAATTTCGAATATAATACCATCAACATTGATCATTTTTTGTTTTAAGTCTGGATTGCAATGAATATTCGCTTCCATTTTTCTCACCATTTCTTATTCAGTCTACTAAAGCCAGGTTTGCTATTGCGTGGCTTATGAAAACAGTAACAAATTAAACCTATAGTCTGTTCACGAAAGTTTAAGCCATCGGTTGGTCATGACAATTTGGCATATTCCACTGTGTATATTGAAATTTTAGGTTATGTTGTTTATTTTCTTGTCAGATTGATACGCAATGTTATCAGTATTGCATAGAGTTCCCTGATAACTTGCAAGCCCGTCAGACGAGGCCAGATACATTCGGCAACGTTGACTTTATTTTACGTTATGACAGCAAAACTGCCAACTACAGATATATAAACAAAGACCTACTATGCGCTCAAACTTTCGTGAACGGACTATACGCAGATCATTTTCTAGTTCATTAGTCTTTCATTAGACATTTGCTAGTAGTTGACTTAATAGTTATATAGGCACCCGGGACTATCATTTCAATCATAACTTTCAGTCATGGTATGACTACAAATTGAGATGGGAACCAAAAGAGTATGGTGGTGTTCACATGCTTCACGTACCCTCAGACCATATATGGCGACCTGATATTGTCCTCTACAATAAGTAAGTACTAAAACGTTTTTATGGATTTCCTCGATGTTTTTTTAGATGTTGTAGCCTCAGAATTCGTGGCAACTAACAGGAATTATTTCAAACTGACCATCATTAAGCTAATACACAATAATTGATTCGCTAACATTGAATATTTAAGAAATATTCAAGAAACTCTAGATAATATCGTGAAGTTGAAAAAACTATCCCGATGATTTGTTGCGATGGTGTATGCATCTCTCTTTTTTTACATCATGATATTCAGTGAAAACTCATATTGCATTTTCTGCCGCAGAAAAAGCTCTTGAATTTTTATAGTGAACAATCGGTTATTTTCCTCAACACTGTTTATAGATATTGTTGAGCTTCTTGTTGCAAAGTTTTGACAACTGTGCTTCAAAATCTTCTGGAGTTTAATATTCATCTTGTTGATTCGTAGTGATATACATAATTGAGATATCATGAAATATTCATGGACTTGAAAAAAAAACATTTGAACGAATCTCTAAGAATCCATTCACTGAAATGGCATATAAAATATAAATATATAGGAGCAAATTATTCTTGAATACTTTTTAACATATAAAAATGAAACCTATCCATTAAATATCTATGAAACTGACATATTATCTCTGCTATTGAATTTTTTAAAATCTACCCCGCATATTTCGGCTTGTCATAATCAAACCTATATTTTTCCTTGATTTAGCTCTGATATTATATTGTTAAAATTGATATTCCTTCTGTGGTTAAGAATTTCATACCTAACAATTATGAGTGAAAATACCTTCTCAGTCGCATGCTAAATCTATTGAATAGTTATTTAATCAACTAGGTTATTAAAGACAGCGACTAAGGGTCGAGATATTTTAACGCGTGAGCTAAACGAATGCGTTAATAGTGCGATTAATAGCCGAGTTGATTACCAGTTTTTACCGACGATCTCAATATAAATTGTGTATGAATTCTTTATTGAAATACATTTTCATTTGGCACGAGAGTCTCATACATTTGACAAAATAAAATTTCTATGTATCTATGTTCCAGTAGAGTTTTGATATTTCTCGTAATGCTTCTGAATACTTTATGTACGGTTGCCTTAAGGATTGCACATTAAAATAGAATAAATTGAGAATTAAAATAGGTCATTAACGATCAATTTCATACACCTTCACCTTTTATTTTGAGATTGGCGGAAAAATATAATTAACTTCAATTACAAAATATACAATGACAATTTTCTCAAAAAATTACTCCTGTCAACTTAACTTTTTTTTAGTAGAAAAAAAAGGAAATCTCATGGCCGCCAAATGTTCAAACACGCGTCAATACTCTTTTGAACATTTGTTTTTTCATTCATGATTTCCAGCTTGATTGACATTTCCCAAATGATATTTTGTATTGAAAACATCTATCCAACTTGAAATAATTATATCCAACCTAACATATTCGATAAACATTCATACAATTCGACAGAGAGTAAATCAAAAATTTATGGAAGAGTACTTTAACGTCAAAACCACTCAAATTTACAGCATCGTAAAAGTTGAAATTTGTGTATTATAGGCACTCAAACTTATCACCGAATAAGCTGAAATGGGGAAAATGTAAAACGACAAAGGTATCCATAATGCCACTCTCTTTTCACGGTAGAAAATCCAGGTATTTTATTCCGTATTGGGGTATAAACGTTGGATGACTACATCCTCAATATTCGTATAATTCTGAGTTTCTATGATGACCCAGAAGAAGTCGAAGTTGAGGACACTTAAATATTTATTTTCGGGGGACAGTCTGCGGAATTTGGGATATATAAAATATTTCCCATGTCTTTCGGGTCTCCTGGAAGAAATTGAATGTCCTTGGGCAAAGATATTTCCTTGTCATGTATATTATTTCGGGAATTCATGAATATTATAACATGGGATATCAATTTTATTCGATATTGGTATCGATAGGTTCTTGAAGCCTGAACTCATATGTCGTCGACTCAAAGCTGATGTGGGAGGACTGAAGAATATCCGTTGGAGTATGAAAGACTCTTTTGTCTGGGTTTCTGGTCACTCAAGAATTAAATGGCAAGAAGATGCTAACAGATTGTCCAGAAAAAAAGCATAAGCGGCACCTACTGGTCCAAAACCTTTCTGTGGTTTAGGCCAATCCACCTATTAAAGGAGTTCTTAGAAAAAATACTGAAAGAAAAGTATTCTGAAGGAATCTTCTGGAAATTAATCATTCCAAAAAATTCCTTCGTAGTACCGCCTGCTCACGTGCTTTTAAATAGGATGTCTGAAAAAACGTTTAGCTTTTCACTCCCAGTCTCTGAAACAGAAATAATTAAAAAATCTTTAATTAGGATGAAGTTCTCCTGCGAAAATTTTTGCACCTATTTGTCAGGAGAAAATTGGTTTTGAAAAAATTGTTGCCTAACAGTAACACTAAAAAAGGAAATAAATGGAAAGCATAAGGTAACGTTTCGGTGTCTATATCAGACACCTTATTCAGACAAACTCGAAAAATCTTTGGAATTGTGTTTTTCATTTGCCATCTAATTGACATTGAAAGATGATACAGACACCGAAACGTTGCATTATCCTTTTCATTCATTTCCTTTTTTAGTTTTACTGTTAGGCAACAATTTTTTCAAAAACCAATTTGCAATCCTGAAAAATAAGTGCAAAGATTTTCGCAGGAGTATTTTACCTTAATTAGAATTTTTTTGAATATTTCGGTTTCAGAGACTGGGATTGAAAACCTAAAAAGTTTTTCCAAAACTGCAGCATCCTCCCAGATTATATTTCGATCGATATCTTCCAAATAGGACATTGCTGCCTTAAAAAAATTTTGATCAGAAGTTTCTCAATACTATCAAAGATTTTTTGGAAAAAAAAACTGAAAGAGAAGCACTCTGGAGGAATCTTCCGGAAATGGATCATTTTTGAAATTCAAAACTGCGAGGTCCAAAGAAATTTTGGGACCCCAGTAAAAATAATGATTTTCAAACAGAACTTCTAGTGGACATTATAGATCGTATTTTAGACAGATTCGACCCAAATCATATAATGCAAAATTGCTTCGTTAAGGAGCTAGTGGCCTTTGAAGGGATTACGTCCTGTTTACACTTTTTGCCACATATTCGCAAAACGGAGTCACATAAAGTGCTGAAAGTTTACACATTGGCTAATATCAAAAATACGCATCGATTAGATTGAGTGCATTTCTTTCATGTCAAGCACAATCGGATCATTTGGGGCGGCGAAGGGTATTTTTAGTTGAAACTTTTTCACCTTTCATTATTTCGCAAGATTTACATCATATTCATAAACTCTGATGTTTTTTCTTGAAAAAAGATGCTCTTGTATTATAACGCCCACATGCACCATTTCTAAAAAAAATAGATTTGAAATTTTCTCTCTTTTCACTAAGTACTCAATGTTCACTTTTGTTTTGAATTTAATATGGGCGTTATTATGCAAGAGCTTCTTTTTTCAAGAAAAAACACCAGAGTTATCGAATATGATGTAAATCTCGCGAAATAATGAAAGTTAAAAAAGTGTTAACTAAAAATAACCTTCGCCCCCCTCCAAATGATACGATTGTGCTTGACATGGAAGAATTGCATTCAATCTAATCGATGCGTACTTTTCATATTAGCCAATGTGTAAAGTTTCAGCACTTTATGTGACTCCGTTTTGCGAATATGTGGCAAAAAGTGTGGACAGGACGTCATCTTCAAAGGCCACTAGCTCCTTAACGAAGCAATTTTGCATTATATGATTTGGGTCGAATCTGTCTAAAATACGATCTATAAATGTCCACTAGAAGTTTGTCGGTCTAATTACCGGACACCCTGTATATGAGAATTGGCTTTAAAAACCGACGAGTGTAGATTCTGTGTGGAAGAGGAGAAAACTTCTGTTCAGTTTCTTACAAAATGCCTTACCATTGCGAGCCTGCACAAAAAATGTCTTGGATAGGAAAATTAAAGAAGGAACGCATATGTAGCCTCCTAGAAACCCTCTCAGATACTAGTATTTTCGAAGGTCTGGAACTAGAGGTAAAGTGTAGTAGAATGTAACCCTCTCACTAACCTATAAGCCTTCGTCTTGCTGCTCTAGAAATATCTAATATATTTCAGAGTTGTATGTTTGAAACTTGCTGAAGGATCGAATTTTCCTAACCTAACTCTTTTTTGTGTCCTAAGGTAAGAGAAAGTCTTTACAAACTTCCTGACAGCGGGCAGTGCAATGCTGTCAGTTTGTGTGTATCTTTTACCCACTAAAACCCACTCCTCCAGTGCAATAGCAGAGTGGGAGGACACCAGCTCAAATTATTACACGTTGTTGAGTGGGCACTGCTACAGCATAGACTTATAAAAGAATGGACAGGACGTGTGAGAGAGAATATTGACTTCAGACAAAGACAGAATAGTGTTAGTGCGAGGCACAGAACATATAATAAAAACATTGAATCGCATTAGATATTTTTATGTTCTATCAGTTTTCCAACATTATAAGAGAGAGATACTGTGAAGGATAGAGTAATAATAGTTTAGTTCAGTCTATGCACCACACTAATATTACTCCATCCTTCACAATATCTCTCTCTCTCTTATGTTGGGAGCACGAAACTTAGTGCGAAAGTCATATGTCTATGTGCTACAGCCCATTCAAGCTGGCCGGTATCTTTCCCCCCTTGGATTTGTTGGGTGATAGGACGAGAATTTCCGCGCTCGCATTAGGCCCCGCCGCTGTCACACATTGTGAGGACTTGCAAGACTGCAGCTAACCTAAGTCCGAAATTTCACCTAGTTTGTTTCACGGAACTACAACGACAGGTATAGATACCCGGAGAACTTTGATACACGATTTAATGACTCCTCATGCTATTCGTCAGAGTACCCTGGACCGTTAGGACCTTTACTGTCTGAGAAGGATTTGTTAGGAGTGGGTTGGGGTTACATGGAGTACTAACGTTGCTTGCTGGGTCTACCTCGATCCGTCCTCAGGTTCGAGGGGTCAGTTAAGCTATCGTAACTGGTCACACGAAGTGCTTACCTTGCTCACTGGGTCTATCCCGAGCCCATTCCCGCGTACGAGGGGCCAGTTAAGCCATAGTGTCTTAGTCATTCTTAGTTTTCATAGGAATTACTCCCAACTACTTAAGCCCGTACACCACGACAAGGTGATGACCTAGTACGGAAACCTATCCTAACCTAACCTTCATTCGGGGCTATTCACTAAGCAAAGTTGTTAAGGATAGCAACTGAAAATAGTCGTTATGTTCAAGGTCAGTTGCTAAGTGCGAAATTGGTATTCACTATTTAAGAAAGTCGTTATGGAAGTTGCTAACTATAACAACTAGTGGCTATAAATAGTGGTTCACGGGCAACTGCTTCAGAGGTGTTGTTAACGATAACTACTTGCGTTCATTGACAAAAAATGACTCCTTTTATAGATGCAGAGCGTATTACTTTCGAAGCAGCATATACAGAGTGTCATTAAACGACCAGAAATATTATAAAAAGGACGTTTGGTGTTCTTAAAAGTCGCTTCAAAAATTTATTGAAACAGAGTTCTGCATTATACAGGATGTTGATAAATTGAACGTACGAACGAAAAGGGGAGATTCCTAAAGTAATTTTTTGAAAAAAAGTCCCATAAACATGGAGTCGCAAACGTTTCGTTTTCAAGATACAGGGTGTTAAAGTTTGAAAACTGACTAAAAAAGTAATACGCTACTGAGATATTTTAAACTATCAATTTTTTTCTTATTCTTCGTTCAATTTAGGACAAAAAAATCTATCTTGCCTTTTTCGTTTGGGCGCCATTTCATGTAAAAAGTAAAACATTCCTGACTCTATTCAAATGCAAGAAAATTATTCTATTTAAACATTAGAAAGCAAAACAAGAACTTCAGAGTTGATCATTTCAGATGATATTCTTAACATAGCTACTAACTATTTTTTAAAGAGAATTTTTATTATGAATAGGTATATGTTTCCTTTGTTCACAAAATAAAAAGTTATGGAAAATATGTTAGGTTAAGTAGTTCTATAAATAACTCTAAATAATTAAAAGAAACCCCAATAACAGAATACAGAAATATTAATAAAGCCTGATCAAAAGTGGACATTTATTAAAATCATCTACAACAACTGATATGAAATTTTTCTGAATTTTTAATCGCTGAAAGTTCTACAGAAATTCACATTAACCTCAATTATTTGACATTGACAATCAACAAAACGGACATTAGAACTATTTTGCGGCGCTGCCACGTCTATTTTCACGAAGGTTGCTATCTGGTTGTTACGATAACAACAGTTGCCAACGGTTTATTAGAGAATACTGAAAGTAGTTACTGATAACCACTGGTGGTTATCGAAAGTTGTTATCAGAGTTGCTATTGTTAACAACTGCGATAACCACTCAAGTTAGTGAATAGCCCTGATTTTCAGTTTCATGTCTAAAACTGTCTCGAATTTGTGTCTCACAGATATTCAGACAAAATTATGGCACAACATTTCCGAGGAACAAATGCAAACAAAGCATTTCCAGGTCAAAATCAAAAAACTGACCTGCTGGCACAGTATAATTAACTAAGTAGTCAAAAACAGAGACACTAAAATGAATCAATATCAGGGAAACATTTTCGAACCAAGGAAACTCTCCTAATGTTCCCGAGTCTGAGTTTGAGTGAAGGTATACTTGTAGAAGAATCGTGAATATTCAGTTGTTTGCTATAGAATAATAATCATCTTCATTAACAACCCCTCATGCTCTGTACAGAGTGCTTTCGGATATTCAGAGATTATCTATTAATTGGTTCAGCAATTCATTTGTTTACTTTGTAAATATGGTAATAGTCTAGCAGAGTTCAACATTGATTACAATGTGGAGTTCCTCTGTCATTGAAACAATGACGTGAATATTCTAAAAGGATTTCATCCATAATTAATTAGATTTAGATGCAAAGGGTACAAAGAATAATGAGACAATAGAGATTTAGTTATTATTCATATTGTACAGGGTGTTTCTGAATTGATCCGAATGATTTAGAGATGTGATGATTTCACGGAAAAAAAGTTTCCATAAAAGTAGATCTGAAAAATTATTTACAAAATACAGAGTATTGAAGTTCTGTTTAGGAAAAAGTGATACTCAACTGGGATATTTTTAACTAACGATTATTCTTGAATTTCCCTCTGTGACGGAAAATCTCTTCTGTCATACTTTAGATGAGCGTTCCGGGTGATATTATTTTTAGGCCACACAAAAAAATATTTTTGCAATTATAGGTCATCTTATAGAATGATTCGAGGTCGTAAAGCAATCACTTTTGCAATTAAACAATTATTTTTCCAAATAATCGATTTTTTTGTGAAAAAATCGGAAAAACTAGGTCAAACTAGGGGGGTTGCAGTCAGAAAAAAAGCACTATATGAATTCTGTAGATTGATCTTTTGGTAATCAAAATATGCTATTTTTTTACCTCGAGAACAGCAAAAGGTTTAGTACTTTTTCGATTTTTCGTAGACCATAACTGGAAAAATAAATATTTCACAGAAGAACTGTATGCATAGTTTCTAAATCTTAGCCCTCGTGTTAGTAATGGTAAAATTTTTGTGGCTATTAGAGAGACTTAATTTTTCAGGAAAATTTCTTTATTTTTCGATTTCTGCAAAAATCTTTTTCGGCTGTGATCGCCACCACATACTAATTCGAGGGCGTAGCTTGGGATATGAAAATAGTTTCACTGTGAAAATATTTAGGTAATTTTTTTTATGTTATTATAATAAAAAATCGACCTTCGCAGAGCAATCGATTTTTCAATTAAATGATCATTTTTCCAAATAATCGATTTTTTTTGGAAAATCGGAAAAAGTAGCTCAAATTTGGAGTATGTGCGAATGCCGATTCTTTTCATTGTAAATTGGCCTTTTGCGAATTGAAATGTGCTATTTTTATTTGGCTACAGCAGTAAATTAAGAATTTCTTCTTTTTCGCTAACGTCCAATTTTTCCGATTTTTCATCGACCATAACTGAAAAATAATATATTATGCAAAGAGCATGTAATGAAAGCTATTATTCACGAGTTGAAGTTCAGGCTTCGATCCGTAGGCAGATGGCCCAAATCACCGAGTGAATAACAGCTTTTATACTCGAGTAGCATACTTTACTTTGTTGACTACTGAATGAATTTCTTGAAGATGTTAACATTTGGCGACCGTGCGAAGACCTTCCTATCACGAGTGTGGAAAAACCCAAGTTGACACATGAGAATATTTTAGAGAACTTGTTATTGTATATTTCGTAATAAAAATTCCTTCAGTTGATGTAATAAAGTAGATTTAGTCCTCGATTGAAGAAGTTATCAAGGTATACTCATATTTGTTAATTCTAGTACTTCAGAATACCTACTCAAAAATATCAATTTGAAGAAAATAATATCAAGCTGAATTAATGCAGCTTCTGACAGCAGTGAATAGTATATCATTATTGACTTATGATTAATGGATATTTCTATATCCGTTTAATGGGTAAATTCCACAATAGTCGTGGATAAATAAATATTCTACATAAAAACTGTTTGTATAGTCTCAATTTATATCCTTTAATTATAAATTTAGGTGGCGATCGAAAAAATTCACATTTTGACAAAATTTCCGCTTGAAAATATGTCGATTTTTGAACAAATATTTTTCGGTTTCGATCGCTCTGATTCGAGAGCGCAGATTAATAATATAATAATATATACTATTTTTTCTCCAACCAAGTCAAAATGACAATAAAATTGGTTTCAGTCAAAAATCGTTAATAATTTGGTTATAAATTTGAACACATACTAATGACAGTGATTGTCAAGTAGACGTCAAATGCAATTACTTTTAATCCAAGGATTAAAAGTAGCGTTTTTAATCCTAGGATTAAAAGTGTTGCTAAGTAACGAGTGAATTTTTGTACGGTAAGGGAATTTATGACTTTTTCACCTGAAAATAGTACAAAAATGTCAACATTTGGTTGGATGGTTGGGGAAAAAAACAGTTTTTCTGCAACAGATTCATTTTTCTAGTTGACATATCCATATATATTTTCCCCCGATAAAATCAAGAAACTCCTTCGCGCAAAACTTCTGCCCAATTCGCTTCCGAAGGACTTAACCAATGGGCAGTTCCCCATTGCGTCATCATCATCAATTTCCGCATCTTGACAATTATAGCGACCTCTGTATTTGGCGTTGCCTCCCTTAATTACATCCCCATTTATCTCAGTGGACTCGAATTCACCGGGAGATATTCGATTTCGACTTGTGCTCTATGATTCGAGTCATATAATTGATTCAGTTTGATGCATTCTATGCATTTGTAGATGGGACATAAGAGTAGTTGAGAGTCGAACAGAATTCATTATAGTTAGGGGTTGAAGTAGGAGAAGATTCGAAGTGTTACGAGTGTCGATTCTAAAAAGGATGTAATAATTTTAAATGGTTTTGATTGAAACACTGCTTCAATTTTGTTACTTTTTGTCATTTGTGCTTTTCCTTTTTCTCCAAAATTCACTTTTCAGTGAATTATATGGGTCCACCCAAGCATGTATCCAGAATGTTTATTTTTATATCCTAATACCTACTCATACTTTGTTCATGTTTTCAATCTCTTCACTCTCCTCTTTTTCTTCATTAGAGGAGATGATTTATCTAATTCTGCTGTTTTAGTATTTCTTTATTTTGTCGTATGCGTTTGTCCGTTTTTCAATGTGTTTCTCTATTTTTCGGTATACAAGGTGTTCCCGGAAAATGTGGAAAATCTCTCGGATTCAGATAGAACATGAAAAAATAAGATGACAAGTTTCCATATTTTTTTTTCCTAGCGGCCCTTCCTACGATGATACGACCTCCTGAAAGACGCAACTGGAAATTCATTTTAGTGGGTTCATTTTATCGACACTGAATAAGAGTACCTTTTCTTCAGCTTAAGGTTCTAGGTATCCAAATTTGTTTGTTTAAGCTCCATATCATACAGAGTGTTAAAAATGTGAGCATTAAAATATACAGCCCTTCCGCCCCTGGTGAACTGAACTAGCTAATTGAAATTTGAGTGCTGTGATTTAAGAAGTCCTTGATACCATTAATCATATTGAATTTTCATCAAATTATATCGAGTTGTTTGAAACTTATTCCACTGAAATGGATTTCCAGTGGTGTCATTCAGGAGGTCGTATCTTCGTAGGAAGGGCCGCTAGGAAGAAAAATTATGGGAACTTGTAATCTTCATTTTTTATGTTTCATCTGAATCCGAGAGATTTTCCACATTTTCCGGGACACCCTGTATAGTTCTGATCTCTTCGTTTACATGGTGCATTTATGGTTTCTTATGTTTTCCAATTAATTCAATTAGCATCTTGATGTTGAGGTGTTCAACGACATATTATTGTTATTGAACGATAAATTGAAAAAATAAGATTTTTTTCGACGAATATATTTCATTAATTTTCATATTAGAATATTCATTTGTGCTGGATAAATTATGCCATTTAATCATAAAAATCTCAGAAAGGTTTGGAAACTGTTGAATCTCTTCATCAGAATCAGTGCTTGATTGTAAATACTCAAAAAAATCAAGGAAGAATTCACGACGACATTATTTAGGTGATCAACACACTATTTGAGATTTAGGTACACGATAGAAGAGTACCAGTACCACAAAGAAATGCACGCACACAAGATAATGTTTTACAACAGGTTTTCAGATTTTATATTTGAGAAATAAACTTCGAATATTATGAGTAATGGATATTGTGTTCCACTAGGGATGTCAGGATATTGAAGTATTGAAGATGATGAAAAGCCGATGCTTCAGAAATGACTGCCTTAAGGTTAACACCTACTGGACCTGATCCTTTCTGTGGGTTTTTAAATGACCAATATGAAGCAACGGTCCAGCAATTCGAGTTGAATAACGAAGTTACCCTCTGGGGAAACACTCCTGGACCAACTCAGGCAAAAAAATTCTTGATTATTTCACCTAACTATACCAGAAAGCTGCTGAAACTATAACGAGCTGAGCTTCAGGTGATGGTGGGACTGCTGAAGGGTTATAGGTCGGTACAAATATCATTTTTATCCTATGGAATGGTAGGATGATGAGAATTATTCAGGATATTCGAAAATCAATGAACTACCTACAATTTTCTATTATACGTCTTGGAGCTGAAACTTGCAATGCTCATTTCATAGATTTCGATATTCTGTGATTTCGTGAATTACGATCATTGAAAATTTCTTAGAATATTGAAGTAGTATACCTATCTATTCATATTCTTCTGATAAAGGGCTCTATTATATTTCTTGTACATCAAACGATACAGCATGTGTTTTTCACAGCTTCAGCTGAAGAAAATGTAAAAGGGGCAGAACATCAATATTTTCCTAATATTTCGAATGAGATCAAAATATGATTTTATGCATTGACCAAATAATGATTGCTTTTATTCAAAAGGTAAGGTTTAGATAAATAGAAGTTTCGATATTGGTATATACCTGCTCCAAATTTTAGTGTCAAAAGATTTTTCTATGTGGATTATAGCGACCTCTGAATTTGGCGTTTCCTTTCTTAATTACATCCGCATTTATCTTAGTGGACTCGAATTCACAGGAATATATTCAATTCCGACTTTTGCATTATGATTCGAGTAGAATAATTGATTGAATTTGATGCATTCTATGCATTTGTAGATGGGACATAAGCGGAGTTGAAAGTGGAGGAGAATTCATTATAGTTATGGGTTGAAGTAGAACGAAATTTGAAGGGGTATGAGTACCCACAGAGAGGAAGGAGTGGTGTCCTTATTTCATAAATTCTAAGAATATTCGGAAATGAAAGTTATGAAATTTCCGACGATTTATAAGATACGGCATGGAGCTGAAAAGTGTAATGCACATCTCACAGATATCGTTACTCTGTTAAATAGTATATCTATTCATATTCTTTCGACATATGGCTCTACAAAATTTCTTGTACTTAAAATGATATGTATAAAGTGATGTTTCACGGTTTCATCAGAAAAGAAATGTGGAAAGAGGAGCATATTTATAGAAACCTTACAATTCAAATGAAATCGAAAATATAATTGTCGAATTTCATTTCCTGTCTCTGATAACTCTCTAAAAAGCTTTGAATGCGAACACTTATTGATACTAACCTAACCTTACCTAACGATTCGAATGAAATAAAGAATATAACTGTCGCATTTCATTTTTGTATCTGATAACTGTCTCTAAAACGCTTTGAATGCGAACACTTATTGATACAGAACTATAAAACAATAGCTATGAGCTTTTTGACCAAATGTACCGTTTCCGAATAGTTTTCCTTTCTACATACAGAGTACAAGGTTCAATCTTTTCACATTTTTGGCTTCAGTAGTTTGCGAAAAATGAAATTAAGAGAACCATTCGACCAATTTTGCCTTTTAAGTTAGCCGAGAAATCTACAAAAAGTTGAGGTTTTCAGATTGAATAATTGGGGGATATTCTTCAATTATAAAAGTATCTTTTTATGGCTGTGGAGTTCTACAATGGGTGTCAGCGCATTGTGACGTTGAAAGAAACGGAAGGGCCATTGAACTTGACAAAAGTGCATCGAGGTTAACACCTGCTAGCCTCAGAATGATTTTTATGGAGAAACCGGACCCTGACACCCAAGAGGCAACGGTCAAGTCTTCTTAAAAAACACCATTCACGACCTTCTTGGGTTTACATGAATAAGAAGAGTAGAAAAAAAATGATACACATAGCCGCATTCATGGAAGGACAACCTATAGAAATAACGAACCCAGTTAAAAAAAAACCAATAATAATGATGGTTATTGAGCAGATAAATATGTACCTATTTTAGCCCCATAAGATCCCTAGTTTCGAACATTATGAATAAATAATTTTCTTCTCACAATGAATACCCTTTCTGACAACTTTCGAAATATTTGTCCTAGTGAAGAGCCCACATCAACTTTTAATGGTGGGAATAAAAACCCTTGATTGGGCAAAATACCAACAACAGTTCCATGTTGATTACAACTCTTTCCTGGTTTTATTTAACGTTGAATTTTTCACGAGATCATCAAGAGACGCGAAAGCCTATTTAAAATATTCGTTTCCGCTAATCCAGTCTGCTAAATCCAGGGTTCGTCTGCTGTAATCCTTTATTAATAATGCAACGTTTTCAGTTTCGAACCGAAATCACGCTGTTGGCAGGAGCTGACAATAAATTTCCGTTGCACTGACGAGCACATCAGGTGGACGGAAATGGGTCCTCTATCATTCGCTGCCGACAAAGTCACTGCAATTTATTCTGATATGTTCAGGCACTTCGATCTAATGATGTCGAATTTCCCGGAGAAGGTTAAATATGGCTTGAATGAAACGTATTTGAATTGAACACACGGTAAAAGCTATGGTGATTGACACCTTAAGGGTATGGATACTTTCAGTGGATGAATTCGGTTCATTATTTTACTGTAACACCATGGTTATTATTTAGGAACTATAGTTGAATGTTGCTATTTTGGTATTACCTTCAAACTTTCAATAAATATCGATTGAATATTCGAAGAAACGCCAATTTCGTCGAAATTAATCTTGCATCAATTTTGGTTATGATATAATCCTGCTTTCTCTTACTCATACAATTCCATTATATGGGGTATTGAGACATTCCTACTGAAAATAATAGAGAAATGAGAAGGTTTAGACAATTTTATTCCATATGAACAAAATTATAACAAAAAGTATTAGTGATCTTCACATATATACCGATGTAATAAACTATTACTGCTATCTAGGGTTTTTTATTTGTGTCTACCTATATATTTCGGAATGTTTTATTTCTATTTGAGTCCTCAGGTTTTCATTTTGAAAATGGCATCATTAGATATTTGGCACGAGATTTTGCAGTGGTGCCAATAAATGTATCTATATTTTTACCTAAGGATAGTGACTGCAAATAATTGCATAAATTCTCCGAACGAATGTGAAACGTAAAAAATTCGGACAATATACGCAATTGTATGCAGTTGCTATCCTTATTGACAGTACTGCAAAATCTCAAGCCAAATATCTAATGATGCCGTTTTCACTATGATAACCTGAGGAAATTGAACTTGACGACCCGAATGGAAATGAATCATTCTAAAATATGTGAAAAATTTAAGAAAAGACCCGAGCAGGAGCTTTTGAGCGCTCGTTCTTTGATGGAGCAATAAGTTTTTCACCTCAAAATTTTATATGGGATTTGAAATTGATACCAAATATGTAAATGCAGAATCTCAGCACAATCGGAATTATATTCTGGAAATTATTCAAGGAATGAAATATGTAAAAAATGAATAATTACAAAAATTAAATTCTATGGTTCTGAGGATGCCATCCTTCTTAGATTTTGCATGAACATTCAGTATATCAGTCTTGATTCACAAGATACATTTCATCCGAATCGGTTATTCTTTTATAGAAATATAGAAATTCTTCTTTTCAATATTCCAATTGAATTTTCTCACGACAGTGAGGAAACGTAACGTAACAGGACTTTGTCGCCTTAAGAAGCATATAACGAGTATTGCCTTAGTAAAAACTGATGAGTATAGTGGACAGGAGGAGGAAACTGCTGTTCAGTTAGTTACCGAATGCCTCGCCCTTGCATGCTGGTGTAAACAATACTTGATGTTGTATCCCCGCTGAAATCCCACACACCGGTAGGGTCTAGCGTCTGGGTGGTTCGCAATAAGTGTAAAGGTTTGCAATTTACTGCAGCAATGAAAATATACAGCACAGCACAATACTACAAAGTTTCAAAATTGTACCAAAACTAGGAATGACTTTTCTAATATTACAATCTGTCAAATCAATTTTTTAAAACTACATGCCTACTCGCTAAATATAAAAGTGACGTTTTTAAAATAGGTACAAAAATCAAATGAGAATAAAATACTACCTAAGTTACAACATTCTCCCACCTGAAAAACGGTTTCAACCAAAACCTTTTTTCACAAATTCAAAACTAATAACAAAATTTTTGTAGCATTTCAACGTCACACAAGTTCTTCCACTTTTCTTTCGCTCAGCATTCACCTCTTCTTCATTTACTCGTTGGTCTGTACAGGGCCATTTCTTCTTTTTCTTGTATAACCACTGAGGACCCTCCCACCATTTTGACAGAGAAGGTAAGTCTGCAGGATTATGTACGCCTGGTTTATGTCTACAATCTTCTTTAGGCGTTAATTGTGCAATTTCTTCCAGTCTGTTATAAACAAAAGTACCCCAATTTTCGTTTTTCTGGTTCCAAGAAATGACTGTTAACGAGTCACTCCAGAAATAACTTCTATATTTTTCGGTAAGATTTTCTGTCACTTGTATATACAGTCTGGCTCCAATTGCAGTAGCTGCCAATTGTTCAAGTCGTAGTATAGTCAGCTTTCTCTCTTTGTTATCTAAAGGAGCAATTCTGGACTTAAAGCATTGGTCACTTTCGTGTACTCCCTGGCAAAATACACACTTGGCCACATTGAATTCCTTATTCAATAGACCCGCGGCAGTCATTTTTCCCGGAGCAGAATATCCCGAAAGTTTCCTTTTGCTTGCTTGCGATGTTGCAACAGATTTCATTAAATCGAAACCTTCACTGACTGAAACGATTCGTTGTTCATTTTCCACCTCTGATCTCACAAAACATAACAAATTTTTAAATCTATTATCAAGAGGTGTTTCTGGTTCATCGTTTTGAGAATTATTGAGTCTGTCATTCTCAACATCACGGGTCGAATAATAAGGAGATCTTTTAAATTTTCGCTCACCTTTACTCGGATCTACCTTACCCATATCACCTTCGACAGACTGCTCATCTACAGGCTTTGACAGGAGTACTACCTAAATTACAACACTTGAACAGGGAATTATGAGATAATTGCATATTTCTCCTCCTCAAATTCCTTTCAGATACTGGAGTTTATGAAGCATCTTATGGGGCACCATTAACCTTATAAGATTGCACTGAAAAGAAACCCCCTCAACAAATATTCAAATCACATGACATCAGGATGCTGAACAATTCAAGTACTCACCCTGTATAAACAAAACTTGAACAAGTACCTATCTGAATATTCCTCACTCAAGTTTCTAAATATCTTAATATTCTACCTGACCACAATGTCATCTCATGTTTAGCTAACAAACTGAGCTGAAGATTAATTCCCAACTTTCAAAAGTTACTCTGATAACGTCAACAAACTTCAAAATTAAATAACCACTAAACTAAATATGGCAAGAGCAACACTACCTAATAAAATTGAATTTCTCTAAGTTCGTATAGACGGCTTTGTGAGAGTGCATCTTCAGCAAAGGTGAATTTATCGGTTTTATTTCGCTGGAGCTGTGAACGCAAACTTCTCGAAAAAACAAGAAAAAGAATAAACTATTGAAGTTTGCAGGTGAAACTGTTTCTCGATGGTTATTTACCATCCTCGTTGAATCGTTCTTGGAGAGCTCCCCTATTAAATTTCATCAAATAGCTTGCTCTTACGATCCAAACTTTTGTGAAGTGACGGAATAATGTAAGTTAGTGAGATAGCAGAGTAGTTTGTGATTCATTGTTTTTATTCACCAGGGTTACACTGCAGAAAGAACTCGTCGTTTTAAAGACTTCGGGAGCCTGATGGCTGATTTACAATGGAGATCATATTTCCTGAACGAAAACTTGGGAAGTTTGGATTCATATTTTGCTTGTGGTGTGATTTTGCTTCGGGTTACTGTATTACGGAGTTAAACCATCATGTCAATTGTCAATCAGCGTACCTTTATTTTTAGATTAAATCTAAAAATGTGTGTAGGTTCTCTGAACGTTGGCGAACTATGAGACATATTCTAGTTGGTTTTTATCGATTAATATTATTATGTTTTACTCCAATATTGCATATTCTCACTTGTGTTATCCACATTGAACTTTTCAAATTGTATCTTGACCATGCCACATTTGACTTGAATAATTCGATTCAACGTCATCGACTGAAGGTTGAATAACTGCACTAAGCAGTCTACCATTTGTTCCAATGATTATAGAAAAAACGTTTTTTTCAGGAATTCTCTAAATATGGCATTTTTTCGGTTGAATTACAAGAAGTTATATGCTAGATCGTCAAATTTGGGGTCCTAGACTGTCTCATATCATTTAGATCCATATCCATACAGCCACTCAAATCTTATATGGCAGTGCCGAAAAAATCTCAAGCAAGTAGCTAAAATACGAGGTCCTTTTATTAAGGGTTTCTAGTCACTCAAAATCAAAGGAAATGAAGAGAATACCACACTAGCCAGAAAAGGAGCACAAATAGACAAAATATGAGGTCCTTTTATTCAGGGTTTCTAGTCACTTACAACCAAAAGAAACGAAGAGGCTAACACATTAGCCAAAAAGGAAGCACGAACGCTACTTACTGGCCCAAATTCTGTTTGTGATATGGGCCACTTCTAATAAAGATTTTGTGGATGAAACTGAAAGAGGCGAACTCTGAGAGGATTTTTGAGGAATGAACGATTCAGAAAAGTTCATTCAGAACTTTAAAACTGCAAGGTCCATAAAGTATTTGGATTTCAGTAAAAATAAGTTTGTATCCTCAGTAGCCTTCTAACAAGACAAAGTCGACTCAGGAGGCATATGATGAGTATCGGCTTGAAATAAAACTGACGAGTGTTGTGAAAAAGAGGACGAAACACTTGTTTACTTAGTTACAAAATGCCTCGCCATTGCTAGCCTGCGCAAAGAATGTCTCGGATAGGAAAATTATAAGGGAAACTTTGATTCAGCAACTTTGAAGTAATTTCAGATAGTGGAGTTTAGTGAAGCTCTGTAAACTGGAGGGTGAACTGTAGTGCAGTTACGGAGACAGCCTTGATGGAGGGCATAATATACCTTAGAGTCGCAGTGGAAAAAACCATCTAGAAATTTTACTATCCACATGACATCAGGACGATGTAAATCTTAATTACTCACCCAGTTTGAACACAACTTGAACAAGTATTTTAATATCTGGATATTCCACCTGACCACAGTGTTATATCATGTCAAGATAATAAACTAAGCTGAAGATTAATTCCAAACTTCCAGGAGTTACTTCGATAATTTCAGCAAAACTCCAAAATTAAATAACCACTAAACTAAATATGGCGAGCGCAAGACTCATAAAATTGAATTTGCCTGAGTTCGTATAGACGGAATTGTGAGAGTGCACCTTCTGCAAAGGTGAATTTATCGGTTTTATTTCGCTGGAGCTGTGAACGTAAACTTCTCGAAAAAACAAGAAAAAGAATAAACTATTGAAGTTTGCAGGTGAAACTGTTTCTCGATGGTTATTTACCATCCTCGTTGAATCGGTCTTGGAGAGCTCCCCTATTAAATTTCATCAAATAGCTTGCTCTTACGATCCCAAATGTTGTGAAGTGACGGAATAATGTAAGTTAGTGAGATAGCAGAAGAGTTTGTGATTCATTGTTTTTATTCGCCAGGGTTACACTGCAGAAAGAACTCGTCGTTTTGAAGACTTCGGGAGCCTGATGGCTGATTTACAATGGAGATCATATTTCCTGAACGGAAACTTCGAAAGTTTGAAATCATCTTTTGCTTGAGGTGTAATTATTGCCCGTACTTATAGTCGATGCTCCGTCAGTTCTCGTACTCAAGCAGTCCTCAAGCATTCCTTTTCATCTCATAGTACTCAAGCAATACTTCGTCGATGCTCAGCTACCGACCAACCTTGAGACGTGCTCGGATGTCGAAGTGTCATACAAATTGTCAATATTCAAATTTCAAAATGTAAATGGCGAATCTCCATGGCAACTCAGCAGTGATACCACAAAAAACAGTGAAAATAACCAGATTCCGACGATGTTCGAATTCTCCGCCGAGTTTTGCCGAAGCTTTGTTTATGAGATACGATCGTCGCTAAGCATGCGAGCTCGTCTCTGCCGAGAACGGCTTGAGTATGAGATTGAGATCTGACGGAGCATCGACTATGAGTACGTGCATATGCTTCGGGTTACTGTATTTAGAAGTTTAACCATCTTGCGAATTAGTGTAGCTACATATTTGGATTGAACCAGGGTTCATAGATGAGAGGATTATGAAATAGACGAGCTTTTGGGCGAGAGGGCACCTGAGGTAATAGGGAAATAGGTTGGAAATTCTGTTGGTGATTTCTGGTTATGTTCTTTCTCACTGAATGAATTGACACTTCGAGTTTATTGGGGATTTTGCTTTTATTTACTTTATAGGTATTCCTTTAGAAATTCGAATAAATTATTCAATTAACGATATTTCATGAATAAGCTTATCATAATTGAATTTGAACAATAATCCTGCTTCTTCTAATAACGAGGTTCGTACTCAAATAAATGTAATTTGTTGTTTGTAATATCAATTGAACTGATTCAGTTGAAAGTGCACACTGGAAAATTGATTAACACCAATGAAAAAAAAAGGAATGGAATATATGGCATTGGCAATAAAATTAAGTGAATATCTTCTTACTAAATGAGCATGGATGTTGAAAGCAAAAGTGGATATATCGGAGAGGCCTTTCTCAAACAGAGAAAATTTGTTCAAAATAAGAAAGAATTATTTCCGAAAATTGAAAATAGTCTGGGTTAACTATCTGAACTATCTCATTCAGATTGAAGTTTATGTTTACATTTAACAGTGATATTCTTGTGTAATATTTACTCATTGAAAAATATATATCCTTGATATATGTATATTCAACTTTCACTATAATTTGACCCCCCCTTTAACTTTGTTACTGAAGGAGATACAAAAAATGTTTCGTATAAAAGTTTTACGAAATCAACTGAGGTTTTTTTTATATGACTCTATAAACTGAAATATATACAGGGTGGCCAACATATTGATGGCAACTTCATTTTTTCAAATGGAACACCCTGCATATTTTCCATATTTGGTTAGCTCTTTTTCCCCTGATTTCGAATATGTAACATATGTTGGTCTATCTTTTTCATTCTGAGCACCACAGAGTTTAAAATCTCAGAACTATCTGGCATAGCGTTTTGGAAGTTCGTGAATATTTAAGTAGTCAATTTGATCTTTGGATTGGTAATGGCGCACCCATTTCATGGCCACCAAATAGTCCCGATTTAACACCGTTGGACACGCTTTTATAGCCGTTCCTGAAGGAAAAAATTTACTTCAGCAATAATGATAATCAATGAAAGCGGAGAATAATATTAATGATATACAGGGTGTCTGGTGGCAGATTTATGTTTTGAAATACGAATATTTCAACAAGTAATAAACTGCGCGGGGGGAGGGTAGTGTCGTTGGAATCAGTGGTCATGCGGATTTCTTAGTCACAATGTCGCAGTTGTCGAATGAGCATCGCGCGTTCGCCATCGAGGCATTTTTCAAGAGTAACGATTCGTACGTAATTGCTCGTCGACAATTTTGTTCACACTTCGATATTCGACGGATAACTGATGGGCCCAGTGTGAATTTAATTCGTTTCTGGGTGCAAAGGTTCCGCACAACTGCTACGGCTATAAACACCCCACGGCCAGGGCCCAGTCGATTTTCAAGGACTCCCGGAAACATTGAACTGGTTGAAGAGAGTTCACGTGAAAATCCACGACTTTCGATACGGAAAAGGGCAGCTTCACTGGGACTTCCCAGAGCGATTGTTCATGAAATTTTAAGAAAGGATCTAAAGTTCCATCCATTAAAAGTTCACATCGTTCAAGAACTTAAAGAAAATGACGTTTTTTTACGCAAAACATTTTGTCAAACGATGTTGGAACGTTTTCAAACAGTGAATCGCATTTTTTGGAGCGACGAGGCTCATTTCCATTTAAACAGGCACGTAAATAAGCAAAACTGCCGTTACTGGTCTCCAAGATCCTGCAAACCCTCGACTGAAACACCAAAGAGCATTGCATTGCCCTAGGGTAAGAAAATATTCATCGAGAAATCAGCAAAATTGAACCGAGTTTACTGCAACGTGTGGCGGAGAACAAGAGGCTCCGTTTTGAACAGTGTGTAAAACTCGATGGAAAACATTTGGATGGTATAATTTTCAAAAAATGAAATCCGCATGATTATTTTGTCATTCAATGTTTTAATTAAAATGATATGTCAAATAGCATTTTTTTTATTTAACTTTGAAAATATAAATCTGCCACCAGACACCCTGTATAATCAACCAATATTAAACTCATAATTCGGAACTAATCCCGTCAACGCACAAAGAATAATAATAATATTGTAATGAAATAAAACAAATTTTGAAGCTTTAATTTCTGACTTGAATCGGAGCCATAATTATGCTATCAAAAATAGTCTTAACATCTTGAGACAACGATATGAAATATGTTATTGAATGAAGGTGGTCATTCAAAGCCATTTCTTTAGTTGATGTTATTCTTACCATACTATAATTTTTCATTAGTTAAGTAATTGTTAAGTATTCATTCTAAAATATTACTTTTGAGTAGATTGTTTGGATATAAAGAGTTTCGTAGGTATTTTACATATTTTTTTATTCGGTGTCATCATTTCAAAACTTGGAAACTCTGAAAATTGAAGACCCATCCACATACGCATTTATATTCGAGATCAGGAGGAAATAGCCTATAAAAAAAAAGAAGAAAAATGAGCATTTCCAGTAAACTCACTCTGCCACACAGATCTTGCCAGGTGGTTTTTAAAATTTGAAACTCTGTGGTTCTCAGAATGAAAGAGATACACCAATATATGTTACATATTCGAAGTCAGGGGCAAAAGAGCTAGCCAAACATGTAAAAATATACAGGGTGTTCCATTAGAAAAAATGAAGTTGCCAACAATATGTTGGCCACCCTGTATATATTCCATTATGTAAATTCATATTGTAAAACCTCAGTCGATTTCGTCAAATTTTTGTATGAAACAATTTTCTGTATCTCTCTTAGAAACAAAGTTAAAGGGGGGGTCAAATTATAGTCAAAAACCCGGTACATATCTGCATAATAATGAGGAAATCCTTATATTATTCAAATTATTATCTAGGAATTGATTGAAACGTTGAAATGGGTCAAGTCTTATAAAGTTCATACGATATGTGGTCTTTAATTTGTTGAGAAAATTATTAAATGATTTTTGCTTTCTTTTCAATTATCTTCTTCATCTGAAGTTCGATATTCCATCAGTTAACTAAGAATGCAACAATGAAGTTTACAAAGATATAAACCTATACAGTACGTCAAGGAAATTTTGCAGCAGGGTGCAGAAATCTGTTCGTCTAACTCAATCTTAAAAAAATTCGCACTGTAAACATCTGGAGAATTGGGGAATAAAAAAGCTTGCTCAGAAGTACTGAAGAATTTCTCGTATTTGAGTTTAAACTGTTGTTCTGTTTTGTGCCAAGCAGGGATTGGTTCATATACCCAGCATGCTCAAGTCAAAACCAAAATATTTGTTTAGGGCTTCATAAGTAAAAATTGATACGGATAAAATATTTGAAGCTGCTCAAGTAACAATATTATAATTCAACCTACAAACAACTGTTGACTCATTTGCTTACTTGAAAAATTTTTTTCATCTTATCCAAAGTCAATAGTTTCAACAATATATTTACGTAATTTCAACGTTACTGTACAGTGTACAGTGTACAGTGTTGTAAACTGCATTATTTTAAGTGATAATATTGACGTCATCTTATTTTCTTCAGTATGAGCAAGAATGAAAATGTTTTAGTTACGTGTCCCTTATACGGAACGTTAGGTTTATTTCAGTTAAGAACCACAGTAAGCGTAATTTTATGGTGTCATAAAACCAAAATGTAAATGTAGAAGCTCATAATGACGTCCCCATTATCATCCTGATATCAATCTTCGACATCTCAAACCTCAACCCTAAAACTGCTCTGAAAGACGAAATTGTTACATTCTCTTTAAGTGTTATACGTTTTCTGTATACTGATGAGAATCCATTCAATGCAACACTTGAGAATCACAGAGTAGAGTTAATAATCAAGCCCCCCATAAAAACCACTGAATATTCATGCAATGTGTGCCTTCAATTTCTGAAGATATAGTCCTTGCTCCTGGTATTTTACTCTCAAAGTGACGCAGTAACCGATGTTTAAATTTATGGCTGGCATCTCCAGTAATACATGTTCATCCTCTTAGATATAGTGTAGGAAGAACCGTTGAAAATATACCCACATTTTCCAATGAAAAGGTTGTCAGTCGCCTCATGCACTCTTTCAAAGTCGAGAATGGTGTCAGGTATATATTGCAGCGTCTATTCATGGCAGGACGGACCAATTCATCTGGAGATGTGCTCCCGTTGAAAAGATTCATCAGCAGAAGGATCATGAATTTTTAATTTTGTTCATTTACCCGTATAATTATTTTTCAGGGCACGCTGGAATCGTGCTTGAAAAGTCGCGTATTCGTAGTTTGAGACGGATTTGGCAATCTGTATAAACGCAGGAGAAAACGCTCTAAATTAAATGTATGAATCAGGAAATTCTGATGCGAAAGAAGTGAAAAAGTAGGATTAGGTGCAGAGCTGTGCCGAGCACTGAAGAAAAGTGCTTCCAGCACAAAGCACTAAGCCCTATTGAAAAGTGCTCCGGAATCTCGAGCACTAAGCCGTTATTTTTTAAGGAATGCTCGCGATTACTAAGCACTCTTGGAAAGTAATTCGTTTACACGAGCACCGAGCATTAAGCACTCTTCAAAATGAACCTTTGTATTTTCCATCCAAATGTTTCTTAGTTTGAAATTTTGATTTTAATGTTCTGATGTTTTTTCTTTCGAGCTTTATCGTGTTTTGAACTGGCCTAATTGAAATTGACAACAGTTTTTTCTCAGCAAGTCCAATATTGTCGTTCACAGACAAACATAAAGTTACCATGACGTCATATAAAAAAAATTGGATGTGGTCTCGAAACAGAAAACAAAATTCGAAAAGTTATAGAAAGACAATGACGTCTTGGAAACAAATAAGAAATGGAAATTTTTCTCGTGGCGAAGCTAAAAAAAATGCATAAAGTTACCATGACGTCATATAAAAAAAATTGGCAGAATAGCATGTGGTCTCAAAACAGAAAATAAAATTCGAAAAGTTATAGAAAGACAATGACGTCTTGGCAACAAATAAGATGGAAATTTTTTTTGTGGCGAAGCTAAAAAAAATGCTACAATCAAAGAACCTTTTCTGAGCTCTTTATGTCATTCATTAAGTGAACAGACTGTAACTTGCATATTCGCCAATAAATATCTTGAAAGCATGATTATAGAAACTTGCATCGTATATCAGAAAAAGGTCGCATTGCTCCATAGAATTTCCCTAAAAAATTTTGCTATACAACATAACAATTTGTTCTCCGTGTCAAAATAATGGAAACATAAAGACTTGTTCCATTCCATAACATACAGCGAGATCGTTTTTTTTCACCAGAGTTATAATGAAGGAAAAACTTAACAACTTAGACATCCATAAAGGTGGAATGAAAAATATTAATATTTTAGTTCTTTGTTTATTCCAATCAGGCTTAAGTCCGTCATTTTCATGTTCCGACAAGTCCATAAAGGGCTTAGTGCTTGGTAATTTCTGAAAGTGCTCGGGAGCACTGCGATGCTTAGGAGCACTTTGTAGAATTACTAAGCACTAAGCCCAGTCAAAAAATTCGCGAAGCACCAAGCCCTAAGCACTGGTTCACTCTTGTTCTCGCGAGAGCACTGTGCTTACGAGCACAAAAGTGCTTCGAGTGCTTTCACGAGCACTAAACACAAGACTTCGGCACAGCTCTGATTAGGTGTCGACAGACATAACGAAGGCCTTTAAGTTCTACTTTCACTTCTTTTCGAGCCAATTACATAATAAAGACCAATCTTCAATTCGAGAGAAGTAGAAACAGAAAGTATTCTTTGTATTCAAATTAAAAAGTAGAAAACCCACTCAAGAACCACAGTCAGCGTCATAAACCGAAATGAAAATGTAGAAGCTCCTAATGATGTCCGCATTATCATCCTTTTATCAATCTTCGACATACCAAACCTCATCCTAAAGACTCATTTGTAACATTCTCTTTAAGTATGATACGTTTTCTGTTTACTGATGACAATCCAATTCAATGCAGCACTTGTGAATCACAGAGTACCTACAGTTAATAGTCAAGTCCGCCATAAAAACCACTGAATATTCGTCCAATGTGTGCCTTCAATTTTTGAAGATATAGTCCTTGCTCCTGGTGTTTTACTCTCAAAGTGACACAGTAACCGATGTATAAATTTATAGCTGGCATCTCCAGTACCGCATGTTCATCTTCTTAGATATAGTGTAGGTAGCAACGCTAAAAATGTACTTACATTTTCCAATGAAAAGGTTGTCACTCGCCTTATGCACTCTATCAAAGTCAAGAATGGTGTCAGGTATATATTGCAGCGTCTATTCACGGCAGAACAGACCAATTCATCAGCAGAAGACTCGTGAATTTTTAATTTTGTTCATTCACCCTTATAATTATTTTTCAGAGCACGCTGGAATCGTGCTTGAAAAGTCGCGTATTCGCAGTTTGAGTCGGATTTGGCAATCTGTATAAACGCAGAAGAAAACGCTCTAAATTAAGAGTATAAATCGGGAAATTCTGCATGTGGAAGAAGTAAGTAGCATCATAAAACCAGAATGTAAATGTAGAAGCTCATAATGATGTCCGCATTTTCATCCTGTTATCAATCTTCGACATATCAACCTCATTCTAAAATACATATTTGTAACATTCTTTTTAAGTATTATACGTTTTCTGTAAACTGATGAGAAACCCATGCAATGCAGCACTTGCGAATCACAGAGTACAGTTAATAATCAAGTCACTGAATATTCATGCAATGTGTGCCTTCAATTTGTGAAGATATAGTCCTTGCTCCTGGTATTTTTTTCTTAAAGTGACGCAGTAACCGATTTTCAAATTTATGGTTGGCGTCTCTATTAATACATGTTCATCCTCTTAGATATAGTAGAGGAAGACCCGCTGAAAATATACCTACATTTTCCAATGAAAAAGTTGTCAGTCGCCTCATGCACTCTCTGGAAGTCGAGAATAGGGTCAGGTATATATTGCAGCGTCTATTCATGGCAGGACAGACCAACTCATCTGAAGATTCATCAGCAGAAGTCTCTTGAAATTTCAATTTTGTTCATTTACCTGTGTAATTATTTTGCAGAGCACGCTGAAATCGTGCTGGAAAAGTCGAATATTCACAGTATGAGTCGGATATATGGCAATCTGTATAAATTTGGAAGAAAACGCTTTAAATTGAGGGTATAAATTAGGAAATTCTGCATCCGAAAGAAGTAAAAAAGTAGGGTTAGGTGTCGACAGACATAACGAAGGCCTTTAACTTCTACTCTCACTTCTTCTTAAGACCAATTACTTGATAAAGACCAATCTTCAATTCGAGAGAAGTAAAAACACAAAGCATTCTTTGTATTCAAGTTAGTACAAAACCCACTCAAAAACCACAGTCAGTGTCATAAAACCAAAATGTAAATGTAAAAGCTCATAATTATGTCCGCATTATCAGCCTGATATCAATCTTCGACATAACAAACCTCATTCTAAAATACGTATTTGTAACATTTCCTTTAAGTATTATACGTTTTCTGTAAACTGATGAGAATCCCATTCAATGCAGCACTTGCGAATAACAGAGTACAGTTAATAGTCAAGCTCACCATAAAAACCACTGAATATTCATGCAATATGTGCCTTCAATTTCTGAAGATATATTCCTTTCTCCTTGTAATTTACTCTTAAACTGGCGCAGTAACCGATGTTTAGATTTATGGCTGGCATATCCAGTAATGCATGTTCTTAGATGTAGTGTTGGAAGAACCGCTAAAAATATACCTCCTAATCATGTCCGCATTATCATCCTTATATTAATCTTCGGCATCTCAACCTCATCCTAAAATACGTATTCGTAACATCTTTAAGTATTAGACGTTTTCTGTATACTGATGAGAATCCCATTCAGCACTTGCGAATCACAGAGTAAAGTTTATAATCAAGCCTGCCATAAAAACTACTGCATGTTCGTCCTTCAATTTCTGAAGATTTAGTCCTTTCTCCTGGTATTTTACTCTTGAATTGACGCAGTAACCGATGTTGAAACTTATAGCTGGCATCTCCAGTGATACATGTTCATCCTCTTAGATATAGTGGTGGAAGAACCTCTGAAAATATACCTACATATTCCAATGAAAAGGTTGTCAGTCGCCTCATGCACTCTTTCAAAGTCGAGAATGGTGTCAGGTATATATTGCAGCGTCTATTCATGGCAGGACAAACCAATTCATCTGTAGATGTGCTCCTATTGAAAAAATTCATCAGCAAAGGGATCATGAAATTTTAATTTTGTTCATTTACCCGTGTAATTATTTTTCAGGACACGCTGAAATCGTGCTTGAAAAGTCGAGTTTTCGCAGCTTGAGTCAGACATGGCAATCTGTAAAAACGTGGAAGAAGACGCTCTAGATTAAGAGTATAAATCAGGAAATTCTGCATGCGAAAGAAGTGAAAAAGTAGGGTTAGGTGTCAACAGACATAACGAAGGCCTTCAAGTTCTACTCTCTCTTCTTTTTGAGACCAATTACCCAATGAAGACCAATCTTCAATTCGAGAGAAGTAGAAACAGAAACAATTCTTTGTATTCAAGTTAGTACAAAACCCACTTAAAAACCACAGTCAGTGTCAGAAAACCAAAATGTAAATGTAGAAGCTCATAATTATGTCCGCATTATCATCCTGATATCAATCTTCGACATCTCAACCTCATCCTAAAATACGTATTCTTAACATACTCTTTAAGTATTATACGTTTTCTGTAAACTGATGAGAATCCCATTACATTCAATGCAGCACTTGCGAATAACAGAGTACAGTTAATAGTCAAGCTCACCATAAAAACCACTGAATATTCATGCAATATGTGCCTTCAATTTCTGAAGATATTGATATGGTTTCGTGAATTTCTATTTCGATTTATTTGAATTTTATATTGATTGTGAAATTACACGACCCATACAATTTCCTATATTAATTTTTTTCTACAAGCGTGCACTTTCATTCTCTTTCCCGCACGTATTTCAATTCGTAAAGAGTCACATTGCCAAACAGTGTGGGAAAAACCCCTGCTATTCCATTACCGCACGCAAATGCGTGTGGTAATGGATTAGCAAGGGTTTTTCCCGCACGCAAATGCGTGTGGTAATGGATTAGCAAGGGTTTTTCTCGCACGCTTTTTCTAAAGAATAAACTGAATAATGATATATCTCTATGCCACCGACGACGTTACTATGGAAACGGCATGTGAATAAGAATTAATACTTGTCAGAGACTTTTGTCATTCATGTGTATTTAGAATGATCAATTCACATTTGATCTGTGTGTTGAAATCGATCTCGTATAAGCGCTTGTAGAAAAAATATTGTTCCTAACTCGTGCGGAAAGTGTTTTTCCCGCACTCAACTGCTTACCCAAACGACGCGAAGCGGAGTAACGGCAGTTTCGTGCGGGAAAATATCACTTTCCGCACTTGTTAGGAAAATAACTATTATTGAATTATGAGATTCTTTTTCAGGGTGGATTCTAGTAAAAAATTTTCGTGACTTTTCTCGATTTTATTTATTTCTGACTGACAAAAAACTTTCATAGTAACATATATTAATTTTTTTATCCTGCCTACTTATGAACTCTTAACTAATAATCGATCCATATCAATTCCCCTCAAATTTATTTGCATTTTGCTAAATTTTGAATAAAATTTGGAAAAATGGAAATAAATTTCAAATTGCACTGCTAATTCTTCTTTGGTCTTCATATAATAAAATTATTTTGAATATTTGTTTTCTTAATCTTTTTGATACTCTTATATCCATAATATATGCCATTCCCCTCATTTGGATGAAATTTCCATCAAATTCCCTTTTAAATTCTTTCGATTGTCTGATGAATGATCTCTTTATGATTTTTTTATAGGTTTCATAAACTTCTTCAACAATTTCTAGATCTTCATCATTTTCTGCAACTTCACATATTTCCATTTCTTGTTCATCAAAAAATACCATACTATGAACAGGCCTTTCAAATAACACCACACTGCAATCTGGATCAACAATATTACTCTCCATTTCTATCACTAATTTTCCTAAATTAATTTCATTAAGATTTTCATTTCCAAGTTTGTTCCCCTCATCATTATTTTGTATTTTGCTTTCTATCTTTTCTGTAAATTTTTCAAACAACTCTCTTGAGTTATTTTCCATTCTTTGGAACATCTTTCTTAAATTATTTTCCATTTTTCTTTCCATTTTTTCGAATATTTCATCCATGTTCTTTTCCATTCGTTCTTCACTTTTCTCAATTTTCCTTTCCATTCTTTCCATTATTTCTTCACTTTCCTCCATTTTCCTTTCCATTCTTTCTAAACTTTCTTCCATTTTTTTTCCATTTTCTTCCATTTTCCTTTCCATTCTTTCTATTTTTTCAAATAACATTTCCAATACATTATTTTCCATTACTAGAACTCCAGCCACTACGTTGGGCGCCATTTGATATGGTATCGTGAATTTCTATTTGGATTTATTTGATAGTTTAATTGTTTGCGAAATTACACGATCCATACAATCTCTTGAACTATTTTGTATTGAATTATTATACTCTTTTCAGGGTGGATTCTAGTAAAAATAATTTCGTGACTTTTCTCGATTTTATTATTTTCTCACTGACAAAACACTTCCATAGTAACATATCTTAATTTTCAAATCCTGCCTACTTATAAACTCTTAACTAAATAATCGATCCATATCGGGTATTTCTTATTTTGATTTAGTTTTAATTTATATTGATTTCGAAATTACACGATCCATACAATTTCTTGATCTAATTTTTATTGAATTATGAGATTCTTTTTCAGGGTGGATTCTAGTAAAAAATTTTCGTGACTTTTCTCGATTTTATTTATTTCTGACTGACAAAAAACTTCCATAGTAACATATATTAATTTTTTATCCTGCCTACTTATGAACTCTTAACTAATAATCGATCCATATCAATATATTCCTTTCTCCTTGTAATTTACTCTTAAACTGGCGCAGTAACCGATGTTTAGATTTATGGCTGGCATATCCAGTAATGCATGTTCTTAGATGTAGTGTTGGAAGAACCGCTAAAAATATACCTCCTAATCATGTCCGCATTATCATCCTTATATCAATCTTTGGCATCTCAACCTCATTCTAAAATAAGTATTCGTAACATTATCTTTAAGTATTAGACGTTTTCTGTATACTGATGAGAATCCCATTCAATACAGCACTTGCGAATCACAGAGTAAAGTTCATAATCAAGCCTGCCATAAAAACTACTGCATGTTCGTCCTTCAATTTCTGAAGATTTAGTCCTTTCTCCTGGTATTTTACTCTTAAATTGACGCAGTAACCGATGTTGAAACTTATAGCTGGCATCTCCAGTGATACATGTTCATCCTCTGAGATATAGTGTAGGAAAAACTGCTGAAAATATACCTACATTTTCCGATGAAAAGGTTGTCAGTCGCCTCATGCACTCTTTCAAAGTCGAGAATGGTGTCAGGTATACAGGGTGAGTCTTTGACTTGTACATATATTTCAACCGAATATTCCTGGGGTCAAAAGAAACACTTTTTTCCTCTACCATTTTTTCCGATTCGGCCTAAATAAGAAGATATAGCACTTTTTTATTTTCAGTATGAGCTATGCCGCCACTGGTAAACTAACCACTGAATTTTTGCAAGTACGAGATCTAGCATTCAAACCTTTGAAATGAACGATTTTATCAAAGAAACGAGTAGATATACCATTCGAAATTTTCAAATAAGCTGCTGTATTAAATGGAAAAATATAAACTCACTTTTTCAATACCAGTTGTATTTCTAATGCAATTATTGATTCATCCAAAATCTTGCTGGTGATAAAATGAAAGAGAATAATCTCTTCTTGATGTATACATTTTTGATTATATTGGATTAACTTTTAAACCACCTATTTCATCTATAGCATTCATTTCCGATATCTCTTGAAATCTTCCGTGCCAGAATTTTCGAAATCAAAACAACAACTCAACCATAAAATTTGAATAAATGACATAATTCACTTGAACAGCCTAAACCACAGAACATAAATATAAGAAGTGCGAGCTGCCTACTAACACGGCCTTCTAAACCTACGGGCACGGTCATAGCCAAGAGCGGCAACGCTGTAGAGTCCCGACCGGTTCCGACATATTACAAGCACAGCCGAGCACAGCCTTCTAAAGTAGTCCCTATGTACAGTTGTGTTACAGGCGCAAGCGTGAGCGCTAGTAAACATCTAGTGGTAAATTAATGTTTTAGTGTCGATTATGGTCGTAAATGAGAAAAATAAGTGAATTATAATTAACTGTTGTGATTGTTTCAGTGCTGTGAACAGTGAAAGTGTTTGTGATATTGGTGTTAGTGAATTTTCCTTGGGATAACTACTTTCGTCTTTTGTAGGTGCGTTGCGGTAGGAACGTTTTATATTTTATCGTGTAGAAGTAATATCCGTCTAAAAAACTTAAGGATATTTCAATTGTTTCAGTCTGCCGAAACATGAACAGCTTAAGCTTTTATAAATTTCATTCCAACAAAAGTTTTGATTGTGAAAAACATTTCGATTCCAACGATATAATTAAGTTCCATTAACATTCACTAGTTCTCTTCCATTTATCATTCCAGATAACAAATTCTAGAATTATTCTTGAAATTTGTCAACGTGACATCGTAGGGAAAATTGAATTCTGTGAATATTTCCGACAGAATTGCATTCAGCCAAAGTACCCAATTTTTCGAAATTCTAAGATTTTTTTTTCTTTAATCATCGGATTACTCGGAATTTTGTATTCGGGAAAGATCAATCATATTCAGGAAAAACTGTGTTCCAAAAATCATTTCATTTGAAGAAATCGTTTGCAAGATATTACTGAATATTTATGCTTTTCATGGATTTTCAACAGCCTGTATCTTTTTAACCAGGCCGAATCGGAAAAAATGGTAAAGGAAAAAAGTGTTTCTTTTGACCTCAGGAATCTACGGTTAAAATATATGTACAAGTCAAAGACTCACCCTGTATATTGCAGCGTCTATTCACGGCAGGACAAACCAATTCATCTGTAGATGTCCCATTGAAAAGATTCATCCGCAGAGGGATCATGAAATTTTAATTTTGTTCATTTACCCGTGTAATTATTTTTCAGGACACGCTGAAATCGTGCTTGAAAAGTCGAGTTTCGCAGCTTGAGTCAGACAACGCAATCTGTATAAACGTGGAAGACGACGCTCTAAATTGAGAGTATAAATCAGGAAATTCTGCATGCGAAAGAAGTGGAAAAGTATTTTGATTACCCAATAAGTTCAACTGAACTTCAATTTGAGAGATGAATAAAGGTATTCTGTTTCTGAAAATCATTCTGTTGTTGACGTGAAATTCTGGAAGATCTCGAACATTTCTTGAAATATCAGTCTAGTCTAGTCAGAGTAAAATCTGATAATGAAAATTAATCAACCAAAAATTGTACATTATATGGAGTACTTGGGAGTGCCGTAGAGCCTATATTATAGAAAATAAACATCCTTCAAATATTCGAATTACAGAGCATAAAGAACTGCCTAAATAGAAAGATACTGATGAGTTAAAGCTTGTACAACATGCTTTGAATGAAGACCATAAGGTGAAAGATTGAAGAAGCTCTCAAGTCAAAAATCGAAAAACAGATCAGTCAACCTTCTGTTTATTTCAAATCCTTCTGGTTTCCAATATTGAGATACAGCTTAAAAAAGATCGAATGAATTGTTTGACCACTGATTCAATCAGAAATAGACCGAAATCATCAATGATTTTTGAATGGAAATTGACAAAAATGACAATTATTTTTGGTGAGTGACGAAAGTTGCAAGTTCAAAGAGTTTTTCTGTCGAATGCTGGTTGAAAAGTTTAACAAAACAATCAAAACTGATGGAAATAGCTCAAATTATGGTGAAATACTCAGGTTCTGCGATCATTTTATGAGGTCAATCACACAATAAAACTGACCGATTTTTTGAAAGATTGATGAATTCTGTTGCTGAAAACCCTCGTATAGTGTAGGTCAGGTCTTATATTGCAACCTTCACAACTGAGATACTCGTGAAAATTTTATGAAAATCATATCATTAATATATAAACTTCAGTGGCACCTCCGACTTGTTGAAGGGTTATTCTCACAGAGCATTCATATCTAAAATGCAAATTTCAACACCTAAAACCGCTATTATCTCAGAGTTTCTTTCATTTTGGATACATCATTGGTGAGATCTTGAAATATTCTCGGATATTTTAAATAATCACTGTCATCATGACCTGAGGTATAAGCTCAAAATAAACAGAAAAATGTTATGGATTTTAATATTTTGAATTACGAGGATCTGCAATTAACGACTTATGGAGTGCTATGTTTGTCCTATTTGCAGTAGAAACCAGGTGTTCTTGTATATTTTTATGAAGTTTAATGCATTTGATTCGACAGAACTATTTTCGAATATCGTGCAAATTGATTTTCGGAGCGAGAGAACTGTTTCCAATTTTAGAAATCCTATTTTTGACAAGATTGTGCAATTTCAACTGAAATAGTTTAATTGAAAATACAAACGACGAATTTCATTTATTTAAATACAAACCTTCATTTGTTGGAAAGCACTGGTTATTGGAAGAAGCAGGATCATTTTTCAATCTCAATTATGAAAAAATTTGTCCTGAAATAGCGTAAATTGAATAATTTATTCGAATTTCGAAACGAATATAAAGTGAACAAACGCCAAATCCCAAATCAATTTGAAGTGTCAATTTATTTAGTGAGAAAGAAAATAACCAGAAACCACCAACAGAATTTTCAAGCCATTTCGCCTCCAACTGTCCTTTTACCTCAGGTGCCCCCTCGCCCATAAGCTCGACTATTTCATAAACCCCTCATCTATGAACCCTGGGAATACACAACATTTTTTGGGATTTGGGTTTTCCGAGCCCCAGATGCGACAATTTTGCTTGCTGACGAATCCACCGAGGTGGAAATGGGCCTGATCACTCAAGATGATTTTTCGATGGAATTCTGGATCATTTTCATGCTATTCAACGACCCAATCAGTAAAGACACGGCGTTGTTGATGATCGGCCGGCTTGAGTTCTTGTATTAACTGAACTGTATAAGCCTTAAGACCCAAATCTTTATGCAAAATACGGTGTAATAATGTTTGTGGAATCCTAATTCCAAAGAACGACGAGGAATGGACAAAACTTGGCTAACATTACTAACTTGTCCCAACAGCTCGAATTTTCTCACCAATTTCTTTATTGCGGTCCGACAAGGTGCTTTACAAAGACCCAAAAATATTCGAGTTTTACGAACCGTCTCTGCCGAATTTCAATAATTTTAATGCGTTCTTGAAGAGTCTATCGTTCCATTTTTATTGATGGCGTAGTTTCTACCTGTCCAATATCAAAAAATGACAGCTTCAAACGTGACATCTACCGAAATAGCGGGCTATTCAAAATAACACCTCTTATTGGAAAACCCTTTATATCACTTATGGGGAAATATCCTTCTATTCACCACGATATTTCACAAAAAGTTTCTTGCTGTGCCTCGTAAAAAATTGGGGGAAGAGCTACATCAAATTTAGTATTCCCGCTACATCCATGGATGAATTTCGAGGTAAAAATCGTCACGGGTAATGAAGCTACGGTATGGACTAAATTCTGGACTCGGATGTAATTAACAATATACGTAGCCGTTATTCTCGTTAAGTTAATGGGAAAGTGCTCAGCTTGTAATATGAGGAGAAGGTGTTTAATTTCTGTAACGTGAATTATCTTTTGCCGCACTGGAGATTTTATGGCAGAATTTCATCCCCATATTAACGACATTTTATGGCAGATTTAACCTTGGAATATAGAGATCCTTCCGGTTGGAAAATGGATAGATACATCATAAAATATAGGAGTTGCCATAAAGGTACAACGTGTGTTTATCACTGGACGGTATTGATGTCTCTATATAGGGTTTTCAGGAGTTTAGTTTTCACCATAACGACTTCATTGACGTTATTGAAATATAATATAGGCTGTTTCAATCTTTTTTGCTTCTTGTATTCGAAGTATCGACCAGCATTCATCAGCCGTCGTCAGAAAAATACTTAAGACTTGTAACTTTAGCAAAAACAACTTTCGTCACTCTTTGAAATTGTTTGTCATTATTGACAGTTAACGGCTGAAATACAGGGTCACTATAAAAGATTGTAACAGCGCAAATGGCTTTGGATTATGCAAACCACAGAATTCTGTGATCACGCTGTGCTGTGATTGGTTAGAGATTGGTATTCGGCAATCCAAAGCCAACTGCGCTGTTACAAGCATTTATAAAGACCCTGTATAATCTGGTAGGATTCTGCATTTCTAGAAAACTTGTTAGGTTTTTACTCCCAGTCTCTGAAACATAAATAAAAGAAAATTTTTCAATTGGGATGAAGTGCTTCTGCTTAAATCTTTGCTCTAATTTGTCAGAAGGAAATTGTTTTTGAAAAAATTGTTGCCTAACAGTAAAACTGAAAAGGGAAATGAATGAAAAGGATAATGAAACGTTTCGGTGTCTATATCACGCATATCCGACTCCTTCTTCAGACAAACTTGTAAAATCTGTGAAATTGTGTAAAAAAATACACAATTTCGAATATTTCACAAGATTGTCTGAAGAAGGAGTCTTCAGTTTTACTGTTTCCTTTTCTTCAAAACCAATTTGCTCCTGATAAATAAGTGCAAAGACTTAAGCAGGAGCATTTCATCTTAATTGAGAATTTTGAAAATTGCTGAAAAAGGAAATGAATGAAAAGGATAATGTAACGTTTCGATGTCTATATCAGACACCTTCTTCAGACAAACTTGTAGAATCTTCAGAATTGTGTGTTTTTTCATTCGCAATCTGATTGTTAGGCAACAATTTTTTCAAGACCAATTTGCCCCCGACAAATAAGTGCAAAGATTCTCGCAGGAGCACTTCATCTTAATTGAATTTTTTTTAATTACTTCTGTTTCAGAGACTGGGAGTGAAAACCTATAAAGTTTTTAAGAAATGCAGAATCCTCCCAGAATATATTTCAATCGATGTACAAAAAAATTGTTTCTTAGTTCAGCAGAAACCTTCTACAGAGTATGTTCTATATAAATTTACCTGATTGATGCTCATGAATATAAGCCAATAATATTGAAAATTAAAATTGATTTTTGAATTATGAAATTACTCAGACAGCAGATTTTTCTGTGCTACAAATACTTGCTAACGATGTGCTTTCTAGAGCAAAAAAAAAATATTAATTTTGAAAAACTTTTTAGTTATCACTCCCAGTCTCTGAAACAGAAATAATTAAAAAATATCTTCATTGAAAATTTTCCATTAAGCTAATTTTTTAATTATTTCTGTTTCAGAGACTGGGAGTGAAAACCTAAAAAGTTTTTTAGAAATTATTGACAGTTCTCAGAAAACAATATAGTCGATGACTTAGATCTATTTTCGATGAAATAAATCGTCAAACAATTCATCCAATCTTTTTTAAGCTGGATTTTCGTATTGGAACCCAGATTATTTTGAGATAAACAGACGGTTGGCTGGTGGAATTGACAAGAAAGATGCTTTCTTTAATTTTCCTCGACCAAATTTTCCATAAGTGACTCAAAAATTGTTGTTCATTTCAATTCACAGGTGAAATTGATACATTTTAACGGCTAGCAAGTGTTCAAAACGTTGATTAGTAGAGAAGAAAATGATGTTAATAACCCGAACATCATCCCAATGAAGAAATGTTATCTCTTTCCATTATGTATTTTTTTTCTGATTGCTCTGTTGGATTTGAAATTCTATAGAAAATCGGGGAAACTGTCAATGAAAAAAACGTCATCAATAGAAATCGAAACGTGCTGTCACGTACTCTATTATTGGAACGACAATAACCTGGAAAATCTGTGGAGAAAATCTAATTTCCAACTTCAATTTGCGCCCGCATCAGGGAAAAAGATTTTTGTTTCGATACCACTCAGAATCAAATCCCCGCATCTCTTGGAGAAAAACTGAGGTGAAACTGAAACAACCTCCTGCCTAAAAACTGAACCAACACTTAGGTATTACTCCGAAAACCTTCATCTTCGATATAAGTAAGGTGGGCCATGTTGTACAAACTTTGACTTATCAGGATCTCCCTGTTGAGCTAGTTGATGGTCTCCGATTCAAACATTTGAAGAAGTTCATTTTCTCGAATATAGGCTTTACCGCACTGAAGAGTACTTCATATATACAGTTTTTCGTTAGTCGATTTTTATTATCAGGTTTTCTGAGAGAAAAAAGATCCGATACAATATTACAAAACCAGATCACAATCATTTATGGATCGATGATATATTTTTCCGAACTGTCGGAAACGACTGAATTTCCCAAAAAAACTGCAGTTGTTTTTTGTCTTAAATCATAAGAACAAGTGATTCATGACAAGAGCAAAAAAGTACCTACTGAATAATACATTGATAATTAGAAAAAAAAATGGAAATCGAAAAAAATTCCAATGAAAAGATTTAACCTATTGCCATTAAATGTTTCCTTTTCTGATTGCTTTGTTTCATTTGAAATTCCATGAAAATCGAGAAAACTGTCACTGAAAAAAACTTCATCAGTAGAAATCGAGACGTCCTGTCACGTACTCTATTATTGAAACGACAATATCCTGGAAAATCAGCGGAGAAAATCTAATTTCGAAGTTCAATTTGCGTCGGCATCAGGGAAAAAGATTTTTCTTCCGATACTACTCAGAATCAAATCCGACCTTTTACCACCCCCGCATCTCTTGGAAAAAAACTGAGGTGAAACTGAAATAACTTCCTACCTAAAAACTGAACCAACGCATATTACTGCAAAAATTTTCAACTTTGGTATATGTAAGATCTAGCCAGAAGTCGACCATGTTGTATACAAGCTTTGACTTATAAATATCTCCTTGTTGAGCTATTTCTTCATGGTCTCTGATTGGAAAATTCGAAGAAGTTCATTTTCTCGAATGAAGGTACTACCGCACTCACAAGTACCTACTTCATTATGAAGTTTTCTATAGTCGATTTTAATTATCAGGTTTCCTGAGAGAAAAAAGGTTCAATAAATACAGGGTGACTGGTGACGTATGGGACAACGGCTAACTGGAGATAGAGGGCCTCAAACTGAATGAGGATTGGATGTTCAAATGTCCCATAAGCCTATTAGTTTCAGAGATACAGGGTGTTTTCTGCAAAAGTGCAAAAACTATAAACTCCCATATCTTCGTCAATATTGCAAAATTTTCGCTGATATTTGGCAAGCTTGTTAATATACATATTCTCCATCAGATCGACAAGAAAAAATTCCCAAAAATTGCAGGTCCGTATTCAAAAATTTCCATTTCCGTGTCAGGTTAGAAATATCACTCGGTATATGAGATAAAAAAAAATTAATTGGAAAATTGGAATCTTCAAGAAACACTGAGTAAAAATCTGTTTTCAGTTTGAATGGCACAAATTTTTTATAGTTTTTATGAAATGTTGAAAGTCGAATATTACAATTTATTCATATCGAATTCAAGAAACATACTATTCCTTATAGAAAAAACACTGAATTTGAGATGCTTAAATAATCCTGACGCATTTTGAATATTCCTTCACATCGTGAACTCCCTTTTTATTGATTTTTTATCAAAATTATAAGAAAAATTAAAAAAACAATAGAAATACTAAAAGAGGAACAGTAGCACATATGATTCATAAAAAAATCAAATAAACAAATGCTCGAGATGCGAGAGCTATTCCCCTCACACACTTAATGACTCTTTTGAACAATTGAAGTACTTTTTATATCCACAAGATGAAAAATTATACTCTTGATAGAACAGAAACACTGGATTTCAGCTCGAGAAAAGTTTGACTTTCTTCTCAGAACCCCTGAACAATAATCCATCTGGTACTTATGTTTTCAACAAAATTTATTCTTCAATGAATTTTGAGGATTTATTTTCCTCTAATATGTACTTAGGTGTAGCAACTTCATCTTTTTTTGAGAAGCATATGAATTTCTTTAATGCAAACAGAATATTAGTAAAACAAGTGATTTTTTAGAATAAGAGGTTTATTATTCATTATAAATAAAATACATCCTACTACACAGAGTAGGCTTATTTCAAAAAATGACGTTTATATTCATCCATTCATCGATTGTGATTTATTGAGAATTGTGTCGTTTATTTATCTATTGAAAAATGCCTTCAATATTCACGAATGAAGAATATGTAGATGATACTTGTTTTTGGATTGCGCAAAACGAACGGATATAATATTTAGTCTAAGAATAATCCTCATCTCAAAAGAGAAAGAAATCATTAGAGTTCAAGAGAGCAAATAAATGCGTTGAAGCAAATTGCTCTGATTTCGAGCATTTGCTAAGTTGTTTTCTCATGAATCATTGCATTATTTAATAGAAAAATAAATTTTGTTGAAAGAATAAGTATCAGATGGATTATTGTTCAGGCGTTCTGAGAAGAAAGTCCAACTTTTCTCGAGCTGAAATCTAGTGTTACTGTTCTATCAAGAGTAATTTTTCATCTTGTGGATATAAAACGTACTTTAATTATTGTTCAAAAGAGCCAATAAATGTGTGAGGGGAATGGCTCTCGCATATCAAACATTTGTTTATTTTATTTGTTTATGAACCATATGTGCTACTGTTAATCTTTTTGTGTTTGTATTGTTTTTTGAGTTTTTCTTATAATATTGATAGAAAATTTTATGAAAAAGTATTTCAAGATGTGAAGGAATATTCAAAATGCGTCAGGATTATTTAAGCATCTCAAATTCAGTGTTTTTTTCTTTCAGGAATAGTGTGTTTCTTGAATTCAATATGAAAAAATTGTAATCTTCGACTTTCAACATATCATAAAAACTTTAAAAAATTTGTGCCATTAAAACTAAAAACAAATTTTTACTCAGTGTTTTTTGCAGATTCCAATTTCCCAATTAAATTTTTTTTATTTCATATACCGAGTGATATTTCTCACCTGACACGGAAATGGAAATTTTTGAATACGGACCTGCAATTTTTGGTAATTTTTTCTTGTCGATCTGATGGAGAATATGTATATTAACAAGCTTGCCAAATATCAGAAAAAAAATTGCCATATTGACGAAGATATGGGAGTTTATAGTTTTAGCACTTTTGCAAAAAACACCCTGTATCTCTGAAACTAATAGCCTTATGGGACATTTAAACATCCAATCCTCATTCAGTTTGAGGTCCTCTATCTCCAGTTAGCCGTTGTCCCTTACGTCACCAGTCACCCTGTATATCACAAAAATAGATCACAATCATTTATGGATCGATGATAAATTTTTTCGAACTATCAAAATTGATAAAATTCACGACGAGCAACTGAAGTTGTTCTTTGGTCTTTATTCATAAGAACGCGTGATTCCTGACAAAGGCTAGCCAGTGCTGTTTAAAACGTTGATTAGGAAAGATAATGATGGAAATAGCCTAAAAGCCACTGAAGAAATTTATCCTCTATATATTAATTATATGTTTTCTTTTCTCATTGCTTTGTTGGATTTAAATTTCTATGTAAATCGAGAAAACTGTCACTGAAAAAACTTCATCAATAGAAATCGAGACGTCCTGTCACGTACTCTATTATTGAAACGACAATATCCTGGAAAATCAACTGAGAAAATCTAATTTCCAACTTCAATTTGCGCCGGCATCAGGGAGAAAGATTTTTCTTCCGATACCACTCAGAATCAAATCCAACCTTCAACACCCCCGCATCTCTGGAAAAAAACTGAGGTGAAACTGAAATAACTTCCTGCCTAAAAACTGAACCAACACATATTACTCCAAAAATTTTCAACTTCGATATTAGTTCTCGCCAAAAGTTCGCGAAGTTTGAGATCAGAAGTAGTGGAGCGTGTTTTTCGCAATATCCCGATAAAATCGGGCAGAAAAATTTAATTACGCTTGAGGGAACAGCCTGATGTTGCTACCAATGCGGAATAATGAGTTTGGTCACTCTGTACTTGTGGATTTTCTGCTCTTAAACTCGACAATTTAAAAAAATTATCGAAAGTTCGTTTAGTTCTATTGAGTGGTTTTCGGGTGTAGGAGTCATTAAAGGCCTTATTTATGGTTTTCTCTTCATTGAAATGTCTAAGCTTCCGCCACTGCTCTGTGTGGCTTCATCAGAAGTCTAGAAATGAGAAGGGAGCATGGTCACGATATAAGTATATTAAAGTTCGATAAAATTTTAAATATCATTGTGATACTCACTCAATGTTAGGTTGTAGTTTTCTGAACTTCGCTCCAGATTCGTTATTTTGTTATTTTTTCTTTATTTATTGATTTTATTGTCGGTGGTAGTTTGGATTCTGTTGTTGGTTATTACGAATGTTGAATGCATCGATTGAAATATAATCTAGGAGGATTCTGCATTTCTAAAAAACTTTATAGGTTTTCACTCCCAGTCTCTGAAACAGAAATAATTTAAAAAATTTCAATTAAGATGAAGTGCTCCTACGAAAATCTTTGTAATTATTTGTCAGGAGCAAATTGGTTTTGAAAAAAATGTTGTCTAACAGTAAAACTAAAAAGGGAAATAAATGGAAAGAATAATGTTACGTTTCGGTGTTTAAACCAGACACCTTCTTTAGACAAACTTGTAAAATCTTCGGAATTGTGTGTTTCTTCATTTGCAGTCTAATTGAATATTGAAGTTTGACATTTGTGATTCTATGGATAGGTTATGTACACAGAGCGCAAAGAAAATATCACAAAACAGCGTAGAAAGCTTGGTCTTGGTCTAACAAAATACAAAAACACTGAAAAATCGCAGCGCGAAATTTGAATAGATAATCTTCAGGTTGGTGTTATCGCTATGTTTTCTATATTCGGGGGAGAGATCGCAGGGTTGACTGGAGTGGTGATTTTTTGTTTGATAAGGCGAATCAGATTGCAATACATGGAATTATTTTCTCCTACATCGTTTATGATGTTTGAATTCTTGTCGCTGTAGTTTATTTTTAGCATCTCTATAAAACATCTCTTTTCCTGGTTGGGGCAGGATCCTATAACTCTGCTATCATCAAACATAAATTTATGTCCTGCCTCTACTGTGTATTTAGGAAGGCCACACTTTGGTTTCATTGTGTGGCAGTCTTTTTTGTGTTCTGCGACTCTGGTTTTCAGTTTCCTCCCTGTCTGGACGATGTAGTTCGTTTAATTCTGTACTATTATTATACTTATATAATTGCTAGAACTGATATTGTTATAACTAGGTTAGCCTTCAGAGAACTGCGACCATGTTGCTCTTTTTTCTCCACCTTACTCCTTCATGGAAACCCAAGGAGGTCTTCAAGGACCTTGATGAAATCGATAACCTCCTAAGGAGCCTTGGTGTCAAGGAGCAGTTTCCCTTTATGAATTGTTCTTAGGCATGCCAGCTCTAGACACTTATATACCAGTTGTTCAGCTGTGTTTGCTTCTGATCCACAATGACTGAAAATCTCTTCTGCTGACAAAATATGATAATTGTACCGGCAGTATAGCGTTAGCAGTCCTACCATTACCCGTAGCTGTGCTCGTGACATCTTCAGGGGCTTTCTGGTATATGAAGGCGAAATCATCTCGAATTTTTGGGCCCAAGTAGGTCGAGGAGAAGTCTCAATATTTTAATCGCTCGATCCTAATACTCCTAAATATCCCTCACCATCCACAAAATTGAATGAAAGGATAGACCATCCCTAGAGATAGTCTTTCCTGGTCACTCTAAAATAAAAGAAAATAAAGAGTTTGACACACTAGCCACAAAGGGGTAACAAACGCTAGTCACTTACCCAGTACCTTTTTGTGGTATAGATACATTCACAAAATAATCCTCTCATTGAAACTTGGGAAATCCATTGCCCATTAATAACAAATCATCATTATTTGATGTTTTTGAATTTTTTAAACATTTTTGAACATCCTACCTACATACATCATACATCATTTTGATTTAGACGTAGTTTTCAGCTCAGCATTATTTCTAATAACTAAGGAGATGAAGGAGGAACCCGAAAAGTATCAATTTCAAAAATCGCCCTGAATCTCTTGAACGAAAACAGTTATGCAAAATCTGATTAGACCAACTTGAGTTTCACGAAAAGGTAGGAAAGGAGCTTGAAAAAGGCAAGGCTCTATCTTAAACAACAAGCGAGAAACCTGGCTGTCCCACCCAAAATGGGATGCACTGTACAATTCTCGATTGCCTAGGGAGCTTCGCCTTTTTATTGGTAGAATACTTCATAAACCTCTACCAATAGAAGAGATCGAAAAAGTGAATCGAAACAAGAAACGAAAGAGATGTGGAATTTGTGACCAGAAAAATGATGAGAAAACAAAAATGCTATGTAGCAGATGTACTCTACCGATGTGTGGTGACTGTAGTAGGTATACATCTGCAAGAATTGCGTTTGAAAACCGAAATTTCGATGCTTGCAGTTTGATAGAAAACATCTTATTTTGTATTTTTTATATTTGTTGGATATGATATCTAAATGAACTATAAAAACCTTGAAGATATGCAGTTTTTTATTGCTTATCCAACCAATTCTTATTTCGTTCAACAAAAGTCCGGAATATTTCATTCGAAACTTAGTACTAGGTTTTTCTCGACAATAAAAAGAAAATTATGATAATAAGTATATAAAATTTGAAGTTCATAGTGAACACTCTCTAATAAATAAAATATTAATATATATCTAGAGTATATCATCCCTGAAACCACCCCTTGAAAATTGGGGTAAATCAGACCCCACCACACAAATAACTTCATAAAAATTGACGTGGCAGTTGAGGGTTAATACAAAAAGAAAAAAGAGTTTAGATTTAGTGGGGGAGAGAAGGAAACTCCTGTCTCTCAAAACTAACAAGACGTCGCATTTGGAAACATATGATGAGCATTGCCTCAACAGAAACGACGAGTGTAAATTTTGCTCACTTATTCACAGGATGCCTTACCATCACAAGTTTGTACAAACAAATCTTGTATAGGACAATTGGAGGAGAACATTGGATTTCGTCGATGCTATGGAAGTGAAAGACAAGTTGAAGTGCAAATGCGAAAACTGCTTTGATGGGGCGCACAAGAAACCTTGAGCGCGCAGTAGAATGAAACTCCCTTAACAATATGAATTTTCAACTCAGTTTATGCCACTTGAGAAAGATAAAATGTTCAGGAGTTGTAGTATTTTACAAGAACTGAGAGTGGAAAGAAGCATGCGACTTACGACTAAGTAAAAGCGTTGGTTTTTACCATACAGATAGAATAGAGAAGACATGCTAAGACATACTATTGAGTAAGGAAGAAGAAGGTACCACTGGACGGGTCAAAGTCGGGGACCAATATGGCGGAAAATCAGGGTCGAATTAAGTCAACTTTCAATAAGATAATCTGATTTATACATACGACGTGTTTGGTCTTGAGAAAACCTGTTGAAATGAGGTGAATTGAATATCAAATAGAGAATTTTTCTTCAGGCGATAATATACACATATAAAAAGATATAAGATTACCAAGGAAGACATGCGAAACTTTCGAATGCGGATCTGTTCAGTACTCATCCTTGCAAGTGAAATATTATTCCTGTAATTTTCTTCTTGTATATGTCTCTTCCCTGCTTGAACAAAGCCTTACAGCACACGATACCATTTAATAATTGAGGAGAGGAGGAGAGGAGAGGATAACATTTAATAATTGTTTATTAAGCAGCAAAAATCTCAATTTAACTTGAAAAAGGCGCAAAATTCACAATTCTTACAAAAAATTCAACCAATGTCAAATTTGATGTAGAGGGGGTAGTAATATGGCGGATTTGATATCACGTTTATTTCAATGATGGCAACTCTATACTATTCTATTTCTATGGTTTTTACATATGGCATAACTCAGTACAAAATCAGGAGAACGTTCATTCGAATTCTGTTAATTGGAAGAATTTTCGATTTAATGTAAAGAATATCTGTAAATTCCTCCAAGTAAATTTCACTTAAATCCAATATTTTAATCGATCATTCTGTCCAAAAGTTCTTCGCAACCTCTCACCAAATCTCCTGACAACACTTCAGAATAAGCCCGATCCTAATTCTCCCAAATATCTATGACCATCCAGATAATTGAATGAAAGGATAGACCATCCCTAGAGATAGTCCTTCCTCGCCACCCTATGAGACAAATAGCAGTGTTGCCAATCCATTTGCATGCCTCACACGACGGCCAAAAAATATTGGGTGTTTCCGGATTCATTATGAAATTCTTTCCAGACCAGAGTCTGCTTTTCCGGGACCGGAGTTAATTCATGCAGATGAAAAAGGGAAAATTATTATAGGACGGAAAAGAAGATCTATATTCCAGGGGAAAAAGAACTATGGAGTGAATTTCGCGAATTTAATTTCGGCCTATCTGTAGGTGAAAAATATTTTCGGAATTGGGTTCAACGATTGGTTTCACAGTGGGGGGTGAACTGAAATTAAATTCATATTTTTTTTGTTAATAATTTAGAATGAAAACGGTGAAATCTGTTAATTGGTTTTTTATTCACCTTGTTTTTCGATGGTATGGAATGATGTCCTTCTACTTCTTGATTGTATAACCTTCAGCATTCAGAATGTAAATGAAAGTAAGGTTAGTTTGAATGATATTATATTTTCTCGAAATATAGTTATAGCAGAATTTTTTTCATATGATAAAGGAAAATGAAGGCATGCTGATTTTTGCGTATGATGCGAGAGCACAGAGAACAAAACCTCGGAAAAAACCTTTGTCTAAACGTATGAGTGAAGTGCATTTATATTTAAATTTGCTGATATATTCAAACGGGAGGCTATTTTTATTAAACCTAATATTCTTATCTCCTTCCATATAATTTTCCATCTTGAAATTGCATCTGATGAAAACATAATGAACGCAAGAAAATAATAAGTTATTTAAATATCACCTCAGTATCATAAATTTAAGTCACTGTGTAGCTATTTTTTAAAAGTACTGAAACATCCGTAAAAACTTCCCTACAGCCAGGAGGATTTGTCAATCCTGGTCTTGCTCTCCAAGTTATGATCTCTCAGAACCTCCGAAATTCACCTAACTGTCTATAGAGTAATGATACTTGTTAGCTCCAATACATTTTAACAGTGGTATTTTGCCCCGAATTCAGTTTTTAAATAAAGAATAATTCAAAAGAATTCCCTGAGGGGTCCTCTCAAGCGCTCGTTCATTGCTTTCATTTTGTATAGGACTAAAAATTGTTACTGATTATCGGAACTATATTCTGGAAATTACTCGAAAAATTAAATATGTGAAAAATCGTTAACTAAAGTACCAAAAAGTTTTTGGTTCTGATTTTACAATCCTTTTCGAAATTTGCATGATCATTTACTTCGCCAATTTATATCCTCAAACTCAATTTCCTTCCAATTTTTACAGAAAAATATTAAAAATTTTTTCGATATAACAATGGAATTTTCCACTCAAATCCTATATTTTGTGGTGTACTGCTTCGAATTGATATTGAACATTTTTTTACAAACTTTTCGGTCGATTCAATTGAAGAATTTTATAGTTCTCATCATGTGATCCTCTTGAAGTTGAGAATCTCCACCATCAAAATAGATTTCACTCGAATCGAGAATTTCGTTGTGGAAATATGAGGATTTTTCTTTTCAATAATTCTATTGATTTTTTTTATGGTGCTGTTTACACTATGGTCACAAAATTTCGTAGGAGGTATCTTGCATGTGGCCACAAAATTTGTATTGCGATCGGTTTTATTCAATCAGGGATATTGAGGAAAAAATATTCGAATGGCCGTATTCTATGGAACACTCTGTACGATTTTGCTGGTTAAAAATCAGCGACGTTTACGGGCGGCCTCACAGACATTTGGGATAAACGATTCAGCACTCGTTACATTAAAACCAGCACTTAAAAACTTGTGAATGTAAATCTCATACTCATCAAAATGTTTAAAAAATATCTATTTCTTTCTATTTTTGAATTTGAAATAAAAATCAAACCAAAAGACGTGTACGATTTTGGCAAAAAAATTACTGAAACCCACGGCATTTTTTCATTCTCTGAAAATACAATTTTGATCCGCTCTGTGTATGAATTCTTTCCAGAATTGCTCGAGTACAATCCTTTTCATTATCTGTTTTTCCGTTTCTTTCCACGATATATCCTCTTCATAAGATCCGACTTCATACCAAACCAATTAGTCGAAGAACGTCAATGAACAAAATCCCTCACATACAGCGAAGTATTTCCGTTCCAACCCTAAGATTTACGTTAGCCTGAATACCTCCGTAAATCTGAAAGAGTCCTTAAGACCCTGGCTTGCAAAAATGTACAACAACAAGCTCTCATGATTAAAATATCTACATGGCAAAGAATCACAATAACAATCAGCAACGCAGAGCGATGTTGGCTTCAAGTGGACGTCGAAAAATATACAGGGTGACTGGTGACGTAAGGGACAACAGCTAACTGGAGATAGAGGACCTCAAACTGAATGAGAATTGGGGGTTTAAATGTCCCATAAGCCTATTAGTTTCACAGATACAGGGTATTTTTTGCAAAAGTGCTAAAACTATGAACTCCCATATCTTCGTCAATATGGCAAATTTTTCTCTGATATTTGGCAAGCTTGTTAATATACATATTCTCCATCAGATCGACAAGAAAAAATTCCCAAAAATTGCAGGTCCGTATTCAAAAGTTTCCATTTCCGTGTCAAGTGAGAAATATCACTCGGTATATGAAATAAAAAAAATTGAATTGGGAAATTGGAATCTGCAAAAAACACTGAGTAAAAATTTGTTTTTAGTTTTAATGGCACAAATTTTTTAAAGTTTTTATGATATGTTGAAAGTCGAAGATTACAATTTTTTCATATTGAATTCAAGAAACACACTAAGTATTCCTGAAAGAAAAAAACACTGAATTAGAGATGCTTAAATAATCTTGATGCATTTTGAATATCCTTCACATCTTGAAATACTTTTTCATTAAATTTTCTATCAATATTATAAGAAAAACTCAAAAAAAATACAAACACAAAAAGATTAACATTAGCACATATGGTTCATAAAAAAATCGAATAAACAAATGCTTAATATGCGAGAGCCATTCCCCTCACACACTTATCGGCTCTTTTGAACAATAATTGAAGTACGTTTTATATCCACAAGATGAAAAATTACTCTTGATAGAACAGTAACACTAGATTTCAGCTCGAGAAAAGTTGGACTTTCTTCTCAGAACACCTGAACAATTATCCATCTGATACTTATTCTTTCAACAAAATTTATTTTTCTATTAAATAATGCAATGATTCATAAGAAAACAACTAAGCAAATGCTCGAAATCAGAGCAATTTGCTTCAACGCATTTATTTGCTCTCTTGAACTCTAATGATTTCTTCTCTCTTGAGATGAGGATTATTCTGAGACTAAATATTATATCCGTTCATTTTGCGCAATCCAAAAACAAGTATCATCTACATATTCTTCATTCGTGAATATTGAAGGCATTTTTCAATAGATAAACAAACGACACAATTTCCAATAATTCACAATCAATGAATGTATGAATATAAACGTCATTTTTTGAAATATGCCTACTTACTCTGTGTAGTAGGATGTATTTTATTTATAATTAATAATAAACCTCTTATTCTAAAAAATCACTCTATATGCTTCTCAAAAAAAGATGAAGTTGCTATACCTAAGTACATATTAGAGGAAAATAAGTCCTCAAAATTCATTGAAGAATAAATTTTGTTGAAAACATAAGTACCAGATGGATATTGTTCAGGGGTTCTGAGAAGAAAGTCAAACTTTTCTCGAGCTGAAATCCAGTGTTTCTATTCTATCAAGAGTATAATTTTTCATCTTGTGAATATGAAAAGTACTTCAATTGTTCAAAAGTCATTAAGTGTGTGAGGGGAATGGCTCTCGCATATCGAGCATTTGTTTATTTGATTTTTTTATGAATCATATGTGCTACTGTTTTTTTTTTGTATTTCTATTGTTTTTTAATTTTTTTTATAATATTGATAAAAAATTAATAAAAAGGGAGTTCAAGATGTGAAGAAATATTCAAAATGCGTCAGGATTATTTAAGCATCTCAAATTCAGTGTTTTTTCAATAAGGAATAGTATGTTTCTTGAATTCGATATGAATAAATTGTAATATTCGACTTTCAACATATCATAAAAACTATAAAAAATTTGTGCCATTCAAACTGAAAACAGATTTTTACTCAGTGTTTCTTGAAGATTCCAATTTTCCAATTCTTTTTTTTATCTCATATACCGAGTGATATTTCTAACCTGACACGGAAATGAAAATTTTTGAATACGGACCTGCAATTTTTGGGAATATTTTCTTTCCGATCTGATGGAAAATATGTATATTAACGAGCTTGCCAAATATCATCGAAAAATTTGCCATATTGACGAAGATATGGGAGTTTATAGTTTTAGCACTTCTGCAAAAAACACCCTGTATCTCTGAAACTAATAGGCGTATGGGACATTTAAACATCCAATCCTCATTCAGTTTGAGGTCCTCTATCTCCAGTTAGCCGTTGTCCCATACGTCACCAGTCACCCTGTATACAGACTTTTATTCGGGCATAACGATAATTAAGTGACATGGATATGCAACGCGTTCCAAGAGGAAATCAGAAAGAAATGGTCTATTTTAATCTTATTCGCGTGGTAAAGTTTAGGCTACGAGCCACAGGCTAGTGGCCTAAATCACCGAGTGAATAGTAGCCATTAAAGGTGACTAGAGTACTATACTTTATCCACTACTACTGAATATTTTGCTTGAAGTTTTCAACATTTGTCAGCCATACTAAGTACCTTCCCTTTTATGACTAGTGTGGCGAAAGTCTAGTTGAAATATAAGTAATTTTTGTATGTACTTGTCATTTTATATTTCGTAATAAAAGTTGATGATATTTGAAGTAGATTTGGCACTCGATTGAGAAGGTATTATGTATTACCAATAATTGTCAGTTAGAGAACTGTGAAATACTGTAGAAATATCAGTGTTAATGATATAATATTATAGCTGAATCTATGGAGCATCTGCCAGCCGTGAATAATGACTCAATAGATTATTAGATGATGAAATAATCTTGACTAAAAGTTCATCCATCAAATTACAACCTAAGGAACACTCTTAGTTTAACAAATTGTATCTTGAAAAGTGTATATATAATTTTCTTTCTTTATCTCTTTTTCCGTTTCTGCTCATGATATACCTATCCTCTTCATAACATCCGACATCATGCCAAACCAAAGTATTTCCGTTCCAACCCTTAGATTTACGTTCGCTTGAATACTTCTGTACCTCCAAAAGAGTCCTTAAAACCCCGGTTTGCAGAAATGAACAACAACAAGCCCTAATGACGAAAATATCTACATGTGGATAAATCATTGGCAGAGAATAACTAGCAATCAGCAACGCAGAGCGATGTTCGCTTCAAGTGGACTTCGACAAATACATACAGCCTTTTATTCAGGTGTAACGATGATTGAGTGACATGGATATTCAACGCGTGAAAAGTGGAAATCAGAAAGAAATGGTCTATTTTAATCTTATTCGAGTGGTAAAGTTTAGGCTACGAGCCACAGAAGAGTGGCCTAAATCACCGATTGAATAATAGCCATAATAGGTGACTAGAGTACTGTACTTTATCCACTAGTACTGAATATTTTGCTTGAAGTTTTCAACATTTGTCAGTCATAATACTTCCCTTCCCTTTTATGACTAGTGTGGTGAAAGTCTAGTTGAAATATAAGTAATTTTTGTATGAACTTGTCATTTTATATTTTGTTATAAAAGTTGATGATATTTGAAGTAGATTTGGCACTCGATTGAGAAAATATACCTACCCATAATTGTTAGTAAGAGAACTGTAAAACACTGTAAAAATATCAGTGTTAATGATATAATATTATAGCTGAATCTATGAGGCATCTGCCAGCAGTGAATAATGACTCAATAGATTACTAGATGATGAAATAATCTTGACGAAAAGTTCATCCATCAAATTACAATCTAAGGAACACTCTTAGTTTAACAAATTGTATCTTGAAAAGTGTATATATAATTTTCTTTCTTTATCTCTTTTTCCGTTTCTTCTCATGATATCCCTATCCTCTTCATAAGATCCGACATCATACCAAACCAATTAGTCGAAGAACGTCAATGAACAAAATCCCTCACATACACCGAAGTATTTCTGTTCCAACCCTTAGATTTACGTTGGCTTGAATACTTCTTTCTGTACCTCCAAAAGAGTCCTTAAAACCCCGGTTTGCAGAAATGAACAACAACAAGCCCTAATGACGAATATATCTACATGTGGATAAATCATTGGCAGAAAATAACTAGCAATGAGCAACGCAGAGAGATGTTGGCTTCAAGTGGACTTCGACAAATACATACAGCCTTTTATTCAGGCATAACGATGATTGAGTGACATGGATATTCAACGCGTGAAAAGTGTAAATCAGAAGGAAATAGTCTACTTTAATCTTATTCGCGTGGTAAAGTTTAGGCTGCGAGTCACAGGCTAGTGGCCTAAATCACCGAGTGAATAATAGCCATTACACGCGAGTAGATTACTATACTTTATACACTACTACTGAATATTTTCTTGAAGTTATCAATATTTGTCGGTCATAATATGTCCGTTTCCTTTTATGACTTTTCATCTTATATTTTGTAATAAAAGTTGATGATATTAAAAGTGGAATTGGCATTCGATTGGGAAGGTATACCTACCAATAATTGTCAGTTAGAGAACTGTAAAATACTGTAGAAATATCAGTGTTAATGATATGATATTGAAGCTTAATCCAGGAGACATCTGACAGCCGTGAAAAATGACTTAATAGACTATTAGATTATGAAATAATGGTGACTAAAAGTTCATCCATCAAAATAAAATCTAAAAATCTGTTGGTCCTAGCAAACCATTTGCGCATCGTATTAATTTCTTTCACTTCTATTATTTTAACACATCTCTCGCGGCAAAAAAAATTTTCAAGGTTTTAACTTGAAAGAATTGGTAGTGTTGTATCATTTTGAAAAGGGCATGAAATGGACCAGTTTTTACTATTATTCGTCAATTCAGTCTAATATAATTTTTTTTCACAGCAGTCAGTCAAACTTAAGTAACGTTTTAACTTCGGCATAAAATACAACAAGGTAGACATTTTTGAAGGATTTTGTTCTAGTTCTCGGTGAAGTTATTACTTCATTGTTTAAAGCAACTATTCAGAATAGCCTAGGTAAAAAGAAAACATGAGTTGAAGTAATTTCTAGCAATGCTAGGCGATAAAAGACCGAAAACTGGAGAATACACAAAAGTGGTGATATCTCGAAAACTAGCGGACTTTTACTGGGGTCATGTTGATGCTATCTGATAGACCTAATGCCAATCTCCAGTCACTTTCGCGTGCTATTTTTGGGACAACCTGTATAGAATATTAATTCATTATCTCTTTTTCCGTTTCTTCTCATGATATACCTATCCTCTTCATAAGATCCGACTTCATACCAAACCAATTAGTCGAAGAACGTCATTGCAAAAAATCCCTCACATACACCGAAGTATTTCCGTTCCAACCCTTAGCTTCACGTTCGCTGAAAGAGTCCTTAAAATCCCGGTTTGCAGAAATGAACAACAACAAGCCCTAATGACGAAATATCTACATGTGGATAAATCATTGGCAGAGAATAACTAGCAATCAGCAACGCAGAGCGATGTTCGCTTCAAGTGGACGTCGACAAATTCAGCCTTTTATTCTGCCATGAGGATAATTGAGTGACATGGATATTCAACGCGTTCAAAGTGGCAATCAGCATGAAATGGGCTATTTTAACCTTTTTCACATCGGGATTATTCAACGGTTGAAATGGAATCGGAAGATAGGAAAAAAGAGAACTCCTGGGGATGTATTTAATGATTTTTCTGATTCGTCGTTTAGGGTTGATTGAAATTGCTTATTCTGGTATAGATTTTACGTTCAGGTGGCGTGGTGAATTCTTCATTTCTCAGACCTCTTATCTGTGATTCTGTGGTAACAGCATGTCATAGTTTTGCACAAATATCTGTAAGTTTGGTTAAGAATGTTGGTAGAAAAATACCGCATTCCGCTGGGTGCTAACTTCGCGGGCATCCACATTTCAAAATTTCTCGAAGTCCATCATTTGTTGTTATAATCTGGGAGGAGAAATTATTGAAGAATTAGCTTAATTGAAAATTTTCAATGAAGATATTTTTTTAATTATTTCTGTTTTAGAGACTGGGAGTGAAAACTAAAAAGTTTTTCAATTATAATATTTTTTTTTGCTTTAGAAAGTACATCGTTAGTAATTATTTGTAGCACAGAAAAATTTGCTCCCTGAGTAATTTCATAATTCAAAAAATAAATTTTTATTTTCAAAATTATGGGCTTATATTCATGAGCTATCTCACATCAATCAGGTAAATTTATATAGAACATACTTCGTAGAAGGTTTCTGCTGAAATAAAAAACATTTTTTTTGTATATCGATTGAAATATATTCTGGGAGGATTCTGCATTTCCTCCCAGTCTCTGAAACAGAAATAATTAAAAAAATTTCAACTAAGATGAAGTGCTCCTGCGAGAATCTAAGCACTTATTTGTCCGAGGCAAATTGGTCTTGAAAAAATTGTTGCCCAATAATCAGATTGCAAATGAAAAAACACACCATTCTGAAGATTTTACAAGTTTATCTGAAGAAGGTGTCTGATATAGACATCTAAACGTTACATTAATTTTTTCATTTATTTCTTTTTTCAGCTTTACTGTTAGGCAACAATTTGTTCCACGACCAATTTGCTCCTGACAAATAAGTACAGAGATTCTCGCAGATGCACTTCATCTTAATTGAAAATTTTTTAATTTTTCCTGTTTCAGAGACTGGGAGTGAAAACCTATAAAGTTTTTAAGAAATTTTTTTGTGGTTCGAATACTAACAAAAGATGTGCTTTCTAAAATAAAGAAGAAAAATATAATGTTGGAAAAAGTGGATACTAATTCCGCATCTTTGAGGGGTGTTTACCCTATGATGCGGTAGGTTACGAATGATTTTTGTTTAATTACAAACACTCACTAACGAAGTACCTACTATCAAATGCAAAAAAACAAAAATAAAATATTCAAATATATGCGTGCTATGTGTTTGGGATTTTGGGAGTGTCATTTTTTCATTATCAGGGTGATTAAAAGCAAATATTTGTGTGTTACAAATACTTACTAACGATGTAAATATAATCAATTTTCACTAAAAAACTTTTCCACGTTAGAAAACCTCGATTTAATTCTCAGTTGGCGAGTATTAACAATAAGAAAACGGTATGCGTAAATTTTTGCACCAACCCCAGCATTCCCAATGGTATAATTCCCATATTTCAAACTTTCATCGCAACTGACTTGAAGTAATCCCTAAACTTTCATGTTGTAACTGAACTACTGAAGCAAATATTCTTACCGTATTTTCATCCAAGAAGAGAGTGCTTGCAGATCCGTCATCTTACGAAGGAAGGAAAGCAGTGATCGCAAAATCTACGTGATAAATTTCAATTACAACTTATCATGTGTCAGATGAATTTTAGCGTCTCTGGTATGAGATCCCAATATATTAATATCCACCAACTACGAAGGAGGTATTCTGCCATGACGATAATTAAGTAACATGGCAATCAGAATGAATGGGCTATTTTAACCTTTTTCACATCGGGATTATTCAACGGTTGAAATGGAATCGGAAGATAGGAAAAAAGAAAACTCCTCGGATGTATTTAATGATTTTTCTGATTCGTCGTTTAGGGTTGATTGAAATTGCTTATTCTGGTATAGATTAGGTGAATTTTACGTTTAGGTGGCGTTGTGAATTCTTCATTTTTCAAAGCTCTTTCCTGTGAAAACAGCGTGTTATAGTTTTGCGCAAATATCTGTAAGTTTGGAATTCTTCGTAGAGTCAAATCTTTATCTATAGTCCGTTCACGAAAGTTTGAGCCGTCGGTTAGCCATGGAAATTTATCACATTCCGAATTTTAGGTTATGTTGTTTATTTTCTTGTCAGATTGATACCCAATGTTGTCAATATTGCATAGAGTTCTCTGATAGCTCGCAAGCTCCTCGGACGAGGCCGGGTACATTCGGCAACGTTGACTTTATTGTACGTAATAACAGCAAATACTGCCAACTTCTGATCAATAAACAAAAGCCTACTATGCGCTCGAACTTTCGTGAACAGACTATATTTTAGTATGTCGCAAACGAAATCAATATCTCCGTGAAGTTGGCACCCACTTTTTCGAAAATTAACAAATTTTTGTTTGCGAGTCGTTAGAAAGTATTTGTAAATCCAAATTTTTGTTTGTTAGTCAAGGATGTTGGTAGAAAAATACCGCATTCCGCTGTGTGCTAATTTCACGGGCATCCACTTTTCAAAATTCCTCGAAAACAAAAATACAGGTGGAAAGTCCATCATTGTAAGTGTTTGTAAAACAGAAATCATTGTTTGTTAGCCACCCTACAATGAAAAAATGACACCCCCAAAATGTGAAGTTAGAAGTTTGAAAATTTGATTTTGTTTTTTGCTTTCGATAGTCTTTCGTTAGTATATATTTGTACCTCAAAAATTTCGTTTGTAACCCAGGCCATTATAGGGTAAACACCTCTCAAAGATGCTGAATTAGTACCCACTTTTTCAAACATCATATATTTTTTTGCTTTAGAGAGCACATCGTATTTGTAACACAGAAAAAGTTGCTGTCCGAGTTATTTCATAATCCAAAAAAGAAATTTTCATTTTCGATATTATGGGTTTATATTCATTAACCATTTCACATCAATCAGGTGAACTAATATTGAACGTACTCCTTAGAAGGTTTTAACTGAAATGAGAAACAATTTTTTTTGTGTTACAAATACTAACTAACGATGTGCTTTCTAAAACAAAGAAGAAAAATACAGGGTGTCCCGGGAAGAATGCGACAAAAGGATACCGTGAATCAAGTACATCAGGGAGAACATCTTCAAGAGGTTTTAATCGTTTGAGGGCCTTATTTGGAATATACAGGGTGATATTCATTTGATGGCTGAAATTTCAAAGTTGATTAACTTTTGAACTATTGGACGGAATGAAAACGACTATAAATGTTGTGAAAACACGCTTTATATATATATATATATAGGACGAAATGATTTCGAATTTGCAAGTTTTGTCAACTTTTACCATTACAATCTTTCAATATTTCAGAAATTGAAGAAATCAGATCCGGACTAGCAAAATTTTGGACTTTTTCTTTTTTCATGAATATTGGAAAACCCTGTACGTGAACATTGTATTTTTATTACATTTTCCTAACCACAAAGAATCAATAATTGATAAAAATTCAAAATCTCTGCTTGGCACTGTAATACAGGGTGATCAACAAGTGAGCAAAGAAAATTACGTCATGAGTGAAATTTCAAAGTTCAATAACTCTTGAATTATTGGACCGAATTATTTCAAATTTGGGAGTTGTGTCACCTTTCACGATTGTCATCTTTAAATATTTTAGAAATTGAATAAATCATATCCGGACTAGCAAAATTTTGGACTTTTTCTATTTTCATGAATAAAGGAACACCCTGTACGTAATCATAATGTTTTTTTTCATTTAAGTAACCGCAAAGAATCAATTGATGAGAAAATTCAAAACCTCTGCTTGGCACGGTCATACAGGTTGATCAAGAAGTGAGCAAAAAACATTACCTCATGAGTGAAATTTCAAACTTCATTAACTCTTAAATTATTCGACCGAATGATTTCAAATTTGATAGTTTTGTCACCCTTTACCATTGCCACCTGTCAATATTTCTGAATTTGAAAAAATCAGATCCGGACTAGAAAAATTTCAGACATTCTCAATTTTTGTTGATAGTGTATCACCCTGTACGTGAACATTATGTTTTTTGCATTTTAGTAACCATAAAGAATCAATTAATGAGAAAAATTCAAAATCTCTGCTTGGCACTGTCACACAGAGTGATCTAGGAACATGACCTTATGAGTTAAATTTCATAGTTCGATAAATCTTGATTTCATCTGTGAAATTACTTCGAATTTTACAGTTTTGTCACTCTTTAATACTGCATTCCTTGAAAATTTCCTCGAATTGACGGACTTCATCAACTTGCTTCAAAATGTATTAAAATGAATACCAATTTGTTCAATTCCTGAACTGAAAATTTTTCCATTCAATTTGTTTTTTAGATCGAATATTTCTGACTTATTTGCTGTTTATCTTTTTAGATTGAAGAGTGAACAATCTTTTTTTTATTTGATTTCCTTATCTGAACTCTCCACCTAAACATTAGTATTCGTTTTCAGTCATGAAAGGAAGGGTGACAAACTATAGAATTTGAAATAATATTCATTATGAAGTACAGATTCTTTCAAGGGAATGTTTATTGATCGCCATGTATAAAGTTGCCAAGCAAAGATTTAAAATTTTTATTATGAACTGATTCTTTGTGGTCACGATAACTAAAAAAACATAATGTTCGCTTACAGGGTGTTTCAATATTCACGGAAATAGAGAAAGTCTGAAATTTTTCTAGTCCGGATCTGATTTATTCCATTTCTGAAAAGGTGAAAGATGGCAATCGTAAAAGGTGACAAAGCTCCCAAATTTGAAATAATTCGGTCCAATAATTAAAGAGTTATTGAACTTTGAATTTTCACTCATGAGGTAATGTTTTTTGCTCACTTCTTGATCACCCTGTGTGACCGTGCCAAGCAGAAATTTCAAATTTTTCTCATTGATGGATTCTTTGCGGTTACGAAAATGAAATAAAAACATAGTGTTCACCTACAGGGTGTTCCAATATTCATGAACGTAGAAAAAGTCCAAAATTTTTCTAGTCCGGATCTGATTCATTCAATTTCAATAATATTGAAAGATGGCAATAGTAAAGGGTGACAAAACTTCCGAATTTGAAATAATTCGGTTGAGTAGTTTGAGAGTTATTGAACTTTGAAATATCAGCCATAAGATGAATATCACCCTGTATATCCCAAACGAAGGCCCTCAAACGATTAAAACCTCTCGTTGCGAGTCCTCCTGGATGTCCTTGATTCATGGTTTCCGTTAATCTCATTCTTCCCGGGACACCCTGTATAATGTTTGAGAAAATGGATACTAATTCCGCATCTTTGAGGGGTGTTTACCCTATGATGCGGTAGGTTACAAACGATTTTTTTGTTAATTACAAATACTTACTTACGAAGTACTTTCGAAAGAAAAAGAGCAAACATCAAATATTCAAACATGTGGTGCTAACTTCGCATTTTGGGGGTGTCATTTTTTCATTATCGGGGATAAAAGCAACATTTTTGTGTTACGAATACTTACTAACGATGTTAATATAATCAATTTTCCCGAGAAAACTTTTCCGCGTTCGAAAACCTCGATTTAATTCTCAGTTGGCTAATATTAACTATAAGAAAACGGTATGCGTAAATTTTTGCACCAACCCCAGCATTCCCAATGGTATAATTCCCATATTTCAAACTTTCATCGCAACTGACTCGAAGTATACCTAAAAGTTCATTTTGTAACTGAACTACTGAAGAAAATATTTTTACCGTATTTTCATCCAAGAAAAGAGAGCTAGCAGATCCGTCATCTTACGATGGAAGGAAAGCAGTGTTCGCAAAATCTACGTGATAAATTTCAATTACAACTTATCATGTGTCAGATGAATCTTAGCGTCTTGGGTATGGGACCCCTAGATATTAATATCCACAAACTACGAAGGAAAGGGAGTTCCTCGGTATACGAGAGGAATGATTGGGTATGATCGAAAATGTCAATCTTTCGTAACGATTGATGGGGATGAAGTTAAGATTAAAAAAAAGGATAAGCTATACTGGTTTTCTCATACACGATATATTGCTTTCAAAGTACGATAAGGGATGATAGTTACATGATGATTATGCAAAAAGAAAATTTTTTTTGCGAACTTCATCCCACGAATAATTATAGAAATAGTTATTTATCCACGACTATTGTAAAATCCGTCCATTGTGCGTCTCTGTGCTCGACCATAATTATAATAATTAATCACATATCCATAGATTTAGCTTTGATATAATATTCTTTAAATTGGTATTTCTTCAGTATTCTGAAGTACTCCAACTAACAAATATGGGTATACCTTGTCAATTGAGGGACACATCTACTTTTGTTATATCAATTTAAGCATTTTTCATTACAAAATATACAATGACCAGTTCTCCAAAAATTTCTCCTCTCTGGAGAAGGGGAGCGTGAGCATCCTTAACCATTTTGAGGGCCCTCGCGTGCCCAGTGAAGAGTCCTCCATCGCGCCATTGTCCCCGTTCCCAGATTCCTAGAGCTGTCTTCATAGCCACCTCCTTCACAACTAGGTGCAAAGGAGGGAGACTCAGCAGACATTCCATCGCTGCTGTAGGGGTAGACCTCAGAGCGCCTGTAATACTTAAACAAGCTTTCCTCTGGCATTTAGTCATAATGTTCTGGTTGACGGCCCTCTCCATAGAAGGCCACCACACGGAAAAAAATCGTAATCTACATTCAAGTATAAGGATAATCTTGAACAAATATTCTAAATCTAAGTTGTTTTAATATTGCGTTGAAACTATTTTACTTGAAACAAAAATATCATTCTTTCATTTCAAGAACACACATATACTTGTTTACCAAGATTACAATATATTTAACTGAAGATTTCGTGTTCTCGATTCAACAAGATCACTAGTATAAAAGCAAGAATAGCTATCAAGATCCATTGAAAATCATTTTGTTTCCTCTAGAGAAAATGTAATACATGAGTCAAAATTAATAGAAGTCGATCGAAGTCTAGTTTTGATATTGACTTGAAAGAAAACCATTCTTATAACTAGAATATTAATCCTCAATTGTAGTAAAAATTGTTTTGATGGAAGAGTTGCACTGATTATATTAAGAATAGTTATCTTGGTTGAAATCTAAAATATCTTCCGCGAATTCAACTACTGCTCTTTTCAAGCATACACTATTCTTAATCCAAATACTAATATACGAAAGTCAAATACAGATACGCTCTACTACGGCTGGCCGTTGGTTCATGCGCAGATTGTGGTTGGTCGGAGCGAATGATAGGGCTTGCGCATGATGCTAGTCTAGATAGTTGGAACTAGTGGAAAGTTTATTGGCACTATTGGCAGACATTTTCGAAGAACAGTCGAAGAGAGCAAGAACAGTTTTTTATAGTTTAGTGTTCATAATATTTTTAGTGATTTATTATTATGGAGAAAATTCTAGACGAATGGGAATTGGCCGATTTGATTCCAATATTCAAGGGTGAGTACCTATATTTACAGATATTCTGAGAAATTGTTTTATGCACTTCGTTGGTGTGAAAGAAAAAATTAACAGATTGATTGTTGGCCAGGTATCATTAGATTTTATACTGAAATTCACGCTTTGGGTTTTCAGAGCATGGAATTTGGAAGATTTGAAGGAGGCAATTCGTGAAGAGGTGGCACTAATCACCGAGGAGACACTACAGCTAGTATGGCAGAGCTTCTTCAACAGCATTGAAAACTGCATCAGAGAAGACGGCCGTCACCTTCCTGACATTGATTTTGCAAGTTAAATTAAATGGCATATCCTAATAAACATGTCAGAAAAGTAAATAAATTTTTTGTTTGAAAAATTAACACACCGTTTTGCTGTTTTCAAAATGTAAATACTTCCCGTGGTCACCCTGTACAATTCGAAACTCGGTGGTTTACAATTCTTCGGGTATATTAATCGCTAGAGGTAACATTACCTCCGAGATTTAGGGTACTTCATTATGTACTATCACTGTAAAGTTGTACCAAGAACCTTATATTATATTCCTTACAATTCGTACAACTCTACAGTAATCGTACACAATGAAGTACCCTAAATCTCGGACGTAATGTTACCTCTAGCGATTAATATACCCAAAGAATTGTAAACCACCGAGTTTTATTTATTCTTATTTGGAAACTAAGAAAGTTTTGCCAGAAGATTGTTCTATGTTGGATCCAAGAAGTCTTATTCTTATTCGAAGTTTTGGGTAGGTTTACTCGAAGAATGTTCCATACTCATTCCAAGAAGCCTTATTCTTAATCGGAAACTAAGAAAGTTTTTCCAGAAGATTGTTCTATGTTCGATCCAAGTGGGCTTATTCTTGGTTAAAGTAATCCTTCATCTTGATATAAAAGTTATTATACTATTCTCAAGTTTATTTTTCCTCATATGAAGTGTAGTGAACATTTACGTTTAAGAATAACGTGCATCTTGCATTGAGTCAAGTTATGCTTGCGGATATATGAGTCTAATATTGCTTCCAGTCAAGACTACTAGTCTTGGATATAGCATATATTTTTTTCAGTGCACACCACAGAGGCATAGGTCAGGATAGGCCTCACCACGGCAGTATACAACCAGTGCATAACGTGCGGTTTGAAGCCCCATCCATTACCTAGCACCCTCCGAGTAGACCAGAATATAACATTGGCTTTATTCGTTTGAGTCTCAACGTGTTTGTTCCACAAAAGTTTGCGGTCCAATATCACCCCGAGATAACGAACTTGTTCGGATAGAGTGAGCCCAACTCCAAACAGACTGGGAAGTCGTAAGTTGCAAGGCACCCTCTTTCTAGTAAAGAGAACCATCTCTGTCTTACTAGGATTTACCGAGAGCTCGTTTTTCAAGCACCATCGTTCGACCCGTCGCAGAGCATTCTGCATCAGATCCCCAATGACACTGATCACCTTACCCCTGATTAATATAACAAGGTCGTCCGCATAGGCCACCACAACGAACCTAGCCTTCCTCAGCTCCACCAGGAGCTCATCCAGGACGAGATTCCACAGTAGCGGAGACAGAACACCGCCCTGCGGACATCCCCTTCCTGGTGAGCCCCCTATGGTCGAGCCGCCTAGCCGAGCCACGATGCTACGTGAACCAAGCAGAGATCCCGTCCACCTACAAAGAGTAGGCGGAACACCATGTCTGGCCAACGCATAATAATAATAATAACTATCATTATACGCTCGTTGAATAATATACTATTTTATAGAAAGCCATTCCAACATTCATGTATTCGCATTCGTGTTGTAAAAGGATCCTATTCTGCAAGTTGTTTCAGAATATATTTTTGCTTCAACATGAACGTAAAGGAATTACTTATTACTTCATATATCAAGTCAGTTGCGATGAAAGTTTGAAGTACGAGAATAAGTATTTATGATTATTATTTTTTACGAAATAAGAGTTGAGGATACCCTATACAACTGTAAGAAAATACAATTGAGGCTCAACGTGATCGATATACAGATTTCAAAATTAAATAAAAAAATCAAATGTAGTACTTTGGGAATGCTGGGGTTAGTGCAAAAATCTACGCATGTCGTTTTTTTCAAGTTAATATTCGCCAACTGATAATTATATAAAGGTTTTGGAATGCGGGAAAGTTTTCTGGAGAAGATTCACGTGAATCCAATATTCATAAAATTTCAATAATAATCTAGGCAAAGATTCTGATACTTCAGAGGTTGTAGTTGAGACGTACAATAAGTACATTAATTATGTAATATCATGATAAGAAATAGTCAATAAAAAGTTTAATTTCAAATATATCCAATATATATACAGGTTTGGAAATTCACATCTGAAACATACGATATACACAACATCAGACAGAATTCTTCCGTCCAGTTGACAGATGAATAGTCGAGACAATCACGTGCTGTAGCAAACTGAATTCCGTTGTTTCATTGCAATATTCTAGTCTTGTCTCTCTCTTATCGTTGGGAGCAGTATAATTCATTTAGTATGGTAGGCAATAGTAAATACTTGAATCGAGTATTTTGGGCAGCCTGACAAATTAAATAATTCTTTACGTGTACTGCAGGTTCCCTACCATACTGCGATAAGAGAGAGACAAGACTAGGTTATTGCAAAAAGTCAACGGAATTCATTTAGTTACAGCACGTGATTATCTCGACTATTCATCTGTGCAACTGGACGGAAGAATTCTCTGTCTGATGCATTGTATATCATATGTTTCAGATGTGAATTTCCAAATCTTTATATCTATCGAAAAACCATATGCTTAGATATTTGCACCAACCGGGCATTACCAAGGGGAGATATACAAGGCATCAGACAGAGAATTCTTCCCTCCAGTTGCACAGATGAATAGGCGAGATAATCAAGTGCGATAACTGAATGAATTCAACTGTCTTACTGCAATAATCTAGTATTGTCTCTCTCTTATCGCAGTATGGTAGGGAACCCGAACTACACGTATAGAATTTTTAATTTGTCAGGCTGCCCGTAATACTCGATTCAAGTATTTACTGTTTCCTACCATACTAAAGAATTACGCTCCTCTGAACGATAAGAGAGAGACAAGACTAGAATAATGAAGTAAGACAACTGAATTCAGTGTGTTACAGCAAGTGATTGTCTCGACTATTCATCTGTGCAACTGGAGGAAAGAATTGTCTGTCTGATGCATTGTATTATATCGTATATTTCAGATGTGAATTTCCAAACCTGTATAAATCGGCAACCGAACAAAAAACAATCAACATCCAACCTGAATATATGGGGGCATTGAGGAGATGAATAACTGAATTTTTATAAATTTCAATAATTATTCAATTCTCATACTTGGAGGGTAGGTAAAACACTTTCGATCAAGTTACTCAAAATTAACTTTCTGAGCCTTCCTGGTTTCAAATATAAATGCTCAATGTACTCAATCATCAAACTTGCAATATTGTACGAGAATGATCTTCGAAATAATGATGTATAATGACGCGGAACAGAGAGGGCATGTTTGCGTCTTATGTTGAATGATTATAGAAATTTCGACTGTGTTTTTACCAGGATGTCATTGCATTTTTGGTTGTAGAATGGCGAATGCGTCGATGTTTCAAAATTCTTGGTAGAACATACAATTCTGTTCGTTTCCATGAAACAATTTGATGAACATCCTGAGAAGAAGGACGAAACTGGATGTTTTTTTCTACTGTTAATTTCTTGTCGAGTGTTAATACCAAATATTTCAGAGTTAGTTTTCATTATATTTGCCGAAGGGCTAATGGAATATCTCATATTCAGAGTCAAAAGTGTCCTGAAATTTTTTAAGGTTATTGATATGAAAAGATATTGATTGTATCAACCTGAGTTTAGGATATTCGTCCCTGATGTTAAGCATTTTGAAGCACGTAGAAGGAAACTGATTAGGTATATTCCGAAATCAGTTTCTTTACAGAATGGCGAATGCGCCGAGCGAAAAGAATAATTTTTTGGGAACTTCATCCCACGAATAGTTATAGAAATAGTTATTTATCCACGACTTTTTTCAAAATTCGTCCATTGTGTGCCTCTGTGCTCAGCCTTCATAATAATGATCAATCACAAGGGAATTATGAGTTATTGATCACTGCTGTCAGAGGCCTCACAGATCAAAAATGGGTATACCTTCTCAATCGAGGGCCAGATCAGTTTTTGTTATATCAATTGAAGCTTTTGTCATTACAAATTATACAATGAACAGTTCTCGAAAAATTTCTCATGTGTCAATTTGAATTTTTCCACGCTTGTCCTAGAAAGGTGTTGGATCAATCGCTAAATGTTAAAATATTTAAGGAATATATTCAGTTGTCGTAGATAAAGTATAGTATGCTACTCGCATATAATGGCTGTTATTCACATGGTGATTAGTGGCCACGAGCTGTAGGCCTAAACTTTCCCCGTGAATAATGAATATCATTATAGGCTCGTTGAATAATATACTATTTCACACAAGGACATTCCAACATTCATGTATTAGTGTTGTAAAAGGATTCTATTCTGCAAGTTGTTTTAGAATATATTTTTGCTTCAACATGAACGTATAGGTATTACTTATTACTTCACATATCAAGTCAGTTGCGATGAAAGTTTGAAGCACGAGAATGATAGGTACATCTGGTAATGCTGGGGTTAGTGCAAAAATCTATGTCGTTCATATTCTAATCTAACTTAACTACTGAAGCAAAGATTTTTACCGTATATTCATCCAAGAAGAGAGGACTAGCAGATCCGTCATTTTATGAAGGAAGGAAAGCATCAGTGTTCGCAGAATCTACGTAATAAATTTCAATTACAACTTATCATGTGTCAGATGAATCTTAGCGTCCCTGGTATGAGACCCCTATATATTAATATCCACCAACTACGAAGGAGTTTTCGAGGAAGAGGAAATTCCTCAGGACACGAGGGGAATGAATGGGTATGATCGGAAATGTCAATCTCTCGTAACGATTGATGAGGATGAAGTTTAGATGAAAAAATGATAGGGTGGGTTGGGTTTTTTCATACACGATATATTGCTGTCAAAGTATGATAAGGGATATTAGTTTTATGATGACAATGGAATTAGTGGATTAGTGGAATATTGCAATCACACGAGAATGGTTTATGATTTTTGATTGCGCCAACTTATGGCAAATAAAGGGTTTTCTGATAAGAGGTGTTATTTTGATATTCAAAGAAAAAAATGCTATTTTTATTATAAAGAAGAAAATATGCCGTTAATAGTGAAAAATAACATCAGGCAAATGACCACAACGACCACGCTTACAGGACCATATCCTTTCAATGAAATTTTTCATAACCAAATCGCAAAGTGGCTGTCCTACATCCTGATAGCCCTAATACGAACTCCATCTTTGAGGTCTTGAATTAACGATGGGCTATTGGTGTAGACCTTCTCTTTCACGTGGCTCCAAAAGAAAGTGTTAAATCACAAGATCTGCGTTGATGATCGGCCGGCTTGAGTTATTGGCATATTCCATGACGACATCAGCGCCAAGGTGGCGAGAATCAAAGCTGAGCTAAGATAGTAGTAAATGTAAACAATCTTATTTTGGACAGATAAGTCATTGGAGTTTCATTGAAATTTTTACGAATAATCTGAAAATTAATATGGAATTGGAATCTTTGTTGAATTATTTAGTGATTTAATCATTATTTCAATCATTTTATCACTAATATTCAAGTGTTTAATCAATATAAAGGCTACAAGTCAGTAAGTCTAGTTGTAGATGTTGTCAATGTTAAACTATATTAAAAAAATTTCTTTCAGTTCATTTATATCGTACATGTATACACGTATATGAAGTGAAGTGCAACCGTTAGAATTTCTGGAAATTTTAAGAGTTTTAACCTCTAATTCTAGAGCCCCAGTAGTAGGAGAAGTTCGAGTAGAAGTTCTGAATGCATGTCATATTATAATGTGTTGGAAAACAAATTGTGGGTCCAGTTTTATAGACATTTGCTCTTTGTGTTTAGAAACTATCGCCCTAACCCTTAATACAGAACATCCTAAAATTGATGGTTCATTTATTGTGGAGAGTGATAAAGTAAAACAAAACGATGCACAATATGTTTTGTTGAGGTGGAGTGAGTAGGAAATGTAAACATATAATTACAGTTGTTTTAATAAGATTGATCAGGTACATGATGTTTCTATTCATCCATGACAGAATCATGCCAAAACTCATGGTTTTTTTCTCCTTTCCTGCTGCGGGTTTCTTAGTGGGGAAAAACTATCTAAACTTGAAGAAATATCACATACAGAATTAAAGTGCTTATGGAATTAGCAGAAGGTTGATGTAAGAAAATAAGGGTTCGTCTATAGAAAATATGCCTTGCTTAAAAAACAAATTTGCTGTATCGTCCTATAGTATAAATCAAGAAGATAATATGTAGAAATATTTTTTGAGCTCTTTACCAATTCTGCAATAGCCAAGTACAGGTTTGTGAAATAATATGTTGTATGTGTACCTTAACTTTAAATGATCCTAAGAAGTAGAGAGAGCTTGTCGAAATCTGCTGTAATATCAAAACCTTCGATACAAATTCTAACGTAAGAGGTTAAAGCGACAATATGAATTACTTTCCTATATTTATTGGAGTATATAAGATACAAGCCTTTCTTTTACTATTAGTTTCCTTCCAAACTCGTTTTCAAGATATATTTTCATTTGGTTTTCCTGAGGAAAGAAGTGATAACTATAACCTAAAGTTTGCAATTTTTTCGCCCTTAAATTGCATTCAAGAAGATAACAATTTCAATTTTCCCTTGAATATTTCTTCTGAACAAAAGTTAATGAACAATTACGAAATTATTACACTGAATTACGTTCAACGCTTTGTTTACTACTATCTTAGCTCTATTTCGATTTCAACCGCTAGAGTGCGTATCGCTGGTCAGCAGAAGCCAATTATGTTAACTGAACTTTATGAGCCTTAAGATCCAAATCTTTATGCAAAATACGGTGTAATAACTTGTCGCAACAGCTCGAATTTATCCACCAATTTCTTTATTGCGGTTCGACAAGGAGTATCACGACGACCAGAAAATATTCGACTTTTACGGCCTCTGCCTAATTTTCACCATTTTTATAGTGAATTTTAGTAATTTGAATTCGTTCTTGAAATGTGTATCGTTCCATTTCCATTACCGGCGTAGTTTATACTTGTCAAATGTCAAAAAATGACAGCTTCAAACGTGAAATCTACCGAAATAGCGAGATTTTCAAAATAACACCTCTCATTGGAAAACCCTTTACATTCACCAAAAATCTGTGTCAAATCGATATTACTGATACTTTGATCCAATCAACTTATTTTCTGCAGATGATTGCGAGCTGAAAAATTGAAAAATGTCTTTTCTCCATTTCAATGTCGTCATGAATTCATTACAGTACTGAAAACAATGCTGTAATGAACTCGTTACAGCATTGCTTACAGTTATATTTTTTCTCTTGTGGTTGCCAACACTTACTTCGGTTGCTATCAAATTTCAACTAACGTAAAAAAATAATATAACTTCATAAAGATTGTTCACAGAAAATGTTTAATTTCCACCAAGAAAATGAGATATTTGAAATTTTCTTCATGCTTTTAATTATGAATCATCCTTGCCACGAGGACACTGGCCTCGTATTCTCGACAAGTGACAAGCGTATACGAACATCATTACGTGAGTCCTTCTTTTACTTGCAAAAGTGCACACCGCGCAATGAAGTTCGTATTCGCTTCGAAAGATCACTTGTCGAAAATACGGCACCTGTTCCAGATCTAATCTAAGAGCTTGGTGAATTATAAATAAAATAGGCGCTCGTAACTCCTAACATGAACAAATATATCCAGCAGTAAAACAAGAGTGTTATAAAAAAATATTGGTGGTCCTCATGCACCCAATGGCCTTTGTTATAAATTCCCAAAGAGACAATACAGACGCTAGTGTCATTCTGCCTGTTCGAGCCGTGAAGACGAGCAGTTCTTTCCTTCATTCATATGAAGATCTGCTAAAGATAAAAGAACACATCAAACGTCCACATGGTAATTCATTCTTGTCAATTTTTCTTCAAAAAAGGTTCATTAATATATTATGAATAAGTATTCAACAGTTTGAATGTTGTGAAATAAGAAAACAAAAGACAATGAAGCAATGGTGTTAACGGTATAATGAGTTTCTCTGTAGTTCAGGGATGCTAATTTTGGCAACCCTGTACAGGGTGGGCATATTTCGATGTTTTAGCACTACAACTTTTAAACCAGAGGAGAGCTTAATTTTTTCTGATTTCGAAAATATATAACATCGTATGGTTTGTAACAATATGAGTATAGTAAATGGTCAAAAACCTAGTTTCATCTGAGTCTCAATATTTTCTATGGTTTCAAGTGTTGATGAGCACAGAAAAATGGAGTTTCCTATAACAAGAACAGTCTCCTTCCGTCAATCTCATTATTTCTATGCTATGTTCTATATCTTGATATGGATTAGGAAATAATGAGAAGAACCACATGATCCTCCGTTTCAATCGATATACTTAGTTATAATGAGATAGATACAGGAGAATATTTTATTGCTCTCCAGAAGAAATACGCACAAGTGCCAGTCTATTTCAAATCGCATATAAATTAACCCATATTGATATGATTAAATTTATCAATTCAATTAGAAAAGTATTTATATTTTTCAATACCTAATAGTGATTACAATAATAGGTCAGTAGGTAATAATAAAAAAAATGATCAAGTTTCACAGCAGTCCATTATTCTTTGATCTTGAAGAAATTGATTGAAGAGCATAGAATTGAAAAGACTACTGGAAATAGATTGTAGTAGTTATACGATGCTAAATTTTTCTGTGCTCATCAACAGTTGAAACCATAGAAAATATTGAGACTCAGATGAGAATAGGTGTTTGACCATTTTTATACTCATGTTGATACAAACCATACAATGTTATATATTTTTGAAATCAGAAAAAATTAAGCTTTCAGAAAATGGCAAACAAATTTCGTATTCCCATTTAAAAAACCATAACTTTGGGTCATAGCTTCGTAATTAGAAATGGTGCAAAAAAGACGAGCACGCCACTGGATTCTACGTAAAAAAGTGCCTATATAATGTTTTAATTTCAGAGCTCTATCATCAGTATTAGCGGAGATATGAATTTTTTTCGATATTGACACTTTTCCAATTTCCGCTTATAACTCGAAAACAAAAGAAGGTAAAAAAAATGGATACAAATCTTGTTAGTTTCTCCAAAAAAGAGATCGAGAAGTGGGTATCAGATTTAGTCTATCTCCTCTGGTTTAAAAGTTGTAGTGCTAAAACATCGAAATATGCCCACCCTGTACAGAGGATATATTTTAGCGAGGAAATTTAGCCTCTGTTTTCTCCAATACTACGTCACTGCTCCTATATCAAATTCAACCCTAACCTCGATCAACTCTTCCCTTAAAAAATTCAACGAAATTCTCTCTTAGGTTCAGCCCCGAATTCCACCGATAAATTCGGGAATATTTCAACAGCTTAGAGTCCTCATGACCGAAACCGTGGTAGTGAGAACTCATAAAATATTCAGCATAATACAAACTCCATTTCTAGGGGCTCAAGAAAAAACATGTAAACGTTTGATGCGTTCCTTTTTCTCTAGCAGATCCTCACATGAACGAAGGAAAGAACTGCTCGTCTTCATGGCTCGAACAGGCAAAATGACACTAGCGTCTGTATTGTCTCTTCGGGAATTGAAGACAAGGGCCATTTGGTGCATGAGGACCGCCAATATTTCTTGATAACGCTCTTGTTTTACTGCAGGATATATTTGTTCATCCTAGGAGTTACGAGCGCATATTTTATTTATACTTCGATATAGACGGAACCGTCGATTTCTAAACGTTTTATTCGAGCATACTTTGTTTATTGTTGAGATATTTGATACAAATTCCGAGAGGGCTGAAGGCAGTAGCTCTTGCAAGTTTTTTCATTTCGATGAAGGAACAATTCTTACTTTAATATATTGAACAGAACGAAAGATTTTGGTCAAATTGATCAAAAACTGGTTATCCTCATTTCTTAATGAATTTATGTGTGCAAAATGAGCTGATGTCAGTGATTTCTTTTATTTTCAATTGAGATTTCATCATAAAATAGCACTACCAAAGGGTATTCGGTTAGAGTACTCTATTCAGATCAACAAAAATAAGTAGCTTTTTACTTATGATATATTTCTAATTCATTTCATAAAATCGGCTGAGCATATTGATTTTTGTGTCATTCTTCTTATTTCTTAGTCAACAGATTCAAAATTGTGATCTAAGGTACTTCTTCCACATCCTTCCAACTAATGACTACTTATTCATAATTATATTAATGAATCAGTTCTGAAGAAAAATGAAATACCATGTGGACGTTTGATATGTTCTCTTTTCTCTAGCTGATCCTCACATGAATAAAGGAAAGAACTGCTCGTCCTCATGGCTCGAACAGGAGGGAATGACACTAGCGCCTGTATTGTCTCTTTGGGAATTGAAGACAAGGGCCATTTGGTGCATGAGGACCGCCAATATTTCTTGATAACGCTCTTGTTTTACTGCTGGATATATTTGTTTATCCCAGGAGTTACGAGCGCATATTTTATTTGTATCGATATAGACGGGAATTTTTTTCAAAAAGTCAGTTGAATGTCAAAATTACAAGTCAATATTCTTCATAATTTACTCCAAATAAGATGAAATTCCAAGTTTAGATTTACGGACATCGCATAAAAATATTCCTTTTGATCCTATACCACCAACCTCTTGTAATAATTGATGTCTTATGCGATTTTTGTGCGAAAAAATATCTGTAGTTAGAAGACCAACAGGCTGGGCAGGTAAAGTTCATTAGCTTAAGAGAAAGCAATTTACCTAAGAGAACGTTACTCTGAAATCAAACGCTGGCCCTCTAGGTTGGGGGTGGAGGCATCGGGCTAACTCCTCGATACTCATAAAAATGAAAAAATGTTAAAAAAAAAAACCAATAGTAGCCTAAAGATTACCGAAGAAAGTGATAAAATGGATACCTCGGAAAACAGGAAAAGAGGAAGACCAAGAATGACATGGATTAGTGGAATAAGAAAATCAATGAGTGAAGGAGGGCTGAATGATGAAGAGTACAACAATAGAAGGCATTGGCAATTGGGAAGCGGACAATATCTTTAGGATGTTTTAACCCGAATAAATAATAATCGATATAGACGGAACCGTCGATTTCTAAACGTTTTATTCGAGCATACTTTGTTCACTGTTAAGATATTTGATGCAAATTTCGAGAGGACTGAAGACAGTAGCTCATTTCAATAAAGGCACAATTCATACTTCAATTTCAATATATTGATCACTACGGAAGAATTTTGTCAAATTGATCAAAAACAAGTTATCGTCATTTCTTGATGAACTAATGTTTTCAAAATGAGTTGATATCATTGATTTCCTTCATTTTCTATTGAGATTTCCCCATAAAATAGCATGTACAAAGGGTATTTGGTAAGAGTACTCAATTCAGATCGACAAAAAGTAGCTTTTAACCTATTGTTAATTTCTATTCCATTTCATGAAATCTGCTGAGCATATTGGTTTTTGTGTCATTCTTCTGATTTTTCAGTCAGCAGATACAAAAATGTATTGTAAGGAATTTCTCCCACATCTTTTTTATTGATGAAAAATTATTCATAATACATTAGTGATTTTTTTTAAAGAAATTTGAAAACAATGAACTACTATGTGGACGTTTGATGTGTTCCTTTTTCTCTAGCAGATCCTCACACGAATGAAGGAAAGAACTGCTAGTCTCCATGGCTCGAACAGGCAAAATGACACTAGCGTCTGTATTGTCTCTTTGGGAATTGAAGACAAGGGCCATTTGGTGCATGAGGACCGTCAATATTTCTTGATAACGCTCTTGTTTTACTGCTGGATATATTTGTTCATCCTAGGAGTTACGAGCGCATATTTTATTTATACTTCGATATAGACGGAACCGTCGATTTCTAAACGTTTTATTCGAGCATACTTTGTTTATTGTTGAGATATTTGATACAAATTCCGAGAGGGCTGAAGGCAGTAGCTCTTGCAAGTTTTTTCATTTCGATGAAGGAACAATTCTTACTTTAATATATTGAACAGAACGAAAGATTTTGGTCAAATTGATCAAAAACTGGTTATCCTCATTTCTTAATGAATTTATGTGTGCAAAATGAGCTGATGTCAGTGATTTCTTTTATTTTCAATTGAGATTTCATCATAAAAATAGCACTACCAAAGGGTATTCGGTTAGAGTACTCAATTCAGATCAACAAAAATAAGTAGCTTTTTACTTATGATATATTTCTAATTCATTTCATGAAATCGGCTGAGCATATTGATTTTTGTGTCATTCTTCTTATTTCTTAGTCAACAGATTCAAAATTGTGATCTAAGGTACTTCTTCCACATCCTTTCAACTAATGACTACTTATTCATAATTATATTAATGAATCAGTTCTGAAGAAAAATGAAATACCATGTGGACGTTTGATGTGTTCTCTTTTCTCTAGCTGATCCTCACATGAATAAAGGAAAGAACTGCTCGTCTTCATGGCTCGAACGGGCAAAATGACACTAGCGCCTGTATTGTCTCTTCGGGAATTGAAGACAAGGGCCATTTGGTGCATGAGGACCGTCAATATTTCTTGATAACGCTCTTGTTTTACTGCTGGATATATTTGTTCATCCTAGGAGTTACGAGCGCATATTTTATTTATACTTCGATATAGACGGAACCGTCGATTTCTAAACGTTTTATTCGAGCATACTTTGTTTATTGTTGAGATATTTGATGCAAATTTCGAGAGGACTGAAGACAGTAGCTCATTTCAATAAAGGCACAATTCATACTTCAATTTCAATATATTGATCACTACGGAAGAATTTTGTCAAATTGATAAAAAACAAGTTATCGTCATTTCTTGATGAACTAATGTTTTCAAAATGAGTTGATATCATTGATTTCCTTCATTTTCAATTGAGATTTCCCCATAAAATAGCATGTACAAAGGGTATTTGGTAAGAGTACTCAATTCAGATCGACAAAAAGTAGCTTTTAACCTATTGTTAATTTCTATTCAATTTCATGAAACCTTCTGAGCATATTGGTTTTTGTGTCATTCTTCTGATTTTTCAGTCAGCAGATACAAAAATGTATTATGAGGAATTTCTCCCACATCTTTTTCATTGATGAAAAATTATTCATAATACATTAGTGAATTTTTTTGAAAGAAATTTGAAAACAATGAACTACCATGTGGACGTTTGATGTGTTCTTTTTTCTCTATCTGATCCTCACTTGAATGAAGGAAATAATTGCTCGTATTTATGGCTCGAACAGGAAAAATGACACTTGCGCCTGTATTGTCTCTTCAAGAATTGAAGACAAGGGCCATTTGGTGCATGAGAACCGCCAATATTTCTTGATAACTCTCTTGTTTTACTGCTGGATATATTCGTTCATCCTAGGAGTTACGAGCGCATATTTTATTCATACATCGATATAGACGAAACTGTCGATTTCTAAACGTTTTATTCGAGCATACTTTGTTTAGTGTTGAGACATACTATACAAACTTCGAGAGGACTGAAGGCAGTAGCCTTTTGCAATTTCTTTCATTTCGATAAATGAACAATTCATATCTCCTACTTCAATATATTGAACACCATAGAAGATTTTGGTCAAATTGATCAAAAACTTGTTATCGTCCTTTCTTAATGAACTTATGTGTTCAAAATGGGTGGATATCTGTGATTTCCTTTATTTTCAACAGATATTTCATAATAAAATAGGGTTTCCAAAGGGTATTTGGTTAGAGTACTCAATTAAGATAGACAAAAAAAAGTAGCTTGTTACTTATCATTCATTTTTATTTCGTTTCATGAAATCTTCTGTGCATATTGGTTGTTGTGTCATTCTTCTGATTTCTCAGTCAACAGATCCAAAAATGTATTATTAGGTACTTCTACCACATCTTCTCAATTGATGAAAAATTATTCATTATACATTAATGAATAATTTTCGAGAAAAAATGGAAAGAATGAACTACCATGTGGACGTATGATGTGTTTTTTTTCTCTAGATGATCCTCGCATGAATGAAGGAAAGAACTGCCTGTATTTATGGCTGGAACAGGAAAAATGACACCAGCTCCTGCATTGTCTCTTCGGGAATTGAAGACAAGGGTCATTTGGTGCATGAGGACCGTCAATATTTCTTGATAACGCTCTTGTTTTACTGCTGGATGTATTTGTTCATCCTAGCAGTTACGAGCGCAGTTTTTATTTATACTTCGATATTAACGGAACCGTCGATTTCTAAACGGTTTATTCGAGCATACTTTGTTTACTGTTGAGATATTCGAAACAAATTAGAAAAGAACTGAAAGCAGTAGCTTCTGCGAGTTTTTTCATTTCGGAATGGAACAATTTATACTTCAATATATTGATCATTACGAAAAAAAACGTTCCAATCGATGAAGAACTGGTTATCGACATTTCTAGATGAACTCATAGATATTTTAAATTGAGATTTTATCATAAAATAGCATTACCAGAGGGTATTTGTTTAAAGTGCTCAATTCAGATCGACAAAATATAGCAAAAGTATCTATTCCATTATTATTGATTTCTATATATTGTACGTTTCTATACATGTAGTATTAGGTGCTTCTCTCACATCTCTTTAACATATGAATACATATTCATCATAATACATGAATGAATTATTTTTAAAGATAAATAGACAAGAATGAACCATTTTTTTTATATTTAAACATTGACTAACTCAGGAACCAGTTTTTATGGAATATCGTAGAAATCACGTCTCTTCTAACATTCTGTTGAAATCAGACCTTTTCTGAACCATAAATGGCAGCAATTATGATTTTGATATACATTGTTTACTGTTGAGATATTTCTACAAATTTCAAGTGCACTGAGGGCAGTAGTTATTAGTATTAAGATTATATACCTAGCCTAGTGACTTTTGTATTGAATCTTGGCAGTTTTGAATAATTTATTATTATAGCTAAAAGTTTCTTAGGAATGCACAATCAAGAATCAACTCGAACCTTGGCATAAAACGTACATGCATGCAGCTGAAAATATTAACCATTCAAGGATATTTATAATGAAATCGACAATTTTTTTGATTTCTCATCATTTATTGATTAATGAAAGCTTAGGTCGGAGAAAGGTACATAATACACATAGGTTATATCAATTTTCCAGTAGCACAAAGATTCAGGGTATTTATTGCTACACAATAGCTTTGTTTGTATATTCATCAATTAGGAAAATTCCCTTCTGTAAAAAAAATGTTGTGTATGAATCAATATCACCACCTCTTATATATAAACTAAAGAAGCATGACAAATTCAATAAGTACATGCCGAAAATCGTCCCCAAACTTCCACAAACCACGTTGCAGTGAAGGAATAAAAAAACTCATAACTTCCACATAAAATATTCGTATTCCGATTTCACAGTCTGTTTTGAATTTTCCACTTTCACGTGAAATATTGAACTGACAACTTGATTCATATCTCTAGGAATCTGAATCTGATGTGATATATGGGATTTCTTCGTCATAATATATAAATTCAGGTCTTTCCTCCCAAAGTACGGCAAATTTCGTTGAAACGTCTGAGTTATTTCAATACTATGTTTTGTGGACAGATTAAAAGTCAAGTACATGACTAATTTTGTTATTTTCTATTTCATTTTCTTATACGGGGCAGGGCGTCTCATTTGAAGTTGTCCACCTTTAATAACTCGGCAACAACTCAGAATTGGTGGAAACACTTAGACAGGTCGATTTTTGATGATAGGAGGACATGGTCTGGGATACAAAGCTCGTTTTTATAACTTGGAGAGGGTTGCAACCCCATCAAGAATTTGAATAGGTAAAGTGGATAGCTTTGTAACATCAATGTATGCATGGATTCAAATTTGTATGTACCGGCAGTTCGTATTCTATAAGGTGAATGTTTCACTTAGTATTATTGGTACCATAATTTTGCGTGAAAAGCACCCTGTACCTTTGTGAATATTCACTTAGAGCACACAAACTATAGGTGCATACAAATTTGTATCAATGTATACATTCGTGCTACAAAACTATCCACTTACCCTATTCAAATTCCTAGTAGAAACAATATTTGTATCCCAGATCATGTTCCCTTCTCAACAAAAATCGATCTGTCAGCGTGTTTTCACAAATTCGTTGTTGATTTATTGGTGGTGAACACTTTCGAATGAAACACCCCTGTATAACAAAATAGAGAGTTATCGAAACTAAATAGAAGGCCTAACTTTATTGATGGATCCTGCAATAAATTAACCTTGTTCTGACATTTGAGCTATCGAAACGACATACTTTCTGTCAACTTTATCGATCCATTTTTTTATTTTGACACCTGTGGCAACTCAGTTGTTGCCGGTGATACTTTATTGAAATATCCGGATAATAGAATGTTTCGGGAGTCTTCGAGCGTGTTGCGTACAATATGCAACCTTTTGATAACTAATTTCATATGAATTGTGAGTCATTATTTCGTTGCTATGGTAATGATCAACTGTATTTATCAAATTCATACTTCCCGGTAGAGTACGTTTTTTTCCGGACTAGGTCAGAAAATGCAAATTTCTCGAAGAAAAAAGGCGGTTGCCGAAAAATGGTTTTTAATTGAATGAAATTGTCCATTTCTCACGTCTACCCATATTTCAGCATTCATGTAGGAATTCTTCATCAAAACTTCACCTAATAATACCACTAGGCCTCATAAGCCTAGTGAGATATAAAACATTTATTTTAATCTCTTTTTTTCACAAAATTTTGACAATATACCATATCAAATGATGTACTGCCTCTCTAATACTAACGAATTTCAAATTGATACAAAAAAGGATAACCTGTTATAAAAAAGCCCAAACGGACGAGAGAACTGTTAAAAGGAGGGATCTTTTATTTGAATACGTTCGTCTTTTATTTGAGGTGTGTAATATATATTTATATATTTGTATATTAATATTATTTCATTAAAGGCCACGTTAAAGTCTTTCTTTGATGCCCATGGGCAGATGTCAAAATAAAGGATTCTTTATTTATGTTGGGCCTCTATTTGCGTTTCGATAACTCTCTATTGAAAACAGAAAATTCTCAGTTTGGTTTTATCTGTGCGTTTTTAAAGCTTAAAAATGTTATAGAAGAATAGAACTATAAAGGGGCTTCCAAAATGCGACAGAGCTATTACTCATGGACATACAAGCGGCCATAAATGTATTTATTGATTTTCACCACCTTAATTTCAAGGATCGTACATAGTGCCTTAACAAATTGAGTGAACTTCGTAAGAATAGTAAAGTCTCCTTGGTGTGGATTCCAGGACACTATGGAATAGGATGATTATAAGAGATTGACAATCTCGCTAGGAAGGGGTTTCTTCCTCTTCCAAAGGAACAGAATCGTTTTGTGGTATAGGAAAAAATTCAAATCCCATGAAAAGAGTAATAAAAAAGTAATGGACCTACTGTGCTCTTCCTAGCTTGTAACAGTAAAAAATTCTTCTTTTGCGGTGCATAACTCTAGTTCTATCATTCCCATTTCGTTCATCGGTTCAATAGACCTATTCTGAAGATATCAGGCCCATAATGGGTCGATTACATTGGGAAACTTTACAAGCTGCAACTGAGCGAATTAAAAAGCGAGTTAATCAGCTTGTGAGATTGTGATAACACACAAAACTGTCTACTCGCTGAGTAGCCAACAATATAGCGATCCTAGTGAGTTTTATGTTTGTATCGTTGTCGAGTATCTAAGATAAATGTCAAATACGTTTTTAAATATAAGAACCAGGAACCACCGAGTAGATGATAACTAACAGATTGTTCAGTAGCAACTGTGATTACACATGGCTTGTTTACATGCCAAAACGCCAGCGATTTAGGGTGTAAAAGCCCAGCTTTCAACTTTAGTCTTAGCATTTTTACAATCAGATTGTTGGCTTGTGGACACGGTTAACCTGAGCGAATTTACAATCAGCTACCAAATTCGCTCAACAGCAGCTTGTGAAGTATATCAATGCAATCGACCCATAAGATTTTCTTTTCGAGATCTTCCAGGTTAACAGTCACCTGTTGGGTCAGCATTCAACTTCGAATCCTCTTGTTTTCGAAAGAAAGCACGCGAGAAGTTGAAGAAATTTCAGCCTGGGAATCTAATTACCGTCAATTAGCTCACCCACTTAACAATTCGTTATATTGTTAATTCATTTTGTCAACTCTCGAATCACACCTTTCAAATAGAATGAAAAGCTTATTTCTGGACACGCCACTGTAATGGAATGTCCTTGTCGACCAGTATCTGTTGCCGGAAATTGTCGTGATGAAGCCTAGAAATGCACGAAGGGAATACTTCTGTATTTCGTAGCGAATTACAACTTTTTTACCCTCAACTTTCCAAGTAGATCAATAAAACTCGAGCAGGGAACGCACGTGTGATCAGAGGTTCTCACGTACTTGTAAGCCCGCAAGAAATATACAGGGTTGAGGCTTATACATTGACAGAACACACATTGCCAAAGTTCGCACAAAAATAGTTATTTTGCTGAAATTTTGTTTGAGGAAAATCGGGAAAAATATTTTGAGTTTGGAGTCCTAAAGCGGCAAGAAAAATAGGATTGTATAAATGCTGATTTTTTATTGTAGATCGATTCATTGCAGATCAGAATATGATATTTTTTTTACTTACCACGAAAAGTTCAAATTTTCTGGAATTTTCCGTGGAGGTCCTTACTGTATCGAGGGCGTAGATTGAGAGAATGTAATAAATTTTTCTGTTTGGTGAAACATTCCAAAGTTTGAACCTTCGCGGAAAAATTCAAAAAATCTGAAGTATTTACGATAGGTGAAGAAAATTCAAAAATTCAAATAGCAAAAGATCAATATATACAATGGAAAAAAATCGCTTTTATACAGTGTCATTTTTCTGGCGGATACAGCACGACAAATTTAACCTATTTTCCCGATTTTTCCACAAGCGGCCATTAGTTTGGTTGAACTAATTGCATATTCGTGCTCTATGATCTCGATTCAACCAGAAAAATGGATATAAAAATATGAACACAAGCGGTCAACAGTGTTTTTCATTAGTTAAACAGAATTTTGGTGTGAGATGAACATGACCTACTTCATGGAGTAACCGTGGGTTTCACAAAGCTTGATTGGACAATCAAATCGTTGATTTTGAATTGAGTATATGGCGTAAGGTTTTCAGAGATTTATATGGTATTCATTCAGTTAACAAACTGTAACTAAAATATTCTCCAATAAATCACTTGAAATTATAACAAAATAATGAGAACAAAAAAACTTGTTCCAGAATGTCCATAATATACAGCGAGATCGTTGCAATGCAAGAAAAATCAACAAACTATGTATCTATAAAAGTGGAGCGAAAGAAATTAATATTTCAGTTATTTGGTTATTCTACTAACGCGAAAGTCTGTCATTTTCATGTTCCAACAAGTCCATAAAGGGCCTAGTACTTGGTAATTCCTAAAAGTTCTTGGGAGCACTGTGGTGCTCGGAAGCACCTTTTCGAATAATTATGCACTAAGCCCTATAAAAAATTCGCAAAGCGCAAAGCACTAAGCACTGGTTCAATCAAGTGCTCGCGAGCACAGTGCTTACGAGGACAAAAGTGCTTCGAGTGCTTTCACGAGCACGAAGCACAAGGTTTCGACACAGCTCTGCTATCACGTCAAGTATAGTCTCTATTTCACCCTTCTGATGAGTCACAGACACCTAGTATTACGAAAACAGTATAAATGAGAATCTGAGAGAGATGCAAACACTAATCTTGAATAAAAACATCTTTGACATCTTGGCAAAACAACTCAACTCTAATTTTTTCACCCACAAAACGATATTTTCTGTTAGTTGTTGCGTTTGTTAGTGTTGTTGTTGGTTACCTTACAGCGCAGACGGCAATTTCGAGGTTACACTGGCCACGAAGGCCACAATCTACCATCAAGGGTTGGTCGAATGGAAACCACCAGCTATATACAAGTCTTCCTGTGAGATTGATGTGGAGTACTTTCCTTTCGATGAACAAACTTGTGTTCTTAAATTCGGAAGTTGGACATATGATGGTTTTAAGGTAGGTGTAGTTATGCTTGAGAGGTTATTGGCAAGAAGATGTTGAGGTCCTATTATTATCGACAAAAAACTGCAATGAAAATTGTTTCTGGATACATTTCCAGATAGTCAATGAACTAAGACGAGTAATCTTAAAAAACAGTTTTTTTCTGGGAAGTTGATTCACACCTGGTGTGAATTTCTAATTGATATCTGCAGATTTGGAAATTCACATCTGAAACATACGATATACAATGCATCAGACAGAGAATTCTTCCGTCTAGTGGCACAGATGAATAGTCGAGATAATCACGTGCTGTAACTTATTGAATTTCGTTGACTTATTGCAATAACCTAGTCTTGTCTCTCTCTCTTATCGCAGCATGGTAGGGAACCTGCAGTACACGTATAGAATTAGTTAATTTGTCAGGCTGCCCGTAATACTCGATTCAAGTATTAACTGTTGCCTAATATACGGATTGGATTATGCTCCTCCCAACGAAAATAGAGAGACAAGACCAGAATATTGCAATGGTTGTCTCGACTATTCATCTGTGCAACTGGACGGAAGAATTCTCTGTCTGATGAATTGTGTATCGTATGTTTCAGATGTGAATTTCCAAACCTGTATATTTCATTGAAGGTTTTGTCAATTTCATGCACTGAATGACTGTTCAACAGAATGCAAAATTGTACAGGTTACAATATATTTTTTTTAATTTCCTCGAATATTTTTTTAATTCATACAGATTCCTTTTCAATATACACATTTCTACCTATATTCAGTAATCAACCCGAAATAAGGAAAAATATATAAATATAAACTGTCAAGAAACAAGATGAAAAAAAAATTTTGAACTCAGGATCTTTTTGCTATGAACCCAAATCAAAAAACATTTTTGAGCTTCATTTTTTACTTGTTATTTTCCTTAACATGAATTCAAAATATCAGATTGCAAGAAAATTCAAACTGAATGTCTTTCTTTTTTATGCACCAAACTGTGATTTAATAAATCTTCGAATCTATTTTGAATTCATTACATTAGATATTGACCCTTGGTAGAACCAAATAGCATGATCAATTTTCTTCAATGATGAATGTATTGTATATAATAGTTTTTAATTTTATGTATTCATTGATATCTTTAGATACTTATTTCTCTGTAGGACTTATTGCGCAAATACATGATATATTTTTGCCTATTCAGGTTGAGTCGATTGAAATCAGCACTTCTTTTCTTATCTACTATCTAAAGAAAATAGGGAGAGCTGTCTCGCAATTCAATATCGTTTTTGAATAATAAATTCGATAAAGAATGTCAAGGTCCTCTGTAGCAGCTTTATGTAGATACGTAAGTATTCTTATCCTGAGAGTGCCTTAATATCATAAAGCAACTGGCAATAGGCAATAAAGTGTCTTTCGAATGGGTGCCAGAGCGTTGTGGTGTTGATGGAATTGCAAAAAAAGCACCAAGGTTAAAACTCGCTGGTTCTGAGGCTTTTTGTGGGCTTGAAAAAAAAATTAAGGTAGCGGTCCAGCAAGGGGTGTTGAATAACAAAACGACCCTGTGGAAAAATACTTCTGGAATTATTTCCATTTTATATGGAAAAACTGGTTCTGGATACCCAAGATTAATCTGCTAGGACTCTTAAGAAGTTTGTCACCTTTACAAAGCCATTGACGACTTCATAAGGTTTGCACTAATGAGTGGGGTATAGAACAAAAATCCACATGATGGTAGCCATAACGGCCCAAGTTCGAATATTAATAATGATAATCCAGTCGAATTGTGCTTTCAGCAGGAAAGTTTTTTGCTGGTTTTGATTTCTTTCATTTTTATGTTTTTTCGGGTGCTGTATCCGGATTTGGGGTGTGTTAGCAAAATTTCGTAACGGAACAAAGAAAAAAATACAAAAGAATGATAAAAATTCCATTTTTGGTCATAAAATATGGCCATTCAAAATTTTCCTTCCTCAATGTCTCAGAGAAAACGAAACCTATCTAAATGGAATGTTGTGGACATATGCAAGATGGTCATAATGAGTTTCATGCAAAACTATGTGACCATAATGTGAACAGACCATAGAAAATTCAATTGGAATATTGAAAAAAAAATCTTTATATTTCCATGACAAGATATCCGATTCGAGTGATTTTTTTCGTGAATCGATACTGATATACTGAATGTTCATGCAAGATTTCAAGAGGATCGCATCTTTGGAACTATAGAATTAAATTTTTGTCGCATTTACTGAGTCATAGAAAATATCCCATTTCAAACTATAATTTGAGCCAAAACAAGTTGTCGCAGATCAAGCTGCGGTAGTACAATTTGTAGGAAATTTTATGTACTTTCATTTTGTATGGAAAGGTTATTCACTAAAAGTTGATAGTTTTCGAGTAATAATGAGAAAACTTACCAAGAATGAGATTTTTCATATTTTTCCTATCTTCCGTGACGAAATTTTGTAAGCAAACCCCATATTCGGATTCAGCACCCCAAAAAACATGAAAAATAGAAGATATCAAAACTATCCCAAAACTTTTAGTCCAGTCAATTTGTGCTCAAAAGAACCCCTAGCAGGAAAGTTCTGGGGTAGTTTTGATTTTTTCGATTTTTCATGTTTTTTGGGGTGCTGAATCCGAATCTGAGGTTTGCTAACAAAATTTCGTGAAGGAACATTGAAAAAAATACAAAAAAAAAGAGAAAAAGTCTCATTCTTTGGCAGTTTTCTGCTTATAACTCGGAAACTATCAACTTTTCGTGAAAAACCTTTCTAAACAAAATGAAAGTACGTAAAATTTCCTACAAACCACAGCTTTTCTGCGACAACCCGTTCTGGATCAAATTGAAATTTTGCATGAACATTAAGTATATCAGTCTCGATTCACAAAAAAAATTTAACTCGAATCGGATATCTTGTTATGGAAATATAAAGATTCTTCTTTTCAATATTCCAATTCAATTTTCTATGGTTCTCTTCACACTATCGTCACACAATTTTGCATAAGGCTCATTATGAGCATGTTGCATTTGGCCGCACCATTTCATTTCGATTGGTTTAGTTTTATCTGGGATATTAAGGAACAGAAATTTTGAATGGCCATGTTTTATTAAACATAGAATATGGCCATTCAAAGTTTTTGTTCCACAATATCTCAGACAAAACGAAACCCATCGAAATGAAATGTTGCGGCCATATGCAAGATGCTCATAAAAAGCTTCATGCAAAATTTAGTGGCCATAGTGTAAACAGAACCATAGAAAATTGAATTGGAATATTGAAAAGAAGAATATTTATATTTCCATAACAAGATATCCGATTCGAGTTAATTTTTTTTGTCAATCGAGACTGATATACTGAATGTTCATGCAGTATTTCAAGACGTTCGCATTATCGGAACCACGGAATTTAATTTATTTTCATTTATTGAGTCATAGAAAATACCTCATTTTCAACTATAATTTGAGCCAGAACGGGTTGTCGCAGAACAAGCTGTGGTAATACAATTTGTAGGAAATTTCATGTACTTTCATTTTGTATGGAAAGGTTTTTCACGAAAAGTTGATAGTCTCCGAGTTATAAGCAGGAAACTGCCAAAGAATGAGATTTTTTCCCTTTTTTTTGTATTTTTTTCAATGTTCCCTCACGAAATTTTGTTAGCAAACCTCAGATTCGAATTCAGCACCCCCAAAAAACATAAAAAACCGAAAAAATCAAAACTACCCCAAAACTTTCCTGCTAAAAACCCTATTTGACTGTACTATTTTTCGCTAAGGTAATTTAGCACAAATAAACTGTACTATAAGTATTCTTTTCATTCCAACTCCTTTTTCATGAAATAACTCAAACTAATGCAGAATTGAAAAGAAAATATATTCGAAAGAGCACTAGATACTTTACACAATGAAAAAACTTCTTGAATTCTCCAGACATCAAATCATTCCATCATCTTTACATTTATTCTGTTTTTATCTAACTCTTTCCTCATGCATTCTTTTCCAATGGAAAGGATGAAACATGTGTTGAACTTGCGTGAGTCGAATGTTACTCTTTCGTAGTAAAAAAGGACATAAATTCAGGGTAAAATTATCATTTCCATGCTATGGTTCAGAAAATAGGGTCATACAGGCTGCAATAAAGAGGAAGTCACTGGAGCTTGGACCCCCTATATTTTAGCCCATTTGACAGGGTACAGCTTTCCGAGAAACAATTTATTTACCGAAATTGTGGCAAGGCGTAGCGAAACGAATCCAATAGTTACGATTTCTTCCACTCGAAATAGCTATATAAACACCCCTCGTAAAATTATGAAATATTTGAGTGGTTTGGGTCCTTATGACACCGATTGATCCGTGTCTCAGAATGAACAGGTCGAAATTTCTTCTCATTTACGACAGTCCAACTAACTCTGCATCGCTCAAATGGTTCGTGATTTCTGAGAAATTATTACAAAAACAGGAATTGGCTTCATATTTCTGGACAACTGACAGCTCCATGAAGAGTTTGACACTTTGAGGTTATGCGTTTTGACATACTTACTACCTTACGTTATTAATAATCAATTTCAAGCGGATAGCCGGTTATCATCTTGGTTAACCAATTGCATTCAAGCGGTTTTGGTTATTTTTGGTTCAAAGTAATGACGTCATGAATTAGCCCTTTGACGTCATTGATTTGAACCGCAAATGACCAGACTTAAGAGCTGGGTTAAACTTTTGGTTATTAGAAAAGTAGGGTTGAACGTGGCAAATTTCAGAAGTTGTTGACTGACGAAGCATACTTGAAGAAGATATGTATTCGTGAGCTTAGCCACGTTACGATTTTTATTGAGAAAACTATTTCAACAATTTCGATTATCGGCTTAGTTTTATTCATTTAGGAATGAAAACTTATCTATTGAAATCTCTGAATTAGGTCAGGAAATTAACACATCCAAAAGCTTCTGACTTGTTGATATTATTCAAAATAGAATTGTCCGAAGTTTTCAAAGATTGCTGATATTGTTTCAATATGACAAAACATTCCTTCTTTACTTAGATAATGGGTAAAGCTCTGTGTTACAATTAATAGCTCTCTGCTGTTAAAAAAAATTATGAATTAGAGTTTAAGTTCTCAGAAAAGTTTTATTAATAGCAAACTTTACTATGACGTGTGAGATGTAGCCAAATACCTCAACGATATCAATATATGTGAATTTAAATCTATTGAATAGTGTCCTTCTGTACCTATATTTTTCGGTTATAAATTCTCTTCGAATCCTTTCTGTCAGAGCAAAAAATTATTTTTTTGTCCAGCGGAACATTCTGAAAAACATGTTCATTGTTACATTGAATCCACGTTTCAAACCTTAATATTTTGGGTTGCATGTAGTTGAACTTGAGGCATAATAATTTCTATTTGCTAATCGAATTTTGTATTCATTGCATAAAACATAAAAAATATAAATATAACCTATATTGACAATTGACAAATAACCAGAAACCGCATTCAAGCGACGAGAGCCGAGGATCGGTTATTCGTTCTAGTACAAAAAGGGAATAAATAAGGGCTGAACCAATGATAACCGTAGTTATTATTGGTTATCCGCTTGAAATTGATTTTTTATTTGATTTTGCTGAATTCGACCTTTGAAATAATTATTGGCAAACTCAAATAAATTTGGAAAGTACTTCAAAAATGCGATTTTAGGTTTCTTTCTATCTCAATTGAAATAGAGTCGCCTAGATAGTATATATTCAGTCTTGAATGCTTTTTCCGTGAGCATTCAAGCCTGGGAATACTATAAAGAATAATCTAACCAAAGTGAAATCTCATAAGGAAAATCAAAAACAGAAAATTGCAAATAAGTAGTACTTTGTGGTAGAGTATTTATTGAAAAAATTAAACGCCCTGCAAGGTTCGTATTGTGAAACATCGAATATCATCGAATGATGATCATAAGTCCTAATGGAATCAAGATTCCGTAATATAGAAAGAAAAAAAATCTTATGAAATTGTAGGAACCAGGTTTGATGCCAGTCGCCAAAAAATGTATTAGTCGTCAACCAATTCCAATGAAAAAATCAAGTTTGAAAAGGATATACTCGATTTCAACAAACAAATGAGACACAAGAATCAACAAAAATCATCGATGATTTTTGAAGATGAAGAGACTACCTAAATGTTTTCAGAAGTAAAGATTTTTGTTATCTGAAATGTACAAGACGGCCAAAATATTAATGAAAATATCTCAATTAAAATTTCAATACAATATTCAGTACGCTATATTGAACATTTTTGTATTTGACTTCATTGAGAAGAAGAGCTGATAATTTCCAATTTCTCATGCATTATTTATCTCAAGAAAAAACTGAAAGAAACGTAAAATAAAAGAACCTTGTAGTGAAGAGTGCAATGGTTTATCGCATAATGATATCATTTCCTTGTCCATTGGTAAGATTTAAATATTTAATCATAAGATACTATAGTTTAAATGAATGATGATCACAAACACTAACATACCTATACATCCTTTTTCATTTGTGAGGTTGTCAATAAAAATGTTGGTAAGGTAGATAATCAAGTTTAACATCTCTTCCAAAATGAAATCTGCTGTCTTCAAACCATCTGTATGAGTTATGACCGTGAAGCTATAAATCACTCATTATCAGATCTGGGGTCTTTATGGCTATGTCAGCTTTCCGGAAATTGAGCCATGCAGATCTTTTGTTCTATACCTCACACATTAATAGAAATTCACGAAGGTTGTCAATGACGTTGATAAAACCAACAACCTCTTTAGATGTATTGGCCGTTACCTCTTGGGTATCTAGAACTGTTTTCCCCATATGAATTGTTTATAGGCCAGCCAGCTCTGAACACTTACAAACCATGTGTTCAGTTGTTTCTGAGATTGGTCCACAGAGCCTGGAGTTGAACAAAAGAGTCCCCAAAGTTTCTATTCCAGAATAAGATTCTATCTTTCTCCATGGATAAGGTTAATTTATTTTATCGAAATTATAAGAATAGGTATGGTAAATAACTTCAAGTTTTACATGTTCTCTAATACAATAGAAATATCACTCATGTCTTAAAACAACCTGTATGATTCATCCAGCACCATGAAACTATAACAAACTCAAGAAACCAAGAATCTGAATCTGAAGCTCAACATACACACATCACAGTTTCATCTCAGTTTGTGATTCTTTCCATTCCAAGGGACCCTTAAATATTTTTCCAAGGTATCTAACCAAAGTGCTGATTCAATCGAACGCTATCAGTGTGTTTTCTTACAGCGCTGACGGCAACTACGAGGTCACTCTGATGACCAAGGCAACGGTCTTCTACTCAGGCTTGGTGATGTGGCAGCCTCCAGCCGTTTATAAATCCTCTTGCTCTATCGACGTTGAATTTTTTCCATACGACGTGCAAACTTGCGTCCTCAAGTTGGGAAGTTGGACTTATGACGGTTTTAAGGTTCGCGAGGTGTTATATATTCCCATGTTCGTGTTTGTTTAGCCTTTTTGCGCTCCCTGTTTATGTAAGGTTCTTTCTGGTTGGTTCGTTCTAGCGTGCATATCGGATCTCAGTGGAGGTATAAAGGGGTTTTTATGTGGGGATGTTACGGTTGTTTTTCTTTTTTTTTTGTGATACACTTCTCAACAATATGTAGGGATTACAGATTTTTATTGGTTTATTTCTTGAATCATTTTGACCTGCTAGGTTGATTTAGGTACAGTAACAAAAGGTTAGGTTAGGCTTCAAAATGTTTATTTTAGCCAGATAAGTTAGGTAAAGTTAGGTCGGTATTAGTAGTATATATTCTTTTGAAATCAAGAGCTAACATAATACAATACATAAAACAAAAATAAAAAATCCCTAACTGAGGTTGGTGCAAAACGGGGTAATTTCTCAAAGAGATCTTCAAGATTTCCTTACTGTAAGGAAATATCATTTCAATATTGAAATGATACTTCATTACAGTTGTTTGAGTTCCACAAAGAATATATACATTGATTATGAGAAAATTATTTATTTTCTGTGTCTATAATTCTAATGAAACATAATTTACTTTTATAAACACCTCTGGAGAAGATACAGGAATAAAAATAACGTCATATTTTATAATTTTTATTTCTAGAACACCAGCAACTGAATTTATAAGGATCAAGTTTGAGAATTCAACCATGATGCGTTTCTATTTTTCGTTACCCAATAAATTTATTGCGTATTTTGAAGCACCATTCATTCGTGAATATTATCATTTTTTTCAAATTAAATAATATCGGTCGAATTTTAAATGATTTGCGGAAAATATTGTATGTTCACCTTGTAGAAAAAGCCGCATTGCTGGACTCCTACCCGATGAATAATATACTATTTTTCAGGAAAATTAAGTAATTCTCACAGAAAAACGCTGCAAAGTCTTCCACTTGTCAGAAGATTCAGTAGTTCTCAGGATACTCGAATTGCAAAAATTTTTGGGTCATTGTGTTCTCAGATGATCCAGAGAATTGAACAGTGCCATGAATCTATATGTGACATCCCCATCATAGTTGAGCAGTGTATTTTCCTATTTCATCAAATTAACCCATACAGCTTTTTTTATTTCTTTAAACCTGAAATCCGTTCAATCTGGCAAACATTTTAAGGCGAAACGTAAAAGAATATCTTATTTTCACACTTTCCTAAATTCATGCAACACACTTCAGGTGGTGATGCCTCAGATCATTTTATAAAAAAACCATGACTGTAGGTCCGGAAATGCATTTTTCCAAGATATAAGGTGTTAAAGTTTTACTTGAAAACTGACTGAAAACTGTGGGATTCAACTGAAATATTATAAACTAACATTTATTCCTGAATTCTTCATTCATTTCACGACAACAAAGTATCTTTTGTCTTTTTTCGATTTTAGGCTCCGTTTTTATAGAAGAAAATAAAACATTTTAACGCGTACTTGTCTGGACTTCGATGTTTTATGTGATAGCGGTTTTATTTAAAAAAAGACAGCGTCCCTCACATAATAAAGCCAAATGAGATTTTTCGCCACAAATTGAACGAATAATTCAAAAATAATTGTTACTTCGAATTATCTGAGTGGCAAACCAACTCGTGTCAGTCAGTTTTCGAGTAAAACTATATCTAGGAAACTATGTATTCCTGGATCTACATTTATAGAAAGTTATTCTTCATAAAATGATTGGAGGAATCATCTCCTGAAGTTTGTCGCATGTCAGGAACACCCTGTATTTTTTATTGTTACATTCTGATACTCAAAACTCTTCTGTCACAGATTCATTTTTTATCTCTCAATTTAGTCATGGAAAAAACAGTTTTGCCAGCCTATTTTCTGCAATGCAAAATATCACAACAATATCCATATTCCATTCCGATTAAATCTCAAAGAATGAGTGTAAATAATGAGTATTTCTCTCACTTTTACCTACAAATCAAATGCAATATCATTACGAAATGACAGAAGCTATTTCAGTAACTATTTCCCAAGAAATAACATAACTTCAAAGGTAATTCAAAACAGAAACACGCTCTACATAAAATACAACACCGTAAATATAGTCTGGAGTTCATTCTAAAACGTTTACTGATACTGAGATCAAAGATATGCATTCAGAACGAACTACATTGTACATATACTGCTCACTTATGGGAAAGGTATAAAATTATCACTCTATACAAAACAACAGACACACTTTCAGTGTTGTTCATGCAGAAAACCCTAACATCATTTCACACAGAACTGAATTATTCATCTGTTTTCTTTTCTCTCACATTCAAACCATATCATCTTAGATTCTGACACTTAGGTACCGAGGAAGTCAGGAAATTTTCCGCTATAATAGGATTACTTATATTTGCGACAATTTAATAATGACAGGCAACTCACAATAGAAATTTTTTCAAAAGTGTTATACACACTTAAAGTTTTACATTCTCGCGATTAATGTCCAAGAAATTCTTCAAAATGAAGAGTACAAATAACTGGGAAAAATACATAAAATAAACTAAACTACAGGTGCAATATCAAGCCACGTAATCAACTGCTAATTATCGAGGATCAAAAGATAAAACTTCCAGTTCGTGTTAAACCAGAAAACATAAATCCTAAGAAGAATTTCTTTCAAATCGCTCATTAAGAAACGAATAAAAACGTGAAAAAAAACTGGAGAACCAATCCGGTTATCCTAGAGAGCCGAGAATTGATGGATGCAATCTGAAATTTTATACCAGACTGAACTATCGAAGGAGGCATTCGATTCTCTGAAGGAAAACGATTTCATGATTCGATGGCTCCGTTCATTATCTACTACTTTGAAGGAATATTTAATTTGTTGCTTCCTTATAATCTTCTCTGGCTGGAGAATGGCAACGAGAAAACTCATCAGAAAGAACATTTTTCGTTCAGAGGATTTGCTTTTTATATTTCCTTTCAATTGAGGTGTGAAGCTCAAACCTAAATGTTCTTTTCGTGTTTTAATCAGCATTGAGAAAATCGGAAAAGGAAATTTGAAGGCAAAAATTTTGTATCAATTAGCTCAAGCGAAATTTTTACATAAAAGAGTGTTTCAGAAATATCATAAGATTCTTTTCAGGCTGTTAGGATTTGTTAGGGACTTCCTGAATGGATGAACATCATAAGGGGAATATTTTCGGGATACTTTTTTCATTTTCATTTTCTTATATACCTACTATTCAACGTTTCGCCAAGTATTGCCAGACCTTCGTGAGGAGTTACTATTTGAAATTGAAACTTCAGAAAACAAATTTTGATAAATGACTCTGATCTTTTTTGATAATTTCTTATATTGTCAAGAATCACTCAATCTTTCACAAACATATAAAGGGTTGTCCAATAAGAGGTGTTATTTTGAATAGACGGCTATTTCGGTAGATGTCACGTTAGAAGCTGTCATTTTTTGACATTTGACCAGTAGAAACTACGCCATCAATAAAAATGGAACGATACACGCTTCAAGAACGCATTGAAATTATTAAAATTAGCAAAATGGGGAAAATTTGGCAGAGACGGTTCATAATTCCGAATATTCTTGGGTCGTCGGGAAGCACCTTGTCGGACCGCAATAAAGAAATTGGTGGAAAAATTCGAGCTGTTGGCACAAGATAATGATGTGAAGAGTGAAATCCGCGCACGTCGCTCAAGATCAATCGAGAATATTGCTGCGGTAGCTGAAAGTATTGATCAACATTTACGGTGAATGGATTGCGCTATCGAGAGATTATTTATGATTTGGACAACGTTTACAATCAACAAGACGGCGATACGTGCCACACAAGCAACGAAACAATTGATCTTTTGCGAGAAAAGTTTTCGGACCGTGTTATCTCTCGAATATATGATCACAAATGGCCACCGAGATCTTGTGATTTAACACCTTGCGACTTCTTCATTTGGAGCCACGTGAAATAGAAGGTCTACGCTAATAGCCAAGCGTCGATTCAAGACCTCAAGGATAGAGTTCGTGAGGTTGTTGAGGACATAGAGCAGCCACTTTGCGATTTGGTTATGGAAAATTTCATTAAAAGAATATATGGTCCTGTAAGCGTGGTCGTGGTGGTCATTTGCCTGATGTTATTTTCCATTATAAACGGTATAGCTTCTTCTTTATAACGAAATAAACATTCGACCATTTATATTGAAAAATGACATTTTTCTCTGATCAAAATAACACCTTTTATTGGAAAACCCTTTATGAAACATATAATTTTGTATTATCAAGAGTATTGAGCAAACTTTCATCATTCTCAATAACTTTATTGGTACAATTCCCAAAATTGAGTTGGGATTATTTTCATATTATTGAATACAGAAATATGATGCAAGAAATCATACCGAATCAAGATTTTTAAACTGAAAAAGGTTTTATGAATAATGAATCAACAGCAGCTTCTTATCGTACTAATAAAGTTGTATTTTGTATCTTAATAATTTCTTATTGTAAGAACTCATTGGGATTTCAATAACACTTCCAAATTCCAAAACCAGCAAACTTTGAAATGAAATGAAAACTTAGGTTAATGACGAGAGTATGATATGCCTTTGAATATTTTATTTGGTCGCACTAAAAAAGAAGGTATGTGATGGTGTAGAACATAGATCGAATAAACGATTATGTCAAAAACATATTAGAAAAAAAATGTCGCTCGATAATCTGTGAAGATCAGATTATTATCTTACGATCAAACGATGATTGCCCTTCTTAAATGAAATATTAGTTTCGATGAATGAAAATAATAAAAAGCAATATATGATGCTTATATCAGCTAATGAATTCTGCGAAATTTTGGCGAATATGTTTCTACAGGATGTCTCATTCAAAAGTGTCTACCCCGAATAACATAACAACAAATCAGAATTCGCAAAAACACTCGGACAGTCGATTTTTGATGACAGGTGAAAATGATCTAGCAACTTCCTGGAGAGGGTTGCAACCCCATCAGAAATTTGAATTGGGAAATTGGGTAGTGTTATAGCACAACAGTATGCATGGATTAAAATTTGTATGAACCTGCAGTTTCTGTTCTATAAAGTTTAGTTTCATCGGAACATAATTCTATATGTATGAATATATTCTTTCGAATTGAGAGCTTACAAAATACAATAAATGAAACAAAAAAATCCCTAACTTAGGTTAGTGCAAAATCGGGTAACTACCATACTAGTCTACGTGTGATACCAGAGCTCCGGGAAAAACCTCAGTAGCACAAACCTCGTCTCGTCGTTTTTACAAAATTGAAACCTCAATTTAGTCGAATAAAGAACTTCATTATTCAGATACAAAATACTTTCGCCCACAAGGGTGTTTTGAACCAGGTCTGGCCTTCCAAGTGATGATTCTTCGAATCTTCTGTTCTCTTAAGACCGCTACAGGACTCTACTGAAGGGTAATCATCTCCCATAGATTTAAAAAGTGGTATTCCATTTTGAATATCGAATGCAATTTCGGAGTATTGATCATAAACGTGTGACAAATTAATGTCACAACCTGTATCTTCGTGAATATTTATAGAACACAAACTTAATCCAAATTTGATTCCACGCATATATTTGTGCTATTAAAGTACCCACTCTTTCTTGATGGGGTTGCAACCCTCTTCAGGGGGTTGCTAGTAGAAACAAGTTTTGGATCCCAAATCAGGTAACCCAGTCATCAAAAATCGATATGTATGATTCGTTGTTGAGATATTGAGGGTGAACGCTTTCAAATGAGACAGCCTGTATAGATATTTATAGTTTCTGGAATATGAACGAACATATTTTTAAGTTTCATCAGGTTGTGGTGTAATAATTTTTGAGGCACCGCAAATTTTATACCTTTTCCACTTAGGAATTCCGTGTTAATACTGTTGATAGATATTCAATTGACTGATAGATGTGGAGCTTAGATTGCTTGAAGCATGTGCTGAAGGTTTACAAAAGAAACATGAAAACCTGAAAAGATTTCTCTGTACATATCTAAGGAAATCAAAGTTGTTTTGCATTGGTTTAGGTATTGAATATATGCTGTTAAATATTTGCGGAGTCCAGCTTTTCTTTTAGATGGTTTTTTAATTGGTGTATAGATTTTTGAAACATGAGTTTTGATGTGGTGTTTAAGATTTTTCACTAAGATTGAGCCGTTTTAAAGATTTCATACTGAAATCTTCATGATGAATTCTTTTTTGACATGTTACGACACTAAACTACACTCTCTAGTCACGATTTCATTTGTTGATATTCATTAAACCCATTACACCTCATTCAAAGTAAACAAATTCAATGCAAATATCAGAAAAGAATTATCATCTATTAAGCAGAATATTTCTAGGAACAAGGTAGGTTTTAACACTTTCATTCTTCATGTACATATTTACATATTTATGTGTTTTTTACGTTTATTGTCCATTGTTTTTCACGTTACTCAATTCACTGTGAACAATACTGAAAGGAGTGGATATATTTTTCCATAAATTTGACAGTTAATGCAGGTATGTAAGAGTTTTAATTCATAAACAGGGTTCAAAATTTTAATCGTCTAAATACTCGTATATGCCAAATAAATTGTTTTGTAGTGTAAAGATCGATTGAATTAATTCGATTTTTGGCAATGAAGCTTCATAAAGAAACAGTGTTTATCGATGCTATAGTAAAATCAACCTAGGTTCTAGTTTGCGTTAAGACGAATTTCGTGAGAATTGTTCAAAATCTTTTCTGGAAACCATTGATGAATTGCCATTACGGTTTTTTCTGGCGTATACATTACCTTTTGACAAAATTTTCTTTAACTTGAATTGAATACAAATAATGGTTTTTCACTGATATAGTGTCTCATCTTGACTTTCAATGCTTCGATGGTTACGGGCTTATTGACATTAACCTGTGACTTCAGATAACCACACAGCTAGAAGCCTGAAGTGTGCGTTATAAATCGCAAGAGCGTGGGGGCCAATTCTGATTACCAAATCGGGAAATAACACGACCAGGACCTGAAAGAATAAAAAAAGGTGCTCCGAATGAGATTTTGAGAACAGATCTAGCGAGCTCCATCTTTTTTGGAGCGCTTATTCTACTTAAATGAGTGCTATATCGTTTTGCCGAAATGTCTGTAATTTCCGAATTTTGATCCGTAAATGGTATCAAACGATAACGTTAAACTCCCTGATGACGAGTTTGTGATCAAACTCAATTCTGTCCGTGGGGACGTCCGGCCGTCCAGCTGTCCGGCAGTCTGTGTGTTTGTTAGCACAATAACTTTCGAAAAGATTGTCCTAGAAAATTTAAATTTTCAGAATGAGTTCAGGTCCCGAATGGCTCGGTTAAGTTAGTTTACCAGCCAAATCGTACAGGGTGTTCCATAAAAATATGGCCATTCAAAATTTTCGTTCCTCAATATCTCAAAAAAATCGAAACCAATCGAAATGAAATGTTACAGCCAAATGCGAAATGCTCATAACAAGCCTTATGCGAAATTTCGTAGCCATAGTGTGAACAGAACCATATAAAATTCAATTGGAATATTGAAAAGAAGAAACTTCATCTTCCTTGGAAAAATATCTTGCTCGAATAAAATTTATTTTATAAATGAACCACAGAAAATTCAATTGGGAATATCAGAATATTGAAAAGAAGATTCCCTATATTTCCATAACAGGATAACCGATTCGAGTAAAATTGATTCTCATCGAACCATAAAAATTAAATTTTGTTATTATTTAATTTTTTTTAATTTCACTTTTTGGATAATTTCCAGAATATAATTCCGATTGTGTTGAGATTCTCCATTCATACATATTTGGTATCAATCTTGAATCCCATATGGGATTCTAAGGTTATAGTCTTATTGCTCCACCAAAGAACGAGTACTAACAAAAAAAGATATGGCAGGTTGAAGATGAAATCGCACCAAAATACGTCTCCGAGGTAGGCACTAGGCGGGTAGGAGAAGGTACCGAAGTGTGAGGGATGTGTGAATGTATTTTGGATTGCCTGATGCCCTTATGTTTATGATCACGAATCAGATCAACATATAGCGCTGTAGTCGTTATTTGGGTTATTCATCTACTCTGCAACTAAACGGCTGGATCGAAGTGAATGAATTTTTGTGTATACAGAACAACGTCTGATGGGGGTCTGCTAGTCTAGTATAAATAGACCACTAGGTAGTTGGCCGGCTCTCGGAATTGTTTTTCGGTAACTTCCAATAAATTTCCTGCGAATATAGACAGCTAAATTGTCCTCCTAAAACGACTTTAGCGAAATAGGAACAAAAATTTTACAGAAAAAAAATTTCCAACAGAAGAAGAGTTACAGCAGTATTTCGAATATGCACATTTTCGAAACATCCGGTAACTACGAAACGGTAATAGATTTTCACGTGCGGATTTCCATGAAAATTGGCCTTCACTCACCGTCATCAGATTTTTTCTATATTTGGTAAAAATTGGACTTTCCATTCGAACGTGTCGAATTTGATACATCCTGTAAAATATCCATAAGGTCGCAGTGAACAGACACCCTCTTTATTGAGACATAAACAAACTGGTGAAAATACAATTTTTTCCATTTCCATTATCGAAATTTTAAGAGACAGTGTTTCGAAAACGTTTCCGAAAACTCATTATGTCAAGCTTGGTCTTTTCTGAAGTGCAATCAGAAATGAAATCTAATAAGGATTTCCCTCATTCCCGAAATTTGACCTCCCATTTCAGAATCTAATTTTTACAATGAAGAATCACCTGTTTACATAAAAGGCTCTCTCTATTCTTCTTTACGCTCTATGTGAGTCAAACGGAGTATTCTCAAATGGAACGTATCTAGTATAAATGGACCACTATATAGTTGGCCTGCTTTCGGAATTGTTTTTCGGTAACTTCTAATAAATTTTCTGCGAATATAGACAGCTAAAAGACAGCGTTTTCGAAAACTTATTATGTCAAACATGGTCTTTTCTGAAGTGCAATCGGAAATGAAAACTCATTAGTATTTCCATCTTTCTAGAAATTTTACCTCTCATTTCAGAATCTAATTTCGAGGGAAACGAATCACCTGTTTACATAGAAAGCCCTCTCTATTCATCTTTACGCTCTATATGAGCCAAACGGAGTATTTTCAAATGGAACGTATCTAGTATAAATGGACCACTAGATAGTTGGCCTGCTTTCGGAATTGTTTTTCGGTAACTTCTAATAAATTTTCTGCGAATATAGACAGCTGAAAGACAGCGTTTTCGAAAACTTATTATGTCAAACATGGTCTTTTCTGAAGTGCAATCGGAAATGAAAACTCATTAGTATTTCCATCTTTCTAGAAATTTTACCTCTCATTTCAGAATCTAATTTCGAGGGAAACGAATCACCTGTTTACATAGAAAGCCCTCTCTATTCATCTTTACGCTCTATATGAGCCAAACGGAGTATTTTCAAATGGAACGTATCTAGTATAAATGGACCACTAGATAGTTGGCTGGCTTTCGGAATTGTTTTTCGGTAACTTTCAATAAATTTCCTGCGAATATAGACAGCTAAATTGTCCTCCGAAAACGACTTTAGCGAAATTGGAATAGAAAATTTCAATATCGCGTCCCCGTGAAAGAATTGATCTGGGTGTGCCCCATCTCGGCAGTAATTAAATTTTTTCTACTGTTCGACTTCAATTCTCATGAATCTTGTGGCTCTTTTTCGGGTTCATGCTTGGAGGAACTTTTTGTCAAGTTCACAGTTTCCTGCGCTGACGAAATTGACTAAGAAATACGAGGGCTGCTTTTTATATCGGATGTGTTAAGTGTCGTTATCATACAGGATGATCGGGAGGAATGGGCCAAATTCTAAGAGCATGTTCCACAAATGAGAATTATACATTTTTGTGATGATAACACGAGTTTATCAAATCTTTATAAATCATTGCTACATTTTCGGATAATAATCAGCAGTAATAACCCAAGGACATTAATAACTGTTCGAAAAAAATGTATGACAGATTTCGAAAGCTTGTTACTTGCCTACAAGCAACAACCTTGAGAAAGTTGCCATAAAATTTTTGAGCATTAAACAATGTCCGAGGGTTATTCGAATGAAAAATTTTGGTGAAGGTCAAGAAAATGAAGCGGACGTATTTTTCAGAGAGAATAAATAAAGTACTCATCTAATATTGATCCTAAATTCACGAGCCTCTTATACAAAAGTGATCTCATCTTCTAGTTTCTTCAGAAAAAAATCCCAAAGTTTGACCACTTAGCCTGACTAACTTTGTTTCTTCACTTATTCATCAAAATTTTATACTTGTTATATTCCAGATGGTTTTGGCCGTAGTTTCTTCGAACTCTGTATCACATTTTTTTCTTCAATTTCACAGCCCAATTCTTTAAAATCAACTCCAATTCTGCAGCCATCCGATTTCCATCTAATTGATACTTTCTATCGTTGCTAAAGTCCTTAAATGCTGTCTATACAAATTTGTTACTGTAAACAGTGTTTTGTGGTTTGTTCTATTCTATAATTTCATTAATATTCTTGTCAGTATCACAACTAAATTGTTACATTTCGAAGTTTTAAATATCTGAAAATTCAAAATAAGTGCCATTAGCAGCAACTTGAAAATAGCCCATCATGGTCTGTTATAAGTGTAATGTTGACATGATTGAGTAAAATTTTTTACATGAAACAGACTAAGGATTGGTTGTTCGAACTATCAAAAAATTTTCATGCAAACTTATTGTCATGCCAATTTGAATTATTCGGAGGATTTCGGGAGAATCGTTCGAAATTTCGTTCTCGAACTCCGTAGCAGATACGAAAACACTACAAGAGACCATGAAGTTCAGTATATCAGAAAGGTTTCTTCACATTCCTTCGATTTAACAATGGCTCACGAAATGAAAGCTCTGAAGGAAAACAGTGCACAGAGAAATTTTCACCCTGTGAAATTGCAATCGAAATCAACATGTCGCGATGATAATATTTATGAATTTTCTTTAAGAGTAAAATCAGAAGGAAATTGCAGCTCAAATACTCTGTATCTCAAACATAAATCATAATTATATAAGAACATAGTTTTTTTTTTATTGTTTTTAAGTGAACAATACACTCCTGGCATGAAATTTGGTCCGTTTCTCTCGACTCACCCTACATAATTCAGGAATTAGGTTCTTATTTTTTGTGATAAGAGGACTCTTCAGTTAATTGAAAATGAAAAGAAAATATCTATCAGCATAAGAGTTACAGCAGTATTTTGATTATGCAAATTTCCGTGAAACATACGGTAACTGTGAAACAATCAAAGATATTCACGTGTAATTTTCATTCTTGATATTTTCATAAAATTAGTCGTCCGACACAGACATCAGTTTTTGTCAATCTGAGTTAAAAATAGAATTTTTCATTCAAAAGTGTTGAATTTGGCTACTGTCCTTGAGCTACGGAACTCTTCAGAAACTGTAAGGATGAGATGTTTTCATCCCTGATTTCCTTACCCAGGCAATTTCTCGTTAGGTATCGATGGCCAGGATTTCTACACAGGATGTTCCAGAGTTTTTCTTTCCCCTACACATAATCTGCGTCATTTGTTAAAAGCAACACCCAGTATTTTCAGGTGTTTTCTGAGACGGCAGTGATCCGTGAGCAACCCTGTGAGAGGGTGGAGCCTGTAACCAATTCCAAAAAAGTTCAGAATTTTCTCACATTGAAAGTCCGAAAATTGTTTTTAAGTGTTCTCGGCCCATAAGGCCCTGCCAAAGTGCCTTCTGGTCTGCCTATTCCCATCTCTTGAATTCCTCCTATTAAAACTTTTCGCTGTTGAACTAATCAGTCACTTCGTTTTTCTTGATTCCTGAATTTCCTGGAATCTAAATCAAGAAAACTTACGCTCGCCTATTTGATTCAGTTTACCAAGGCATTTCCACAACATCATTGAAGTAATGATGTTGGAGATCAGTGTCTCAATAGCAGCTTGACTGTTCGTGTTCATAGCTTCATGTTATGCTTTTAATGATTGAATTGGGAGGTCGTTTGTTGAAGAAAAATATCCAAATAAGCAAGCTGAATTCAAGTCGTTTTTCATGCAACAACGTTTTTTCAAATAACGCCAAATAGAGTATATACACTGCGGTGATGGATCTGCTCACATTAGAGGGTACGCAAATAAGTCTGGAGTATTTTAAAACCTTCAAAGGGAATTACAAACCACAGCTTTATTGGCAATATTGGCTTCTCTTTAGGGATTGCTGAGAATCAAATGGATCAATTTGAAATCGAACTTCTTGCTGTTGAAAGCAAACATTTCCACGATATTAAAAAAAATTGATGAGCTTTCTACCGTAGATTCCTCTCATCGAATTCTTTTTTTCCAATTTTTTTTTCGAATTGATATAACAGAAACAAATTGTTCTTTCTTCATATCTTTCACAAAAAGAATGTAGTATAGCTTCCATGAAGAATAAATCCTATTTTCCAGCTTCTAATATTCTCTGATCATTATACATAGATTTGTTATTCGAACAGTTTTTTTTAATTTGCTGTATTATCCTAGAAATAGATTTTTTCTGTTGGAAACTTGAAGAAATCAAAAAAATCCAGGAAAAATGCACAAGCCAACAATTTTGTAGTCAAAATATGAAAGGCAAAAACAGTACAGATGACATTATACTTGTCTTGCTGACGGCTTGAATAATTAATGATGAGATGTTGTGGAAAATATTTAATGATATCTTAAAAAAATTTAAGATGAGCCCTCAGCAGAAGCTTTTGAGTGTTTATTCATTGGTAGGGCAATTATGCTATTATTATTATTAACTGGAACTTGAGATTGATACCAAATATAAATGCAGAATCTCAGCACAATTGATGGAATTATATTTTTTATATTATATTATATAAAAATGAAATCTATGTTTCTGATGATGCAATCCTCTTGGCATTTCGCTTGAACATTCAGTATATCAGTTTTTATTCACAAAATAAATTTCACTTGAATCAGGGTGTAAATTCTTGGGATCATTCGTTCCACGAACGTATAGCATAGTCCGTTCACGAAAGTTCCAGCCGTCGGTAGGCCATGAAGATTCGGTATATTTCACTATGTATATTGAAATTTTAGGTTAGGTTGTCTATTTTCTTGTCAGATTGATACGCAATGTTGTCAATATTGCATAGAGTGATAACTCGCAAGCTCGTCGGACGAGATCGGGTACATTCGGCAACGTTGACTTTATTTTACGTTATGACAGCAAATACTACCAACTTCAAATAAATAAACAAACTCCTACTATGCGCTCAAACTTTCTTGAACGGACTATACATTCGTGATATTTTGAGCGTAGATTCTTGGAAATTGTAATGATTATATGCGTCGAAACGGTAAGTTGACGATAAGCTCGAAAATATCGGATACAATTATTCCAATTTCCAAAAATCAGCGCTCGAAATATCACGAACGCATATTTTTGTCGAATGAGTGATCCCGAGAATTGACACCCGGATATTCTGTTATGGAAATATAGAGATTCTTCTTTCAATATTCCAATTGAATTTCTATGGTTCTGTAAACACTATAGCTACAAAATTTTGCACGAAAGTTCAGTATATCAGTTTAAATTCACAAGTGAACTGAAGTTTATTAGCACATCCAAAAAGTTAAGAACTATTCACTCAAGCAGAATTTGGAAATTCGAGTAAAGGAAAATCACATTTAATGAGATAAATTTCTGATTGAAACGAACACATAATCCAAGAAACCATCCTGTAGGTACACAATAGATCAAAAGAAACAGAAATGTAGAATTAAGCTCTCCTAAATAACCAGAAACTCGATTAAGCATTCAACTCTGTCGAGAAATGAACGAAATCAGCTGATTTCCTCGGAAATATCCAAAACATAAATTGTGTTAATTTGATGTCATTATCCAGGCTCTCTCTCACCTTCCTTTCTTTATACACTTGCCCTTTCAGAATAAATTTACTCAGGGATTACATTTTTGTTAAAACAATGCTTCAAGTGTATAAAGCGGTGTGGAAATGAACACAGAGAGCATAGAGTAATGACTTACCATTATTTACAAACTAAGAAACCAAGGGCGTCCATGCTAGATGGAATGAACTTCAAAACTAATTAGGAAGATGATGAAGGTTAAGTTCAATTCGACAGGAAAGTAGAAATGTGAGATGAATACTATTTGGCATCGAGACTAGGTCTAGAATGCTTAGAATGTACAGTGAAATAGGTTGAGTGGAGAATTCAAAAATTGTGTCACGTCATGATGTTCCATTATCAAGCTGCTTCAAATGATATACAATGATGTTCTGAAGTAATAGGTTTTCCAATAAAAGGTATCATTTTGAGTACCCTGCTATTTCGGTAGATATCACGTCTGAAGCTCTCATTTTTTGACATTTGACAAGTAGAAACTACGCATAAATAAAAATAGAACGATACACGCTCCAAGAACGCATTGGAATTATTAAAATTGACTATAAAAATGATGAAAATTTGGCAGGGACGTTTCGTAAAACTCGAACATTTTTGGGTCGTCGTGAAGCACCTTGTCGGACCGCAATAAGGAAATTGGTGGAAAAATTCGAGCTGTTGGGACAAGTTAGGGATGTGAAGAATAAAACCCGTGCACGTCGCTCAAGAACAGCCGAGAATATTTCTGAGGTAGTGTAATGAAGCGATTTTTCGCTCATTACTAATTTCCGTTTTCTTCTTTGATTTGCTGACCACCATGTATATGATTCATTTCAGTTTCGTGGCAATAAACCGTAGAAGTCGCATTTTTGCATTCAAAGTTAATTATAATAGTTCGCTAACTCCTGACCACCCTGTATACAGTTTGAGTAATTTTCATTTGTATCACGAAAAGTATTTTTGAGTTGAAATATAATGAATTGCCGGTTCAAATTTAATTTTCCGTTGAATTCATGTAAGAATGTAATTAAGATTATCAACTCCCGACCAGACTGTATATAGTTTTGAATTTATTCAATTACGTTTTGTACATAGGAAACCAGAATTTGGAAATAATTGTTTTGAATATAACCGTGTAATAATATACCGAAGAATAAGAATTGTTTATTCGAAAGAATTGTATTTTATTTATTTACGTAATTTCCGACCAAACTGTATACAGCTTAGACAAGCTTTGTGTGTAAAAGTAAAATGTAAGCGATTTCAAACACCGTAGAAATTATTTTATTTCAGTAGAAAATGTTATTTTTGATTTCTTCAATTTTAAATTTCCATTCATTTACTTTTCCGTATTCCACGACAGCTGAATGAAACATAATTAAGTCAGTTGAATAATACGTTCATGCATTTCTTGTATTTTCATTCCGTTCAGAATTTCCAGAAAATAAATTCGAAAATTTATTCCTGCAGAAATAATAATTTAAATTATTCAGATCAAATTTAATTCCAATCCCATGTATAAAAACGAGAGTACGAGATGTAGTTTGTTGTTCTCCGTTTTTTCGCACATGTCTCTCGCGTTTTTCTGGATTGCTAGTTTGATAAGGACGCTGGCTGCGTCTTTCCGTTTTTTCGACTTTCGATAATTTTCTGGAATGTTCTAGAAACGGGAAATGATGTCAAATGTTGTCAGCCAATCAAATGTAGCCGTTTTAATCCCACTATGTGATTTTTCCGAAATTTTGGCGCATGACACCCCCCACCTTATGGGGTTAATAAAACGATTGACCGAGGGCATTTATTCAGAGTTAAATTCTTGGTTAGTTTCTTCGCTTATTTTCGTTGCTAAATATTTCGCCCATTGCTCTCTTAAAAGTTTTGGTAGTTTTTCTTTAAAAGTTTCACCGCAAGTATTCCGGTATTCACCGTTATTTTTCATTTAGAAAATAAATTTCAGTATTTTTCTTTACCGACCGCGAGTGTGTGAAGTACACCTGGTAAGACATTTTGAGCTAATTATTTTCCGTTATTTGTTCTTTTCTCTGTAATCTGCTGTATATTACGGAATTTCTATTGATAATATTTTACCGTGGAACGATTGGTCGATTTTCTTTTCGGTTTGAATTAATATCGTGTTTTTTTTATTTAATTTTCCGCCGTCCCCAGTGTATCAGGTGAGGTTCGTTACCTATTGTTGGCCTAGCTCGAATGGTAACTTCCTAAACTGTTACGTGGGTTTGACTGATATTTCTTTTGCGAAAGTGAATTAATATCGTGTTTTTATTTAATTTTTCCGCCGTCCCCAGTGTATCAGGTGAGGTTCGTTACCTATTGTTGGCCTAGCTCGAATGGTAACTTCCTAAACTGTTACGTGGGTTTGACTGATATTTATTTTGCGAAAGTGAATTAATATCGTGTTTTTATTTAATTTTTCCGCCGTCCCCAGTGTATCAGGTGAGGTTCGTTACCTATTGTTGGCCTAGCTCGAATGGTAACTTCCTAAACTGTTACGTGGGTTTGACTGATATTTATTTTGCGAAAGTGAATTAATATCGTGTTTTTATTTAATTTTCCGCCGTCCCCAGAGTATCAGGTGAGGTTCGTTACCTATTGTTGGCCTAGCTCGAATGGTAACTTCCTAAACTGTTACGTGGGTTTGACTGATATTTATTTTGCGAAAGTGAACTAATATCGTGTTTTTATTTAATTTTCCGCCGTCCCCAGTGTATCAGGTGAGGTTCGTTACCTATTGTTGGCCTAGCTCGAATGGTAACCTCCTAAACTGTTACTTGGGTTTGACTGATATTTATTTTGCGAGAGTAAATTAATATCGTGGTTTTTTTATTTTTATTTAATTTTCCGCCGTCCCCAGGGTATCAGGTGAGGTCGGTTACCTATTGTTGGCCTAGCTCGAATGGTAACCTCCTAAACTGTTACTTGGGTTTGACTGATATTTATTTTGCGAGAGTAAATTAATATCGTGGTTTTTTTTTTATTTTTATTTAATTTTCCGCCGTCCCCAGTGTATCAGGTGAGGTCCGTTACCTATTGTTGGCCTAGCTCGAATGGTAACCTCCTAAACTGTTACTTGGGTTTGACTGAGATTTTTCTCGTAACAATCCGATTAAGAAATTGTTCCCGTTCCTTATTCTGTTTATTTGATTCGACCATCATTCTTCGGCTGTGAGTTAATTCTGAGATTATCGTTTTTAATTTATTTGCTTATTTTCCGCGTTCTCTGGGTAATTGATTGCGAATTTCATTTCGATTTAATTGTTTTCTTTAAACCGTCCCCTGTGTGTCAGGTGAGGTTCGTTACCTATTGTTGGCCTAGCTCGAATGGTAACCTCCTAAACTGTCATCTGAGTTTGACACTGACTTCCGACATTTATTCTTATTTATCAATTACCAGAGACAGTTTATTAGTTTCATTTGTGAAGTATTGTTCATTAGTTTGATAGATTGCAGAGAATAGAATTGAACAAGACCGTTTGGCTCATATAATCTGAAAAGTACTTGTGTATGCTCTAACCTCGAAACATTTGATTACCGAGTTATTTCTCCGACCAATTATTTTATTTACCTCTCACGTCGTATGCTCTTCTGACTCGTCGCCTGCAGTTTGTAAATAATTATTTAATTACAGCTCAAGAGGAGAACCACACATTTTTTTATTTTTGTTATTCCTGTACATAATATAGAATTGTTATTTTGTTTTACATTATATTGTATATAGTTTTGTGTGTGTTTTACTCTACTGCTTGTCTTCTCTGCCGTTTAGAAACAACTCTCAAGTAATCGCTTACACCTTAGATTACAATAGATCCCTTCTCCAACTGTATAAAGGCTACTCAGGTTTATTGTGCGACACCCGGCAAGGCGTTGCGACCTTGTAAAACCTATCGCAACTGGCGCTCGAGCAACCGAAGTTTAAAGTTGAAATTAAGTGGTAAGCAAAAAGGGTCGTTACAAAATGGCGCCCGAGCAGGGACCTGTTTGTTTCAGAAAAGGAATAGCAGAGAAGAAATCGACGCATCCATTAGAGAGCAACATGGAGAGGATGGAGGTCAACCGACTCAGATCAGGAGAATTGATATGGGAAATCGAAGCCCGTGGATGCCGGCCCAGCAGAACTGTACAGGAAAACCGAACAGTGCTGCGGAGGTTGTTGACTCAAAGGACCCCATTCCAACCAATGGAAAGGAACTTCACCGATGAACTCAACACCGCCCACCAGATTCTAAGTGGAGTTATTGAAGAGGTTCGGGATTTCGATGAGGACAACCCAGCTAATGAAGAGGCCCGAATTAGAAGCCGGCTTATCCATGTGTCCAACCGCTTAGGGCATTTGAGACCGAGGACCCAAGAAGAAGAGGATAGAGCGAGTGACCTGGAGGAAATCTTAACTCAAACACACGAAATGCTGAAGGATGCAAAGACACTGGCCGAGGCAAGGCGGGTCTTACAGGAACCGGTGGGAGAACACGTCGTTGGATCAGGACTACCAGAGGCAGGAGTCTCCAGGAATGAAACAGTTATGGACCTGATATCCTTGATGATGTTCCAGATACCCAGCAGCAGGACCTTCAAACAAGAGAACCGACTACCAAAACTGGCCAGGACTTCGAAAGTCCCATAAGGCCCAGGACCAATACTAGGACATGTTCAGGAGGGACCGAGTTAAGGATAGATGCAGGACCAACCGAAGAACTTTCGAGGTCTGGAATATCTATGGAATTTCTTCGCCGTCTCCAGGAACGAGCCTTTGATGCTGTACAACGGCGTCTGAATTTTACGAGCCCCCTGAACCAACCGAAAGAAGATGCACCGGATCAGCCATTCCAGAGATGTCTACCCAATATTGCCGAATCCACTAGGAGGATTTCATTCCCATTCCTGGATATTGCGGCTCGAGAGGATTCTGAACGTGCTGATCCAATGGCGCACCATGATGTACCAGTTTCTCGGAGTAGGAACCAACCGCCAAAAGATGAAGAAACCGAGGACCGTCAAATTGGACACTCAGTACAGAGTGAAGTGAACAGGATAACTCGCACCCAAGGAAGACTGGAAACCCTCACAGGATCTCCGACAGTTCCGGTGTACAAGTGGAACGTTTTCTTCGACGGATCCACCAGTGTGATATCCTTCCTGGAGGAAGTTGAGCATTTGGCCGAAGCCCGAAAAGTCAGCCACCAGCAATTGTTCGAGTCAATATTCGAACTTCTGAGGAAGGATGCAAAGGATTGGTACATACCTAGGAGAGGTACATTCCGGGATTGGAAGGACTTTAAGGACCAACTTAATGAAGCTTTTCTACCACCTGATTATGAAGAAAACCTGTTAGATGAAATAAGGAAAAGGACCCAGGGACAGGGAGAAAAGCTGTTACTTTTCGTCACCAGAATGCAGAACCTTTTCCTTAAACTGTCAACCAGACGACCTCCTGAGGAAGAGCAAGTTAGCATCATTAAGAAACGTCTGCTACCTACTTTGCAGAAAGCTCTAGCCTTCCAGGAAACGAAGACCTACAAACACCTACTGGACAAGGGTAGGATATTTGAACTGGTTCAATGGCAGGCTGACAATTACACCGCCCCACCATCACACAGAGGATATTTAAATGAACCTCATTTAGTTTACGAGCCACCTCGACCAAAATCTCCAGGAAACTTGTCAGTCAAAGAAGAACCACCTTCAACACTTTCACCACCATCTAGGCATAAACCAGCACCTGTGATTGAACAACGGGAACCAGTAAGGAACGCAGGATCCCCTCCTGCGAAGGTTGAAGAAAATAAACCCAGGAATGTACGTTTCCGACAGGATGGACTTCAGTGTTGGCGATGTGGAAAAGTAGGACACACCCGAACAATGGATATAATTTTGGGAATGGACCTACTGGGGTCCCATGACTTCAAAATCGACCTGAAGACGTCGAGATGTTTTCTTGGGGGAGAACAGCTGGAAAACTTCGTTTCACCCCCAGCTACACCGCTAACTGCTTCCATGGACACTCTCACGTTAGAGGAAAACAGGAGAAATGGAATGTCCTCTGAGAAAAAGGTTCTCTGTCCCTGGTACGTGAAGAAATATGTAGAAGTGTCCAAGAAGCCAACCGAATACCCAGACTACAGAATTAATGGAGGAAAGCTGTTCAGATACTTCTGGAGTTCCAATGATTCCACCGAGCCGAAGATGGGAACACCGTGGAAGTTGTGTGTCCCAACTGAAGACCGATTATCGGTGTTGCGAGAGAACCATGACGAGTCAGCTGCAGGCCACCTTGGTGTTTCGGAGATTATTTCCCAAATGGCCCAGAAATATTACTGGCCTGGAATGTTTCGAGAAGTCGCCAAATACGTGCGAAGATGTAAGAAATGCCAGAAATTCAAGATCCGTCGGCAAAAGAAGAAGCAACCCTACCATATTACCGAACCATGCAACACCGTCAGCACTGACTTTATAGGACCACTACCTCGGTCAAAAAGCGGTAATTTGAATTCTGTTACAGAAAAAAGATTGCCTGGGAAAAACCGACGTACCCCCGAAATGGACGACGGGAACGATGCCATAGTGGAACCAACGATTCGAGGGTTGAGTCAATTTGCAAACCGAAAGAAGCGACTCCAGAAAACCCATGACTTCGTCCGGATCCAGATGGCCAGATCATTCACGCGTCAGAATGGACACTGTCACTCGAGAGGAAAAGAGTTGCCTTGTAGGCTAGGAGACCAGGTATGGCGCCGAGAACACCCTGTATCTTCAGCAGTGTATGGTAATGCTTCTAAGTTAGCAGGCCAATTTACAGGTCCGTATACCGTCGTTGAAGTGTGTTCCCCAAAGGTGTACGATCTCAAGGATACTGCTGGAAAGTATGTCCGAAAAATCCATGTCGAAGGTTTGAAACAGTACTATGGAGACAAGGCCGAAGTCCGTGAGGTCCAACCGATTTCCAAAAGCCCAAAGAAGGGGGTTGCCGAGCAAGGTTGCTCCAGTACCGACCACCCTAGGTCCGCCTACCAGGTAGCCAGATAAAGTCTACTGGATTCCGAGGGAGAAATCCCCTACCGTCCGAATAGCTACCCTAAGCTTCTAGGATCGCTGACCGACTAACACTTTATTAAGCTGATGAACTGAAATTTTATTCTATGTCAATAGGGTTCTGATGTCCCAGTCGAGTGAGAGCCGATCAACGTTAGGACTGCCAAATTTTTCCCTGCAAGTTGGTCCAAGCTGATGAAAACAGAAGATGGTCCAGAGATACACGAAGAATGTGGCCTTGTAGGAGCTTTATCTCAGGAATGCAGTTGCAAACCAAGAAGTGGATATAAGCCAAGTCCTTCACCAGGGTCACCATTGAAATCCCGGACCGAGCTTTCGCAAGGACAACCATTACCCCAAGGTCCGTAGGGGTACAAGAGGACATCCTATCGACGCCGGACATACCTGAGATGGCAGTACTACCATCAGGAGTATTCTTCTTCAGCTAATAGAGTTAGAGTGCGTGAGAGGTAATCCGAGAGTTAAAAAAAAATAATTACCTTCAGTACTTATTTTTTTTGTGGAGGAAAAGGGGGTGTGTAATGAAGCGATTTTTCGCTCATTACTAATTTCCGTTTTCTTCTTTGATTTGCTGACCACCATGTATATGATTCATTTCAGTTTCGTGGCAATAAACCGTAGAAGTCGCATTTTTGCATTCAAAGTTAATTATAATAGTTCGCTAACTCCTGACCACCCTGTATACAGTTTGAGTAATTTTCATTTGTATCACGAAAAGTATTTTTGAGTTGAAATATAATGAATTGCCGGTTCAAATTTAATTTTCCGTTGAATTCATGTAAGAATGTAATTAAGATTATCAACTCCCGACCAGACTGTATATAGTTTTGAATTTATTCAATTACGTTTTGTACATAGGAAACCAGAATTTGGAAATAATTGTTTTGAATATAACCGTGTAATAATATACCGAAGAATAAGAATTGTTTATTCGAAAGAATTGTATTTTATTTATTTACGTAATTTCCGACCAAACTGTATACAGCTTAGACAAGCTTTGTGTGTAAAAGTAAAATGTAAGCGATTTCAAACACCGTAGAAATTATTTTATTTCAGTAGAAAATGTTATTTTTGATTTCTTCAATTTTAAATTTCCATTCATTTACTTTTCCGTATTCCACGACAGCTGAATGAAACATAATTAAGTCAGTTGAATAATACGTTCATGCATTTCTTGTATTTTCATTCCGTTCAGAATTTCCAGAAAATAAATTCGAAAATTTATTCCTGCAGAAATAATAATTTAAATTATTCAGATCAAATTTAATTCCAATCCCATGTATAAAAACGAGAGTACGAGATGTAGTTTGTTGTTCTCCGTTTTTTCGCACATGTCTCTCGCGTTTTTCTGGATTGCTAGTTTGATAAGGACGCTGGCTGCGTCTTTCCGTTTTTTCGACTTTCGATAATTTTCTGGAATGTTCTAGAAACGGGAAATGATGTCAAATGTTGTCAGCCAATCAAATGTAGCCGTTTTAATCCCACTATGTGATTTTTCCGAAATTTTGGCGCATGACACCCCCCACCTTATGGGGTTAATAAAACGATTGACCGAGGGCATTTTATTCAGAGTTAAATTCTTGGTTAGTTTCTTCGCTTATTTTCGTTGCTAAATATTTCGCCCATTGCTCTCTTAAAAGTTTTGGTAGTTTTTCTTTAAAAGTTTCACCGCAAGTATTCCGGTATTCACCGTTATTTTTCATTTAGAAAATAAATTTCAGTATTTTTCTTTACCGACCGCGAGTGTGTGAAGTACACCTGGTAAGACATTTTGAGCTAATTATTTTCCGTTATTTGTTCTTTTCTCTGTAATCTGCTGTATATTACGGAATTTCTATTGATAATATTTTACCGTGGAACGATTGGTCGATTTTCTTTTCGGTTTGAATTAATATCGTGTTTTTTTATTTAATTTTCCGCCGTCCCCAGTGTATCAGGTGAGGTTCGTTACCTATTGTTGGCCTAGCTCGAATGGTAACTTCCTAAACTGTTACGTGGGTTTGACTGATATTTCTTTTGCGAAAGTGAATTAATATCGTGTTTTTATTTAATTTTTCCGCCGTCCCCAGTGTATCAGGTGAGGTTCGTTACCTATTGTTGGCCTAGCTCGAATGGTAACTTCCTAAACTGTTACGTGGGTTTGACTGATATTTATTTTGCGAAAGTGAATTAATATCGTGTTTTTATTTAATTTTCCGCCGTCCCCAGTGTATCAGGTGAGGTTCGTTACCTATTGTTGGCCTAGCTCGAATGGTAACTTCCTAAACTGTTACGTGGGTTTGACTGATATTTATTTTGCGAAAGTGAATTAATATCGTGTTTTTATTTAATTTTCCGCCGTCCCCAGTGTATCAGGTGAGGTTCGTTACCTATTGTTGGCCTAGCTCGAATGGTAACTTCCTAAACTGTTACGTGGGTTTGACTGATATTTATTTTGCGAAAGTGAATTAATACCGCGTTTTTATTTAATTTTCCGCCGTCCCCAGTGTATCAGGTGAGGTTCGTTACCTATTGTTGGCCTAGCTCGAATGGTAACCTCCTAAACTGTTACTTGGGTTTGACTGATATTTATTTTGCGAGAGTAAATTAATATCGTGGTTTTTTTATTTTTTTATTTAATTTTCCGCCGTCCCCAGGGTATCAGGTGAGGTCGGTTGCCTATTGTTGGCCTAGCTCGAATGGTAACCTCCTAAACTGTTACTTGGGTTTGACTGATATTTATTTTGCGAGAGTAAATTAATATCGTGGTTTTTTTTTATTTTTATTTAATTTTCCGCCGTCCCCAGTGTATCAGGTGAGGTCCGTTACCTATTGTTGGCCTAGCTCGAATGGTAACCTCCTAAACTGTTACTTGGGTTTGACTGAGATTTTTCTCGTAACAATCCGATTAAGAAATTGTTCCCGTTCCTTATTCTGTTTATTTGATTCGACCATCATTCTTCGGCTGTGAGTTAATTCTGAGATTATCGTTTTTAATTTATTTGCTTATTTTCCGCGGTTCTCTGGGTAATTGATTGCGAATTTCATTTCGATTTAATTGTTTTCTTTAAACCGTCCCCTGTGTGTCAGGTGAGGTTCGTTACCTATTGTTGGCCTAGCTCGAATGGTAACCTCCTAAACTGTCATCTGGGTTTGACACTGACTTCCGACATTTATTCTTATTTATCAATTACCAGAGACAGTTTATTAGTTTCATTTGTGAAGTATTGTTCATTAGTTTGATAGATTGCAGAGAATAGAATTGAACAAGACCGTTTGGCTCATATAATCTGAAAAGTACTTGTGTATGCTCTAACCTCGAAACATTTGATTACCGAGTTATTTCTCCGACCAATTATTTTATTTACCTCTCACGTCGTATGCTCTTCTGACTCGTCGCCTGCAGTTTGTAAATAATTATTTAATTACAGCTCAAGAGGAGAACCACACATTTTTTATTTTTGTTATTCCTGTACATAATATAGAATTGTTATTTTGTTTTACATTATATTGTATATAGTTTTGTGTGTGTTTTACTCTACTGCTTGTCTTCTCTGCCGTTTAGAAACAACTCTCAAGTAATCGCTTACACCTTAGATTACAATAGATCCCTTCTCCAACTGTATAAAGGCTACTCAGGTTTATTGTGCGACACCCGGCAAGGCGTTGCGACCTTGTAAAACCTATCGCAACTGGCGCTCGAGCAACCGAAGTTTAAAGTTGAAATTAAGTGGTAAGCAAAAAGGGTCGTTACAGTAGCTGAAAGTGTTGAAGAAAACCCAGGTTTGTCCATTCCTTGTCGTTCTTTGGGATAAGGCATTCCACCAACGTCATTACACTGTATTTTGCTTAAAGATTTGGGTCTTAAGGCTTTTAAAGTTCAGTTAACACAAGAACTTAAGCCGGCCGATCATCAACAACGTAACCATTGATCTTTTGCGGGAAAAGTTTCCGGACCGTGTTATCTCTCGAAGAGGTGATCACATTTGGCCACCGAGATCTTGTGATTAAACACCTTGCAACTTCTTCGTTTGGGGCCACGTGAAAGAGAAGGTCTCCGCCAATAGCCCAGCTTCGATTCAAGACCTCAAAGATGGAATTCGTGAGGCTATCGAGGATATAGGGTAGCCACTTTACGATTTGGTTGTGGAAAATTTCATTAAAAGAATATGGTCCCTAAGCGTAGTCGTGATGGTCATTTGCCTGATGTTATTTTGCACTATTAACGTCATAGCTTCTTTTTTTTAATGAAATAAACATCCGATCATTTATATTGAAGAATAACATTTTTCTTTGAATATAAAAAAAACACTTCTTATTGGGAAACCCTATTTAAAGGAATTTGAAAACAAGGAAAATCTGGATTAAATTTTTAATAAAACAATGATGCGATTATATCAAACGGTGTGGGAATAAACACAGAGAGCATGAAGTAATGACTTACCATTATTTACAAACTAAGAAACCAAGGGCGTCCAAGCTAGATAAAATAAACTTCAAAACTAATTATATCCCTGATGAGGGTTAAGTTAAATTCGACAAGAGAGGTATATGTGAGATGAATACTATTATTGGCATCGGGACTAGGTCTAGAATGCTTTGAATGTACAGCGAAATAGGTTGAGTGGAGAATTTTAGAATTAGGTCACGTCAAGATATTTCATTATCGAGCTGCTTCAAATGAGACACAATGATGTTGTGGAATATAAGTAGACTTCACTATTTGAGAGAATTTGAGAATCAGGAAAACTGATACATATTCACTGGTTTGAAGTTAGCTGTATCGATTTCCGTTCGTCTGATTTTCCACAGAACATTTTAGAGTTTTTGTGAATGTAGGCCTTATTTGACATTTGTGAATGGAAGGTCCTGTTTCTAACAAAAGTAGAAAAAAACCGATGACGGTGTCTAAGGGCAAATTTTTAAGAAAAACTTAATGGTGAAAACTACACGTGAATATCTATGACAGTTTCGAATTTACTGGGTGTTTCTCGAAAATGTGTATTTTTGAAATACAGCTGTAACTCTGCTTGTGATGAAAACTTCTCTGTTCTGTGGAAACATCATTTCAGAAACTTTTCTCGTAGAATCTCAATGACGTTTATTATGTTTTTGCAATACATTATAATACTAATACACAATGAAATTAAGATTGACTGAAAGACGAGAGAGTTATGTTCTTCGAAGGTGAATACAAAAATCCACTGAATAAAATTGATTGAATGACGAAGAAGTTATAAGAATAGTAATTTATTTTTCATGAAATTTTCGTCGATATTATCTCTGCACTGCAATGTCTCGTGAAATAAAGCAACAATATACAATATAGGAAGGAACGTTTTGTAAGTATATAGAGAATATGAGTTTGCTCTGATGTGTTTTCGAAAATTGCAGAGCATCAATGTTGTTTAGGTTTTATAAATGTATTCGTATAATATTGTGTTTTTCCTTTGGATGTTAGAAATAACTTTGAACATTCTTGTACAATATTTTTTAATTAAAATGTTTTTATGAAGGTCGATCTTCGGCATATGGATGAGAAAGTTGGAAGCAATATTGTTGAAGTGGGAGTTGACCTTTCAGAGTTTTATATGTCAGTTGAATGGGATATACTCGAAGTACCTGCTGTGAGGTGAGTTTACTTAGTTCTTTTGATTATTTTTTTCTTGATCGATTTACATATAGGCAAATACCTAACCAATAGTTACGTGGACAATGCACTTTTTAACCTTCCTTTTTTATACTTGAAGGAAAAAATTATTCTTACTTCCAGTAATTTCACTATCGAAAGAGAAGGTTGAAGAAAGGGAATTCTGAGGAAGGTTTTCCCTACAGTGGTATATTCCACTGATGTCTTTAAAACTGAGGACAGACGGGAAGGAACTGGAGTCTACCGGGTGTCCTCATTTTTGTTGTCGAGTGAGGGGATCTCAGAGACCCGATGACCTAGAACAAAATGTAATGAAGGAGAATTGAATACTTCAATGAATTATACTGAAAAAAGTGTCTATATAATGTTTTAGTTTCATGTTTATAACTTCAGTTATAAAGAAGTTATGAGAACTTTTCATTCGAAGCCATTTTCCAATTTTTTTTGATAGCTTGGAAACTGTTTGACATAGAAGGTTGCGGTTTTCACCAAATAAATTCTCTCAAAACTCGAGCCCAAAAATGTGCCACTCATATTGTTTCTGGGATCTCCTCACTAGACAACAAGTTTAGGACACCCGGTACAGTCTCTAAATTCAACTAGTTCTACCAATGAGCCTCTGTCCATCAGTATAACAAGCAAAAACCTTGCCTGCTTCTGCTTATGGAGCGGTCAAGTAGCATATTTTCAATCTAGGGTGTTACTCCAGAGAGAAAACTTGTTTCATTTCTTCATATCGCTCCGTTGGAGTGAAGGTTTTTTCTGCTAGGGCATCAACGTTCTCATTCGTCTGAATATCCTAGTCAGCAGCTATCAGGCTAAAACTAAGTCGTTGCTTTTTGTAAGTGTTAAGATTTTCTACAGCTTCAAAGGGCTCTTCATTTACAATCAGCAGTGATCAGTAGCTTCAAGGTCATCTAGCCCTTAGATCTAATGATAACTAGGGCTTTATTGTCCTATCTGAACAGAAAACTTGGGCACATCTTCCTATAGATTTTCTGTTCAGTCATGAGATGACTTGGTCAATTATATTGAGATAATTCACAAGCTGCTACTGAACGAATTAAGTAGCTGATTGTAAATTCACTCAGTGTAATCGTGTTTACAAGCCAACAATCTGATTGTAAAAAAGCTGCGACTAATGTTGAAATCTGGCCTACTTTATACGCTAAATCGCTGGCGTTTTGGCTTGTTGGCCTGTAAACAAGCCGTGTGTAATCACAGACTAGACAATCTGTATGTTCTCATGTACTCGGTGGTTCCTGTTTTTTTGAATTTTAAAACGTATTGTAGTAGTTGATTGTAAATTCGCTCAGTGTAATCGTGTTCATAAGCCAACAATCTGATTGTAAAAAGCTGCGACCAAAGTTGAAAGCTAGGCTACTTTACACGCTAAATTGCTGACGTTTTGGCTTGTTGGCCTGTAAACAAACCGTGTACAATCACAGTTGCTACTAAACAATCTGTGAGTTCTCGGTACCTACCTGGTTCTTGAATTTGACATTTTCAATACGTATTTGACATTTATCTTAGATCCTTGACAACGATACGAACCTCACGTGGTTCGCTAAAGTGAGGGCTACTCAGCGAGTAAACAGATTTGTATGTAATCATCACAAGCTCACAAGCTCATTAACTTTATTCTAAATTTGCTCAGTAGCAGCTTGTAAAGTATCTCAATGACAAACGGGTGTGTTTCCCTCGCATTAACAATTGAAATAAGCATAAAAAACTAGGAAGATCTGTCATGGTTCGACATTAGGTTTAAAATCACTCGAAAAGTTTCCATTTTCCACATGTCGAAGAGCACAGAAGCTCGATCAACTCCGCACCCCAACACAAAACATCAAAATAAAGAACTATCGAACTCATCTTTCCAACTTTAAGAAAACAGATGATCCTTCGAAGCGTACATTCCTGCTGCGGTCTCTACCATGAAAAACGGATTTCTTGACTTTACACTTCATCTGTACGAGCGTTATTGACTGAAACTAACCTTCCTCTCTTTTCGGTCTGTTTCGGGGACACGTATATTGCTTCTCTTGCAAACAATACGAAAGAACCTAGAGCTAGCTTATTGGGTTGACTTGAGAGTTCCTTTTATCCACTAAACAAAGGATACGAAAATGTCCTTCCCATGAATATTCCTGGAAGGAAATTTGGGAATGGCCACACTCGAATCTTGATTAAATCGAAATGGGGGTCTTGAAGTCGGAATTGAAACCGTCGAAATATGAAATGAGACAAGGCTGTAGGAATGAGGGTCTGATGTCTTATGCGAGCAAGTTTTGAAGTGGACTTCTCGAAGTTTTTCTGCTTGCGTATTAATATTGAATATATTTTCAGGAAAAAGTTCTAATTAATCGATCGAATCAATTTTTTGAATTCAGCAAGAAGAAACATTTTTTCTGTGACGGGAAAAATATTTGACATTTTAAATCTCTTGACAGGTCACAAAATATAACAGACAGAAAGAAAGATCATTTAACAGTGGAACTAGTGGAAGAAATATAACTTTTCACGAAATCACTATTTTTCCACGGGAAAAAAGTAAGTAGGTACTTTTTTCCCTGTCAAAAAATCAGTGTCTGTGTCCCCGGGAAAAAAGTACTCAATTTTTTCCGTGGAAAAATAGTGATTTCGTGAAAAGTAATATTTCTTTCACTAGTTCCACTATTTAATGGTCTTTCTTTCTGTCACAGAAAAAATAGTGTATTGTATACGGAGAAAATATAAGATTTTTTCTGTCTCCCTCCGCTTACCTCGAGCTGAAATCTAATACAGTTTTCCCTCGTATAATAAATAAGTATTTTAAGCTTTAAAAAAAGGCTTTACTTTTTTTCTCCGTAAAAAAGTAGTTTTTATAGTAACGAAACAAAGAGATCAGTGGATGAATACAAATATTGTATTGGAACCATCATCTTTGATGAGTTTATTTCAGACGATAAAATGAATTCACATTCACAGTTGTACAAAAAATGTTGTTTGTATTTCGTGCGTATAAAATTCGTGTTTTATGGCACATTGGAGTGAATTTTTGGTCTCTCATGTGCCATGAAAAAAACACTCATTTTATGCACGTAAGAAAAATATAACTTTTTTATGATCAAAATATGTTTTCGAACGATTCACATCGTTTTCGAAATACAGGGTGTTGAAGTTTGAATATTTTTTCGTTATGATTATACCTTTGAGTTTATCGAATCTTTATGGATCATTGCTACAAATCGAGAAAATAAGCATGAAAACTATTATTCAGCACAGCTTACCAACTGAATTTTTAAGGAAAATTTTTCTGATTCATGAAGTTGATTATATCAACAAAGATTGTTTCTACTTTTTTCATAATTAACAGTGTTTCACCTGAAAAAGTTCTGAGATTAAACAGTGGATTGTGTTCCACAAATTGGTTTGTCACATGGTGTGAATTATCAATGATAATATTTATGCAAAATTTCAGTTGAATATATTTTGAAGTGAAGATACTACGAGTGTAAGAGGAAATTAAACTTCAACACACTTTATCTCGAAAACCAATGGGAGTCGTATAAGAACATATAACTTCTTTTGAAATTATTTTTTCATTTTAATGCGAGGTAGTAAAATACGAATATGTATTCAGTTTTTCCATAACTGATAATTTTGAGGAATAAGAAAATAGTTTATAAAGTGTGTAAAATTTGTTCAACCATTAAGAGGTGTAGTTTTCAGAAAAATGGCAGTGTAGTATGAAATCAAAGTTCTACTAGAAAATTGACAATTCATTCATTTTTCCCAAACCGTTTGAGCTATTCGAATAAAATTTGCTAGTTATTACGCATTTTCGAACACGCAATTGAAGATTTTTTGTTCATCATTGGGGCGCATACAGTAAATGTTCTCAATTGAGAAAAATTGTCAGGTTATATAGATATTCAAAACTCAAAATAATTTTTCAATTCGTCAATTTATGACCGAAAAACTGTTGTGCTTTTGTTTCGTATGCGATGTTGTGAAATCAAACACCTTAACGAAGCTTCAGTACTACATATAGTCCGTTCACGAAAGGTTGAGCACATAGTAGGCGTTTCTTTATTAATCTGAAGTTGGCAGTATTTGGTGACATAACGTAAAATAAAGTCAACGTTGCCGAATGTACCCGGCCTCGTCCGACGAGCTTGCGAGTTATCAGACAACTCTATGCAATATTGACAACATTGCGTGTCAATCTGACAAGAAAATAAAGAACATAACCTAAAATTTTAATATACACAGTGGAATATGCCAAATTTCCATGGCCTACCGACGGCTCAACCTTTCGTGAATGGACTATACATACTGTAACGAAGTAAGGACAACTATGCATGAAGATATTTTATTTTTTTTGCATTGAAACAACAGCCCATACGAAAAAAAGCGAAAGAAATTTTTGTACCGAATTTAATTGAAGAATCCCAGTGACGTCCAATTTTTTTGTCAGTTTTTGAGTGAAACTTCAACACCCCGTTTCTAGAAAAACGAAGAATTTGCGGGCGAAATTTATATAAGATTATTTCATTATTCTTTCTCGCAAAGTCACCTCTTGAAGATTGCCTCACTTATTCACTAATACCCTGTGTCATACCTTGATATTTTCAAACTATCCTTATTTCAATAAATTGTTGATATGCACCCAAAATCTGAAAAGATTACCTTTTTAACATCCTGTACAATGACTGACCAATATTTTCTGTTTTCTGTTCCAGAAACGAAAAATTCTATACATGCTGTGATGAACCATATCTAGATATAACTTTCAATATAACAATGAGAAGGAAAACACTTTTTTACACGGTGAATATAATAATTCCATGCATGGGGATTTCCTTCCTGACAGTGTTAACGTTCTACCTTCCTTCCGATAGTGGAGAAAAGGTAAGCATCCTGAAGTCATCAATCTTTCATAGACCATGGCGTCTGCTTTGAATTCACCGCGAATACTCTGGAAGCCAGTGAAAATGATGGCTCAATTTCTGTTCCTTGATGCGCTCAGGAACCTGCCCATCGTTTATATCATAGCCGGAAACATTTTTATTACCTTGTTTTTACGAAATTAGGTTAAGGATTGTAGACTGAAATTTCAATAAGGAATTATTTATGATAGTTATTCGGAAGTCTTCAGGCTCATTATGAACGATCGTTGGCACATATAGACCAAGCAATAGAGCTATCGAAAGGTCGATTTCGTGACAAAAATACTACCTGAAATCTGACTGTGCAGTCATGCAATAGGTAGTTTCTACATGTTTTTCATGATGAATTCCACTCCTGAATCGTCTTAGGTTTTTTTGAGAAGCGAAAAATAGCCAAAAAAATCCAAAATTTTGCTTTTTCGCTTATAAAATGTGAATTATTGATCTGATCGAAAAGCTGTTAAGACACTTTTTGTAGAGAATTCAAAAACAAAAAAAAATGAGAGGTGACACGTCTCATGCGGATAATTAGTTTCCGAGAAAAGTCCAGAAAACTGTAAAAAAACATCAATATTTCGAAAATTCATAACTTGGTCAATTTCTGAGATGAAGCGTAGTTGCTCCGAATTTAAGGAGTTATTAACATATACTTTATTGGTGCACAATTACAAAGCTGTCGGATAAATAGTTTTTGCACAATCGCAGTTTTCCGAATTCGACGTACTTTTTTCAAGAAGGTCGTGATACTCGGCTACTTGTCGGATTTGAATTTTACAAAAAGCATTTCAAAGAAGAAATATAATTCTTAAAATCGTTCATTCTCTCGATACCGACCGATAATGTTTAGTGGGTGAAAAACGGCGTCAAACAGGAGCAACAAGGCTCGAATGCATCAAACTAGTCGCGGAGTGGGAGTCGCCCGCTAGGCGAGGGGAAAACTATACCTTGTATCTTTCGCGCGTCGCGTAGCGGGCGACTCCCACTCCGCGACCAGTTTGATGCATTCGAGCCTTGTTGCTCCTGTTTGACGCCGTTTTTCACCCACTAAACATTATCGGTCGGTATCGAGAGAATGAACGATTTTAAGAATCATATTTCTTCTTTGAAATGCTTTCTGTAAAATTCAAATCCGACAAGTAGCCGAGTATCACGACCTTCTTGAAAAAAGTACGTCGAATTCGGAAAACTGCGATTGTGCAAAAACTATTTATCCGACAGCTTTGTAATTGTGCACCAATAAAGTATATGTTAATAACTCCTTAAATTCAGAGCAACTACGCTTCATCTCAGAAATTGACCAAGTTATGAATTTTCGAAATATTGATGTTTTTTTACAGTTTTTTGGACTTTTCTCGGAAACTAATTATCCCCTTGAGACGGGTCACCTCTCATTTTTTTGTTTTTGAATTCTCTACAAAAAGTGTCTTAACAGCTTTTCGATCAGATCAATACTTCACGTTTTATAAGCGAAAAAGCAAAATTTTGGATGTTTTTGGCTATTTTTCGCTTCTCAAAAAAACCTAAGACGATTCAGGAGTGGAATTTATCATAAAAAACATGTAGAAACTACCTTTTGCATGACTGCACAGTCAGATTTCAGGTAGTATTTTTGTCACGTAAAAAACCTCTATTGCTTGGCCTAATACTTCATTTTGCCGTTTCACAAAACACTGTTCATATTAGGAAATTCAGTTATAAAGGATCCTGAAAGTTGAATTTGTTTAAAAGTCTCTAAATTTTAAGAAAAGCCCTGAGCAGGTGCTTTTGAGCTAGTGAAGCAATAAGGCTAATATGTCTTAAAATTTTGAGAAGACCTGAAATTGATACCAAATACATAGATGCAAAATCTCAGCACGATCTCAACTACATTCTAGGAATTATACAAATTGTGAAAAACTCACAATAAGAAAGTTTGCACGATAATTCATTTCAAAAATTTACATCTTCAAACTGTGTTTCATTTCAATGGAAAGTTTTTTTACGCATTTATGGAATGGAGTTTGTTTTCTTTTTTGCTATAGACCTTTTTAGGACTGTATGGACGCAACTCACAGAAATTGTGCTTTGAATTGGTATTGAACATTCACTGCAAAATTTCAGCTGGATCAAATTAAAAATTCAAAATCATACGAGAGAATTATATTTCATGATTATGATTCACGCAAAAATTTTGTTGTTGAAATATCAAGATTTTATTTTTATGTTGAAATTAAATACACTGACCGGCAAAATAATCGATGGAGTTTGTTGTTGATTCATAAATATGTTATTTCAAGTCCGATTCAAATGAACTTTTTTTCAAATTGAAGGTATGTTCAACCTCAATCGATCACCAGTTTTTAATTTCTAGAAAATTCGGAGATTGTTATCTTATACAGGGTGAAACAAAATCTGTTTTTCACACTAACTTCAGAACCACCCTTGATGTGTTCCAGTTGATCCACTTTGTGATTCCTTATTTCATCATCAAGACACATCTTCCCTTGACAATTTAATTATACAGTCATAACAGTGCTTAAATTTTTGTGAAAGATACAAGGTTTTCAGTAGAACATCAAATTTCGTTGAGGCTAAAACAGTACTTCAACAAATTAAATCTAAAATTCGGACCTAATGAGAAAAAACTGAATACTTAGTCGAAAACATAACGTGTCTTCCGCCCAGACGCAGATAACAGGTGCAATTCGTCTCGGCATGTCCTCATTAAGGTTTTGAATCAATTAGAGCATCTCTGGGCGGCTGCAAATTTTCAGGAGTTGGTACGCGAGATCGAATTTTCCTCCCAAGAGCACCCAAACATGCCCAATTGGGTTCAAATCTGGGCTTAGAGCAAGCCCTTTAAATTCTTCGATATCAACCTCTGCTAAATACTCCATTGCTATCCTAGAAGCATGCGGTTGATGCGGTCGGGCATTATATAGCATAAGCATGAAATCGTTTCCAATGAACGGTGCATACGGAACAACATATCGAGCTAGAACTTCTCTTGTCTTATATTTTCACTCAGTTTTCAGTTTATTTTCATAACGTCGGATTTAAGGTTAAATCTGTGGAAGTAGTTTCAAACCCAAAGTGAAATTGTAGAATTCAATGTTTTTCTGAAAACCCTGTATCTTCAACAAAAAATAATGCTTTTGTTTTGAATGAAGAATTAAATTGTCAAGAGACGATGTGTCTTGATGATAAAATAAGAAATCATACGGTGGAACAACTGAAACACACCGGGTATGATTCTAAAGTTAGGGAAACATGCCAGATTTAGTTTCACCCTGTATAAAATGATGTACGCCGAGTTTTCTTGAAATTCAAAACTAGTGATTGATTCAAGAAAACGTACCATTAATTGAAAAAACAATCCGTCGATTCGGACTTGATATAACATATTTATGAATGAACAAACTTCATTGATTTTCTGAGTGGATCGATCATTTTGCTGAGCAGTGTGGAAATCAAACTCTATTATAGTGTTTCTAGTAGAAATTGTTAATGTTCTACCTTTCTTCCGATAGTGGAGAAAAGGTAAGCATATCCTGAAGTCATCAATCTTTCATAGACCATGGCGTCTGCTTTGAATTCACCTCGAATGCCCTGAAAGCCAGTGAAAATGATGGCTCAATTTCTGTTCCTTGATGCGCTCAGGAACCATCGTTTATATCATAGCCGGAAACATTTTATCACCTTATTCTTACTGAAATTAGGTTAGGAGTTGTAGACTGCGAGTTTAATAGGGCAAATTCATGATAGATAATCCAGATTCTTTAGGACTCATTATGAATCCTTGAATTAAGTTTTTTTTTTCATTTTTCCTATTCATAAGACACTGATCTCATATAAAAATTCAGCCATGAGGGGACCTGAAATATGAAAATTTTCATTTCTCTAAAAAATTTAGGAAAAGCCATGCACAGGTGCTTTTGAGAGCTCGTTCATCGATTAAACAATCAGGCTAAAATTTCAAAATATTGTGCAGGACTCGAGTTTGATTTCAAATATATAAATGTAAAAATCAGCACTATCGAAATCATATTCGGAAAATTCCGGAGAAAATGGAAAATGTAAAGAAATCGTCAACTAAAAATATACAAATCCATGCTTCTGATTTCATAATCCTCAAAATGAATTTCACGCGAATAGAATGTTTTTGTGGGAATATTAAATTTTTTTCCAATATTTCGATTGAATATTTTATGGTACTCTCCACACTATGGCCACAAAATTTAGTATGTGGTATGAGTAAATAGAAATCAAAGTCTATTATTGTGTTTCTTGTAAAAAGTGTTGACGTGTTACCTTCCTTCTAATAGTGGAGAGAAAGTAAGCACATCCAGAAGTCATCAATCTTTCATAGACCATGGCGTCTGCTTTGAATTCACCGCGAATACTCTGGAAGCCAGTGAAAATGATGGCTCAATTTCTGTTCCTTGATGCGCTCAGGAACCTGCCCATTGTTTATATCATAGCCGGAAACATTTTTATCCCCTTGTTTTTAGCGAAATTACGTTAGGGGTTCTAGACTGAAAGTTTAATAAGAAAAATTCATAATAATTGATGAAAATTCTGAAGGTCATTATAAATGATCGCTTTTTTTTGTTTTTCCAATATTTTTCCGCTTTATAAGACGCTGTTCTTATTTTGAAATCAAGTCATGGAGGATCCTGAAATTTGAATCTGTTTATTAAAAAAAAAATTAGCAGAAGCCAAGCACAGGTGTTTCCAAAATTTTGTGTGGGACTAGATTCATACTAAATTTGTAAATACGAAATCTCAGCACGATCGGAATCATATTCGGGAAATTATCGATATTACGATAGACTCTTTTCAGGCTTAATTATCGTAACTGCCACAAATTGCTGCGAACTGCTTTGAATTCCTATTTTACTGCAGAATTTTAGATCGATTGAATTGGCGAATTCTAAGTTTCACGTGAATCGAATATTTTGTTAGGGAAATATGAAGATTTTTTTTAATATTCCGATTATATTTGATATGGTTCTGTGTTCACTATGACCATCAAATTTCAAATGAGGTGAAAATGGTTTCGAAAAGTCGCACTGTCTAGAGCTGAATCAGAATCAAACTATTTTGTTCGGCTTCTAGAGGAAATTAATATTTAAAATGCACCCAAATTGATTGGTAGCATTAATATTTCAACATTTTCAATAAATTCATATATGAATATCAATAGAAGTCATCAGAACGTGAACTAAATTTCATAGTAGCATGTACAAAACATAGTTATAATGATTGAGTTATTTTCTGTCTTGAACTAGCTCCAACATTCGACCCCTTATCTATTAGTATATCATTAAGGAACATCTTGTATTTTTGGGCACTCGTTTTTCCTAAACGAGTGCTATAGGTATCGTTCTGCCAGAATGTCTGTATTTTCGAATTTTGAGCCGAAATTGGTAACAAACGATTAGGCTACTTCCTGATGTCAAATTCGTGGTCAAATTCACGTCTGTCCCTGGGGCCGCCCGTTAGCACAGAACTTTCGAAAGGATTGTCCTAGAGACTTGAAATTTTCTGGGTGAGGTCGGGTCCCAAATGGCTCGGTTAAGTTCGTCAACCAGCCTAATCGTACAGGGTGTTCCATAAAATATGGGCATTCAAAATTTTTGTCCCTCAATATCTCAGACAAAACAAAAAACTATTCAGAATGAAATGTTGGATCTGAATGCACGATGCTCATAATAAGCCTCATGCAAAATTTTGTGGTCATAGTGTTAACAAAACCATGGAAAATTCAATTGAAATATTAAAAAAAAGAAACTTCATATTTCCATGGCAATATTTCCAATTCGGGAGAAATTAATTTTGTGAATGGACATCGATATAATGAATGTTTATCCAAAATTTCTTGACCATAGTGTCAACAAAACCATAAAAAATTCAATTGGACTATTGAAAAGAAAAATATTTTCATTCTCATAACAGGATATTCGATCCGAGTAAAGTTTTTTTAATGAAAACTGGTATAGGTACCGGGTTTTTCACTATAATTTGACCCCCCCTTTAACTTTGTTACTGAAGGAGATACAAAAAAATGTTTCGTATAAAAGTTTCCCGAAATCAACTGAGGTTTTTTGATATGAGTCCAGAAACTGAAATATATACAGGGTGACCAACATATTGATGGCAACTTCATTTTTTCAAATGGAACATCCTGTATATTTTTCCATATTTGGTTAGCTCTTTTTCCCCTGATTTTGAATATGTAACATATGTTGGTCTATCTTTTTTATTCTGAGCACCACAGAGTTTCAAATTTCAATAACTATCTGGCATAGCGTTTTGGAAGTTCGTGAATATTTAAGTGACCAATTTGATCTTTGCATTTGCAATGGCGCACCCATTTTATGGCCACCAAATAGTCCCGATTTAACATCGTTGGACACGTTTTTATAGCCGTTCCTGAAGGAAAAAATTTACTTCAGCAATAATGTCAATCGATGAAAGCGGAGAATAATATTAATGATATAAAATCAACCAATATTAAATCCATAATTCGGAACTAATCCCGTCAACGCACAAAGAATAATGATAATATTGTAATGATTAGAAACGAATTTTGAAGCTTTAATTTCTGACTTGAATCAGAGCCATAATAATGCTATCAAAAATAATCTAAACAACTTGAGACAACTATATGAACTATGTGTATTGAATGAAGGTGGCCATTTTGAGCAATTTCTTTAGTTGATATATAAAGATTATAATTTAGTTGGATTTAAAGAATTTCGTAGGTATTTCACATATTCTTTTATTCGGTGTCATCATTTCAAAACTTTGAAACTCTGAAATTTGAAGAGACACATTCACATACGCATTTATATTCGAGATCAGGAGGAAATAGCCTATCAAAAAAGGAAGAATATACAGGACAGGGTGTCCCATTTGAAAAAATATAGTTGTATTCAATGTTGTTCACCCTGTATATTTTCCCATTGACGTTATTATAACTCCAAAAATGAGCATTTTCAGTAAACGCACTCTGCCACTTGTAAAATGATCACAGATCTTGGCAGGTGGTTCTTGAAATTTGAAACTCTGTGGTTCTCAGAATAAAAGAGATAGACCAACATATGTTACATATTCGAAATCAGGGGAAAAAGAGCTAGCCGAACATGGAAAAATATACAGGGTGTTCCATTTGAAAAAATGAAGTAGTCATCAATATGTTGTCCACCCTGTATATATTTCAGTTTCTGGACTCATTACAAAAAATTTAAGGTGATTCCGTGAAACTCTTATACCAAAAATTTTTTTGTGTCTCCTTTATTACCAAAGTTTAAGGGGGGGTCAAATTATAGTGAAAAACCCGGTACATTCCTCTCATGTAAAATTTTGTGACCATAGCGTTAACAGAACCGTAGAACATTCAGTTGGAACATTGAAAGAAAAATCTTTATATTACCATAACAGGAAAACTGATATACTGAATTTTCATGCAAAATTTCAAAAGTATTGCATCATCAGAACCATAGAATTTAATTTTTTGATTTATATTTTTTACATATTTCATTTTCAAAATAATTTTCAGAATATAATTCCGAATGTGCTGAGATTTTGCATTTATATATTTGGTATCAATCCCAAGTTCATTATAGAATTTTGAGGTAATAATCTTATTGCCTCACCAATGAGCAAGCTCTCAAAAGCTCGTGCTCAGGGCTTTTCTTGAATTATTTATGTGAATTTTACATGGTATCCAATAGAGTTTTTTTGCCTTCGTAACGATTCTAATTTACGCCACATATTTTTCATGAATTTGTACGTTGACTCTACTCGAGACTGCCAAAAATACGAGGTAACTTATGTGAGCAAATTTATACGAACCAGCTGGCTAGCCAATCGTGAATTGAAGTAGCGTAGGTTCCGATGATATTGACATTCCACATGCAGCTCCAAATTGGTCATATTTTATTCATTCGATCATTTTCATTTCATCATGTATAATTTTTCATGAGAGCAACTCGATGAAAATCATTATAAGGTTATGGAAATTGATCGATGAGGATTTCTGAGCTTTTTATTTCTTAGGAAATTGATGCTTTTAAGCAGCGCATTTTCTTGTACTTTATTCGGGAAACTGTTACTTTTTCTTTTTGTTGTTGATGTGAAATTTCCCTGGATAGATTTTTATTGGTTTTGTTTCGCTAATTTGACCCCTACTTTGAACTTTTTCAATTGAGGGTGTCTCAGTTTGAATTTTTCATTCTTAAAATCATAGACAAATCGATATTTGATGATCGGAGGTCATAATTTGGGATATGAAGCTTGTTTCTACCCTTGGAGGAGGTTAACACCCCATTAGGATTTTGAACCGTGAAAGTTTTTTAGCACAAATCATGCATGGATTCAATTTTGTATGAACCTGCAGTTTGTGTTCTATAACTGAATGTTTCTTTAAATTTTATCGGTAACAAAATTCAATAAAAAAACCCTGTAACTTTTTGTGACTATTTTTTTATAGAACACAAAGTGCAGGTTCATACAAATTTGAATCTATGCATACATTTGTACCATAAAACTACCCACTTCACCTAATCAGATTCATGGTGGGGTTGCGAAACTTTCCATGGGGTTGCTAGTAGAAACAAACTTTGTATAGCAGATAATGTCCCCCTAGCATAAAAATAAACCTGTGACTCTGACTGTTTTCACAGATTCTGATTCTTTGTTGAGTTGTTGAGGGTGGATACTTTCAAATGAGCCTGTATAAAAATTCGAGCCTAAGTTTCATAGTTTTTAAATAAAAATTCGGACTGAAAAAAATATGCGATACATTCCAAAATTCCCAATTCTGATCGTGAAGCAGCGAAATATGTATTTATATTCATGATAATCAGAAAAGGAAGAGCTACATCAATTTGGAAAAGATACAGTGTATTACATTCGACGAAATGAAGTGAACTCCAATATGTATTTGGTCCCATGAAAATTTCCGAAAAAAATCTGTCAGTTTCTTAAAAAAGTTCGAATTTTTTCATATGTTCATTGTACCAAAGATGAAGTGAGCTCAAGCTTTTGTACCTATTACCGATTATGATTAACACTTTACTTGGATGATGCTTTTTTTCAATTAAAATATTCTTTTGTAGGTGACGTTATCAATTTCAATCCTAATTAGTCTTCATGTGTTCTTCCTGTTGGTTGTTGAAATCATTCCTCCAACGTCACTTGTTGTACCGTTACTAGGCAAATATCTTATATTTGCTATGATACTTGTTTCAATAAGGTGAGTACAATATAATCTTATTTTATGAGAAATGAAAACTTTCTTTTGATTATGTCATTTTGAGTACCCTTCTATGGATACGCCATTATGTGATCGATTGTAAAACAATAATGCTATACAACAACAAACAAAATACTGTTCTGACTATTCTCCATAAAAATATTGTTAAATTATCACGCTCCAACATCCATAGAAGGTTTCTTAAATGACCTCAGACCACAGAAATTTATACCTAACTGATCGTGATTGCTTTTTTTCAATAGAGCATTTGTTATACTTATTCAATTTCTATCAATTTTTTATTTTATTTATATACTTGGAATGTCAGGACAGACACTTCATATTTCAAATGTTTCTTTCCAATTTGTCAAATACAGAATTTAATTTGAGTTGTGCTTATTGAAAATCCGAATTAGAGGTTATAAATGTTATATCCCTCTTGTGTTTAGGTATGTTGTATTACATGTCTTAATAAATCTCTCTCTTCTTAGAGAAACGCATCTGAGTGATTGTATTACATGTGTAAATCCCTCTTCTTAGAGAAACGCATATGAGTCTCAATTCATATCCGAATGACAAAACACATTATAAAACAACAGTTAAAACCTCTAATTCGGGTTTTCAATAAGCACAACTAAAATTAAATTCTGTCCTTGATAATTTGAAAAAAAACATTTGAAACATAAAGTGTCTGTCCTGACATTTCAGGTAACTCAATAAAATATTGAAAGAGAAGCGTAACACGTACTTTCTTTACATATATACACAACAAATAAAATTCATGAAAATAAATACCATCAGTCAGTTCAGTTTCGATAAAAATTCAGTTCGGAATTCGTTTCGCGATTGTCAACTCTATTTTTCACACCTACAAAATTTGATAATGAGTATACATGAGAAGCCTACATCAGTATATGTATATTGACTCCTATCAAAAATCATCATATTTTCAGGTGTGAAATTTCAAAAAGTTAAAGCTAGTGCATACATTCCTATCCCAGAAATGTTAATTCACAGTAACAAAATAAAATCTATGAAATACAAATTGAGATTATTCGTCATTGTTTTGAAAAACATAGTTCTTTGTTGAATTTAATCAGCAGGAAATTGTCTCCTGTTATAGAGAAAGTGGAAATAATTATTTTCTACCTATTATGCTAGGAACATTATAAAATCCTTCCTTTTATATGGAATATCTTTGTCGCAATTTCAAGAGTTATACCACAACAAAACAAACTCTTTCAGAAGATGAATTGAGACAAAGAGTTGAAAATTACAGGAAGTATCTTATCATTATTCTGCAATATTAAGAACGTTGAAGAGGATAATTTCTCTTCATTGTTTCACTCGAGAAGATATTCAGAAATGAAGGGTTTTCCAATAAGAGGTAGTATTTTGAATAGCCCGCTATTTCCGTAGATGTCACGTTCGAAGCTGTCATTTTTTGACATTTGACAAGTAGAAACTACTTCATGAATAAAAATGGAACGATACACTCCTCAAGAACGCATTGAAATTATTCAAATTCACTATAAAAATGGTAAAAATCTAGCAGAGACGGTTCGTAAAACTCGAACATTTTTGGGTCGTCGTAAAGCACCTTGTCGAACCACAATAAAGAAACTGGTGGAAAGATTCGAGCTGTTGGGGTAAGTTAGTGATGTGAAAATAAAACCCGAGCACGTCGCTCAATAACAGCCGAGAATATTGATGCTGTAGCCGGAAGTATTGAAGAAAACCCAGGTTTATCCATTTCTCGTCGTTCTTTGGAATTTGGCATTCCACAAACGTCATTACACCGTATTTTGCATAAAGATTTGGTTCTTAAGGCTGACAAAGTTCAGTTAACACAAGAACCCAAGCCGGCCGATCATCAACAACGTCGTGTCTTTGCTGATCGGGTCGTTGGAATGCATGAAAGTGATCCAAAATTCTATCGAAAAATCATCTTGATTGATAAGGCCCATTTCCACCTCGGTGGCTTCGCCGACAAGCAAAATTGTCGAATCTGGGGCTCGAAAACCCAACAGTTATCGTTGAAAAGCCTTTCTATCCTCAACGTGTGACTGTTTGGTGCGGTTTATGGCAGGCGGAGTCGTTGGACATTACTTTTTTGAAAATGAGGTAACGGTGAATGGATCGCGCTATCGAGAGATGATTTTTGATTTTTATGGCCGAAATTGGATAGTATTGATATGAACAACGTTTACTTTCAACATGACGACGCTTCGTGCCACACAAGCAACGAAACCATCGATATTTTGAGAAAAAGTTTCCGGATCGTGGTAAATTTTGAAGAGGTGATCACAATTGTCCACCGAGGTGATTTAAAACCTTGCGACTCCTTCCTCTGGGGCCACGTGAAAGAAAAGATCTACGCCAATAGCCCAGCGTCGATTGAAGACCTCAAAGATGAAACTCTTGAAGCTATCAAGGACACAGGGCAGCCACTTTGCGATTTGGTTATGTAAAATTTCAATTCGAAGGATATGGTCCTGTAAGCGTGGTAGTGGTGGTCATTTGCCTGATGCTATTTTCCACTATTGACGGCATTACTTCTTCTTTTAATGAAATAAACATCCAATCATTTATATTGAAAAATAGCATTTTTCTTGGAATATAAACACTTCTTATTGGAAAACCCCTTATAAACAGTGAGCTCTTAATTTCTGGAACAAAATGTTTTTTATTAAAGCTCGAAATAACCAGATGTTTTCACATGATTGATTTTTCAATATCAAAGCAAATATTTGGTAACTTTTCCTAACGTTCCATTGTTTACACTGAATTAACGAACTCGGTGAATATTGATAAACTCGAGAAGCCTAGTTTATCATCCCTTCCTCGAAATGCCAATATTCAAATGGGAAAGAATGGAAATTGAATTAATGATATTTTGATCAGGAAAATATTATTTCAAATTTGTTCTGACCGCACTTGGATGTTATCTCTTTCTTTACCCAATCGAATGAATACAAATTTCCTCCATTTTGTCCTTCGAATCGTGGTTTTATTTACATGAGGAGAAAAAGGAAATGTTCGCTTTCATGATGTAGAAAAAATAACTTTGATTTCTCATTCGTTCTCTAGTTCTCTTGAAAATAACCAGTAAAATGTCCAGCCTCATTCTATGACTGCAAATAGAATAGAAATATTTCGAGTCATATCGAATATATATTCCTTTCATCGAAATTTGCAGAAATAGATGTTTTCAAATGTCTCAAAACTGTCGAAATACTATTTCGATATTGGAACTCTCAATCGAATATATTAGATCGACATTGTGAATGGAATATGATCTAATTACTTAAGTATAATTCTTGTAATTAGTTTAATTATTTGCATATGTTGGTCATAATTATAATGCACATAATACAGGGTGTTCCCTAATTCATGCGGCAAATCTCAGGAGCTTATTGTTAGTATGAAATTAAGTTGGGTTGTTTGAATTTCCTAATCCCACCCTTTTTCGAGATATTACCTCTAAAAAGTGGAAACTGAAATTCAGTTTTTTTTTCCTGATATTCTAGTAAAGCTAGAATTAGAGGTATATCATTTCAAAACAAGGTAGAGGTGGCTATTTCTAGCATTTATTATGCATCTTTCCTCATCTTATCACTCAAGTCTACTAACTAGATTTACAACTACTTTCAGCCTTTCAGGGGTAATATCTCGGAAAGGGATTGGCTGAGGAAATTTTGTTATATATATTTATGTATTTCATACGGGTGTTTACCTCCTGAATTTTACCCCATGATTTTAAAAACACCCTGTATAACATTGATGTTTTTTACAGTATATGTGTGACTGTAGTGGTCCTCAATGTACATTTTCGTTCCCCACAAACGCACAAGATGTCGCCGTGGGTAAAAAGAGTTTTTATTCATATATTACCAAGACTTCTTGTAATGAAGAGGCCACAATATGTTTTCGAAACAAACAGGTGAGTAAATATTGTGTGTACTTAGTCGAATTCTTCCTAATTTAGATTTTAGAGATGAGTGTCCTCTTGACAGTACTCTACAGAACTTTATTTGAAATTATTGTTTTCTTTTACTTCTTCAACGGTGCATTTTATAAATTCATTGAAAGAATTGAAAGTATCTAATAACTCATGTTTCCATCTGATGGCTTCACTCGCAAAGAATAGTTGTCATAATTTTGATTTCAACAACACTAAAATTTTATCTATAGGAACAAATTATAACAAAATACTTTTTTTGGAAATATGCTATATTGATGAACTAAAAAAACAGTTAACAAAAGAACAGATATTAAAGGATTAAGCATATTTACAGTATTTCAACCATTAATAATAACATATCAAACAATGATTAAAGTACTCATTAAATAAAATTTATGATCAAGCCTTCTATATTCGTCCTGTTACATGTCGATTTTTGAACTTTGTCAATTTTATATTAAGTGACAAAACTGATTTAATGATAAGAGTTCCTGGTTTTTGTTGCCATTTTTAAGAATTTTTCTGATGTAAGTTTTATACCTCTGCTTTTTTGAGAGTTTTAAATTATAACATTCTGATGAAGGTCCCAATACAAGCAACGATGATGAGTAGCTAAAACAAAAATTGATATGTCATTCGAAAGTACGCCAAATAAGGTATTTTTAACTGAAAAAAAAACTTGTACATAATTATTGATGTTTCATCGAAGAACCATTGGAAGATTAGTGCTAATTTTGTCAACTTCATCCCCTTACCACGCCCGCATTAAACAATTTTTTACACATTTATTTTCTTGTCTTGCAGCAAATTTATTGATCTTTCTGAATATGAAGTCAAATTGGCAAACTACTAGGAAAACTGAATAATAATCATTCTAGAGAAAAAAATTCGAAATATTTCGGAAAAGCAAGAAATGTTGAATTGAAGACTAACCGTCAACATTTCAACCATAAATTATATAATATTTTTTGTTGCAAATCACTCGTATAATCTCCCCTTGAAGTTTGTATACTTTTGAAAGTATACAGAGTGAATTTTCATGATGAAACTCAGGAAAATCGTTGGATTTTTCTCGATAGAATAAAGACTTCAAATACATGTAACCCGCTCTGTACAAATATTTTCGATCCCTCTTATTGTTTAGAGACAACTGGAATTTCAAAAACTTCAGAGATCAGCAAAAACAAATAACGATTAAAAGAATATTTAGTGAACAATCTTATTTGATCACTCAGTTTCTGAATTTTTTTCAGTAGGTACGTGACGAATAGATTCCTGGTGAAAAGCAGAGAACTTTCGTCTTGTCTGTATCCTTACCACACGACAGTCCAAAGGGACGAGCCAACACCTAAAAGAAGATTTCCAAGCAGGACACCTTCGAAAGAGGAAATATCCAGAAGGTAAGTTGTCTTTCACTAAACACGAGACATTATCTTTTGAGCAGATTCCGCACTATATCATTTTATCAGGAATGCGACCATTCATAGGGTGAACAGTTGAGATTTATATTCGAAAAAGGTTAGGGCTTGGAGGAATTCATCATTTGGAACATGATTTCTGACTGTGTTTTTGTCGCTAAAAAGATTTTTTCGGTCTAGTCTGTAAATCATCACAAGGTTTCTGCTGAAAAAGTGGGTTTAATTTGATTTAGTTTCATTAAAAATTAATCTGGTCGGCATGTTTCATTAGTTACGGCGGTTTGAAAAGACAGTGAATTTTTGAATTTCTCGCGCAGTTATTCCAAATGCAACAGTGCTGCCGTCAACTGTAATCTATTAGTGGGCAACTGTCAAATTTTGATAACCATTCAAAGCAGACAACCTTGGAATTTTTACGAAAATAGAAAAAAAAGAATTTCGTTTGCTGATTAAGCATACTTTTTATGTAAAAAAAACATCACTGAAACTTAGGAAAAGCTTGACAAATACTACGGGAACTCGGCACTATCAATTTCAATAGTAAAGAAGTGGTTTACAGAGTTCCGTTGTGGTCGTAACAGGTGCCGTATTCTCGACAAGTGATATTCGAAAACGTATACGAACTTCATTGCGCGGTGTGCATTTTTGCAGGTAAAACATGGACTAGCGCAATGAAGTTCGTATACGTTTTCGAATATCACTTGTCTAGAATACGGTCCAGGTCGCCCAAAAGAAGTGATCACGCCGGAAATCGTCGATAAAATCCATGAAATGATATTGGATGATCGGAGAATGAAAGTGCGTAAGTTGGCTCATGCTGTAGGTACCTCAACTGAACGGAGACATCATATTTTACATACTAGCTGATCCGGCAACCGTTTCTTGCCTTATAAATTATAAATAACCTAGATACCGACTGCAGCGCCACCTGTCGGGCTGATTTGTGAATCTAAACCATTCTCGAATCTCCACGAACACACACAAAAAATTTCATCAAAATTGGTCCAGTCGTTTAGGAGGAGTTCAGTCACATACATACGCACACAAGAAATATATATATTAAGATTTGGACATTAGAAAACTTTCCGCGAGATGGGTGCCGCGATTGCTCACACTCGACCATAAGCGCAATCGTGTGACAACTTCAAAAGAGTGTTTAGCGATGTTCAGCTGTAATCTGGACGAATTTTTGCGCCGTTTTGTTACTGTGGACGAACCATGGATGCATCACAACACAACACGCCAGAGACCAAGGAACAATCGAAACAGTGGGTTGCTCGGGGTGAACGTGGACCAAAGAAGGCCAAATGGAGTCTGTCAGCCAACAAGTTTATGACAACAGTTTTTTGGGATGCACACGGTATTTTTCAAATTGGTTACCCCGAGAAAGGTAAAACAATCACCGGCGAATATTATTCAAAGCTTTTGTACAGATTCGACGTTGACTTGAAGAAAGTACTGTTTCATCAAGACAATGCATGTGTGCACACTTGTTTAGTCACGATGGCCAAAATCAACGAATTGAGATAGGAACTGTTACTGCGTCCAGCATATTCTCCAGATTTAGCCCCCTGCGACTATTATCTGTTTCCAAACCTAAAGAAACGGCTGGGTGGTAAGAGATTTGAGTCCAATGATGAAGTCATTACTGAAACAAACGCATATTTTGAGAGCCTTGAGAAAACCTATTATTTGGAGGGAATAAGAAATTAGAAAAACGCTGGACTAAATGTATCGAGCCTAAAGGTGATTATGTAGAAAAATAAAATGTTTATTTGCTGCAAAAACAATGTTTTATTCAAACAGTCACCGACTTATCAAACCGCCCGTATTGATCGGACAACGAACTTTGCGATGATCACTCACTGAAGGTTTCCTTGAAAGGAATTTTTCTTGTCGTCAGTAGAGATTAAGGAAGATGTAAATGAATTACTTCCATTAATCTTCAAATCACCTCAGATTTGTATATTCCATATTTGTGAAATCAGCAGTTTCAAATCCGAAGTCAATATACCTTGTGCCAGTCAGCAAACAAAACCTTGAATCAGCTGAAAATTATAATGAAGGGGAAGCCATAATCGTTAATGACATAATATACATATAAACTCTTGTATGGGGTAATCATTATCTCGTACCTAGTGTTCATCAACTGATTTTGGTAACAATCTAATATTAAATTGTTTGGTTTTCATTTTTAATTTTAATAAAAAGTAGTTATGAAAGAATGACTGACAAAAATTTCATTGTTCTCATTGATGAAATATATACCAGCAGATATCAGAGCGAAGTCTCCAAAGGAAATAATAGTTTTTTCGAGGGCTGTTGTATGCTAACCACAGAAAACCTCATTTGTCGTAATGCAGATAGGTTATTATGATATCAATTAGACACAACCTTATCTAATCTTCATGGGTATTTCCAAAAATTATATAGTACACAGATAGGAAATGACACGACTACAGTGTATGAGTGCCATCTCTGACTATAGAATGGTTGAAATTTTGGTTCCGTGATAATTGATTATTAGTTTTGAAATCAGTATGCATGAGACATGTCATTTACAAAAAAAAAATTCGGTCAATTCGTTTGCACAATAATTTTTTCATTCCGAACGAATCAAAAGGACCAGATATAGCGTTTGCCGTTAGTGTCATCTCAAGAAAAGCGTAAAATCGAACGAACGCAGGTTGTGTTAGGGTTATTCCGATACCTGAACGGCTCAGTGGATCATAAATATCACCAAAACTGAATAATAATTATTTTAGAGAAAAAACTCGAAATATTTCTGGAAATCAAGAAATGTGAAATTGAAGAATAACCGTCAACATTTCAACCATATGATATATGACATTTTTTGTTACGAATCTTTCGTAAAATCTTCCCTCGATATTTGTTCACCCTGTATACGTATTCAGTTTCTATTTCAAGTTTTAGCTGTTTGAGCAGCTGCTCAGGGCTTCTTGAATTTTTTCATAAAACGGATTATTTTTCGATAAGACTTGAAGTTCATCATATTTAATGCGAGCTTGACTAAATTGTGAACGATGTTTTCAACCAATTTTGGTTTTACCGACTTGATAATGATAATTTAGCGATGGCATTTATTTGTCTCAATTACAATGGGTTTTTTCCATTTGCGTATCAGCAGAAATGTCAATTAAAAAAATCGGACAGTAATTGGTAATGATAACACATAGTTCGAATCGATAAATGATATAATTATCAATGAACAACAGAAGAAATTAAATAATCAATGAGGAATAAAAATAGAATATAAATAATGATGCCTGTATGCTGCGCATCAGAGACAATGATTACAACTTTATATTATTCAATTATTCATTTCTATATCTTGGACTAACTACCCATTATAATAAATACACATTAATTACTAGTAAAAAGTGAGTCATTATTCACTACTGTCAGATGGTTCATGGATTGAGATATAATATTATGTGGTTTGAACAGATATTTTAACAGTGTTTAGAGTTTCCTAACTGAAGAAATAAACAGAAATTACATTATATTACTAGGGCGTACAATAAATAGTGTGCCTCAAAAGGAAAATGAATGATTTTTGTCAAAATTCTTCAATATAGTCCCCTTTCAGCTGGACACACTAAGTCCAAAGATTTTTCCAACATTGCGATGCTTTTCGAATAGTGATTAATGATCAATATCTGGGGCCTATTGCGCCAAATACTTCGCAGTTTTTCACTTTGCACTTTTCAAATGAATTAAGTTACACAAAACGCATTCATAATTGAAAAATACAATGTGAAAAGTCAAGTGCATAGTGAAAAGTATTCCGCAGAAATTATATGTTGGAAAAAAATTTTGTGCAACATAACTAATTTTCAATTTTGAAATCTGTCAGAATGCAAAGTGCGAAGTGAAAAGTTGCAAAGTATTTTGGTGCAATAGGCCCCTGGTATCCAATTTTCTCCATTTTTAAAGAAATCCATAAAGTGATTCGCTTAAGAAACTCGGAAAAAAAATATTTACAGATTTGGCCCAAACTTAGAAGGATGACTAATTTTAAAAAACAATTTGGTTTTTCATTTGTTTCTTCGTTTATTTCAAAGCTCACTCCATATTGAACATCCAGGTATAATTATTTCAGAAAGTTTCATAATGGGTACGTTCAGAAGCACTCAACTGTTGGCAACAGTTGAGTAAGTTGAGAAAGCGATAGCGTTCAGTAAAATCGCTGACAAAGCGATGTTTCTCAGCAGATGTCGATTTCTGCCAGCGGTAAAAATTTACGCTTTATAACTCATCTGACCGCTGAGACATGCGCATTTACCTATTATCTTGTGATTTGTTTATTTTTAGGGTTTTGAGTTGAAGTTTATTAAGGAGTATTTTGCTTACTTGCGTATTTCGAAAATGTTTATCAAAAAAGGATTGTCTGGCTACAATTTAGGTCTGTCAGAAGAAAACCAACAACTTGTTTTTGAATAAAAAAATAAGGTTATGTATCATGATATGTCAGATTTGTAAATCACTCAGCGAAGCGTTCAGAAGATTTTCATCCGCTGAAACTCAACTCTACTCAGCTGATTTTTGCTTTATGCCAACAGTTGAGTGCTTCTGAACGTACCCAATGATAAGCTGATGAAAAAATAAATTTGCCCACACGTATAAACAAGAAAAGAAACTGCGAAGTAGTTCTAAATCTCTGTGTGGTGACGTAATGAAACCCCATCCTAATCTTATTTTTTATGATGAAGATATTACAAAGTCAGCGTATCCAAAGAGGATTTAAGCGGTTGATCCTTCTACATGCTATTATTTTTATACATGGAAAGATATGGGGTCTTCAGATAGCGTTTACGGCTTTCAGAGGATTTTCAGCAATGAAAAAAAGGTCTGGCGTTTAGACCCAAGACCATCACTCAATATGATAGGAAAGATGTATTTCTAAAGGAGAAATGGATCTATATTCTTAGTAAGTGTGAACTTGGTTTCTTGAGAATACAACTGACAGAAAAACAGACAATGCAACGATTTCTTTTCTACATTTTGTGAAGATGAGGAAATATTTTTGTTTTGCCTTTTTTATTTTGTAGCGAAGTGAATGTTGGAAGAGACCAGGACACTGGTTTCTTTTTTTCTAGTTCTCTGTATTCAAAATTTTTACTCAATATTTATAAAGATTCCCGATGCAGATGATGACCATGTATATGAAAGTAAACTGCACAATATTATTTTGTGACTCTGTCATGATAGAAAACGGACAGTAGCAAAAGAAATACGATAGTATTTGACACTACATATGCATTGAATGGTTAATAATTTATAGTTATAAAGTTGTTTGAATAAGAGCGCAAGATGTCATTGTTATAACGTGATTTTCTGTAGCAAAGTAGTGAAATATTTGTTGATTTAGAAATAGTTCATTTAAACACAAGTTGCAGAAAACGATCCTATTACAACACGAATGCGGTATTCGAAAATTTGCTTCTTCGCGTCTCGTTTCAGAAAGCATGAGCGTTGGAATAGCATTCTACAATCTTTCAGTCAAGTTTTTCTGAGATATTGTCGATGTTCGATGAAGAATTTGTGTGAATTTGAATCTTGAGTTTCGAATTTTGAAATATTTTTTTAATTTTGCTGAAAATTTCATTGAAATGCAAAATTGAAAAATTATTTTAACCTGTTACTTCAACTTGAAAAAAATATACATCCTACATACATGCATCTAAAAATACTAACCATCTAAGTATCGTACTCGTTTTTTAATAGACAATTCTTCTGATTTTGTATCACTACCTACTTAAGTAATAAAGGCTACAATGGGAGAAAGGTACATTCCACAAATAATAATGATTTTCCTGTTGCACCAATAATACTTTATTCAGGATATCAATTACTGATAAATAGCTCTTCTGTATACACATTTGTGTTATGTGTATTTATCATCGAATCTGAAACAAGTATTTGAGAATATCACAATCTAACCTATAGATCAGATAGAAACAGATGAGATAATTTGGAGTTAGCTGAAGAAAATCTTCAATACTATATTGTCTTGATGAAAATACATCATTATCGGTCTTTACCAAATTATATTATTTGAAGTGTGTTGAAATTTGATAACATCGGAAGTCTGTGTAGATAACCACAAAATGAAAAATAAAACTGAAGGCAATGCTGTAACGATAATATATTATGCAACAAGCGAATAATAGCCATTATACGCAAGTAGCATACTTTGAGCCGTATTCATAGTCATCCCTCAAGGTGAGGGTATGAGTGTGAGTGTCTGATCGTAGTTGAGTAACTGTAGCCGTTTCATATAACATACTCATTTCATCAGTGCTAGCGGCTTCCCTCATGTTGAGGCTGGCAAAAATCGCACTCCACTCACTGAGTACTTACGAAATATTCAAGTGCAATCTTACACTCACTCTCACCCTCAGCTTGAGGGATGACTGACAAACTTCAAAAGTGAAAATTAATTATGTTGCCGAAGATTTCTCCAAACATTTACTTTGTGCGAAGTGTTTTTCACTTTGAACGTGACTTTTCACATTGTATTTTTCAATTATGAATGCGTTTCGTGCAACGTAATTCATTTGAAAAGTGAATTGTTGCAAAGTATTTGGTGCAATAGGCCCCGGGTCATTTTTCAGGGTCTCTATAAATGATTGTAACAGCGTAGTTGGCTTTGGATTATTTTCATTTTGCTTCATATACAAACCACAGAATTTTGCGATAATACTATGATCTGATTGGTTAGAGATTGGTATTCTGTAGCAGCAAAGTAATCCAAAGTCAACTGCGCTGTTACAATCATTTATAAAGACCCTGTATCTTTCGTAATAAAAACTGCTTTAATTGATGTAATAAAAGTAGATTTTGCCCTCAATTGACAAGGTATACCCATATTTATTAGTTGGAGTCCTTTTTTCTGTCTGACAGCAGTGAATTATATCTCATAAATAACTTGTGATTAATGGATATCATTTTGGCCGAGCCCACACACGCAAAATGGCTAGATTATATACTATTCGTGAATAAAGTTCATTGCAGCACTGTTTTCAGTACTGTAATAAACTCATTACAATACCGAAATAGAGAAAAACTATGAACACATATAAACTAAATTCATTATGTTACTTTGAGTCTAGATTCCTATACGGCCTCGGGACAAATCTGCCACACTTTCCCTGTATTCCCTAATGAAAAACCCAGAAAAACAGTTTCCGCGAAAACGATTCGTCCTTGAAACGTCTTCATCCAAGAAAAACTCCGGGGTGTCATTCATTGAAAAATCCAAAAACAATGGCGTGCCCATCAGGCATCGAAGCGATTCATTCCCTTCAAAGGACCGTCGTAACGTCCGAAAGCGTCCCTCGTGACAGCCTACTCTTTTATCCCTTTCATCGTCATCTTCCGACTAACTTTTTTCTGTCTTTTCAGCTTGGCGGACGGCGGCCCCTTCGGCGGGAGCTGCCAAATCCACGGTCCGGTGCTCCTGCAGACCCCAGACCCGGACGATCCCGCAATTGACAGCGATACCGGTGGGATAAAAAGTCCCATATTGCGGAATCCAGCCTTTTCCCATTCGAGCTGCCCGCCAGAAATTCACAAGTCCTGCTTCTGTATTAGATTTATTGCGGAACACACCAAGTCGCTAGAGGAATCGACGAAGGTTCGTCTTTAGAATTGAATAAATTTGAATATCAAATTGTGTGAATGGTTTAGAAGAGCTGTTGTCGCGTACTGAACGGGTATGCTACAGTTGTGGAGCGTTTTCTCAGTTTGCATTTGGTCAGCCAGCGTGATAGTTAAGCTACTTTTTGCGATAAAGAGTGGGCCAATAATTATACAACACATTCAACTAACTTGCTCTCAAATTCTTTGGAAGAACATGACGGTTTTTGAAAGGCTATGCACACATATCCTACTGTACTGATCTGGAAGTGTTGGAACATACTCAATGAGGTAGGCAAGAAAAATAAGGTCTTTTTAATCTGGTCTCCCGGCCATTTGGAAATCAAAGGAAACGAAGAGGCCAATACACTTGCCAAAGAAGACGCGCGAATCACACTCATTGGCCCAGAACCCTTCTGTGGTATAGGTAAATGTACCTATAAGAAGGAGTTTCTGGAGAAGGAGAAAGCCGAGAGAAACAAACTCTGGCGGAATCTCTCAGAGATGAATAATTCCACTAAGTTTCTTCGGAACTTTGAAACAGCAAGATCCAAAAGATATGTGGATCTTAGTAAGCAACAATTACACCTCCTCACTGGCTTTCTTACAGGACACTGTCGCCTAAGGAGGCACCTGTTAAGGATGGGATTGTCGGACACTGAGGAGTTCTCTGGGGAGGAGAAAGAAACCCCCATTCACCTAGTCACAGAATGCTTCGCCAAAGAGAGCCTATGGAAAGAATGCCTTGGGCAAAAAACTTGTAAGAGTGAAGAACTAGCTTCGTTGAAGCCTTCACACATATTGGATTTCATCAGATCTCTAGAACTGAAAGGCGAGCTGTAAAGGGTGTGGTCAGAACAGCTTTGTCAGGGGGCACAATAGACCTTGAGGTCGCAGTGAAATGTAACCTCTTTTTGAACTAAACTAAACTAAACTAAACTAAAAATCTCCTACTGTGATGCTTGATCAGCCTTCCTCACATTTTCATACGAGGAAATATAGCCTGTTGGAAAAAAATTCTTAACGTAAAGCTCCTACCTGAAATCTAGGTTTGACACATGAGGATATTATTTCAATTCTAACTTTTCGGCAGAAACATCGAATGCTATGCCTACAGTCTTCAATTTCGAAAGACCCTTCGAATCGGTCATAGCTGATCGTCCTAGTTCAATAAGTTTCGTAAATCTCTTGGATAAAAATTCATTCATATGATAAGAAGGTTTGACGCGTAACATCGCCATGAATATCAATACAGTGAAAGCAGAGAAAAATATAAATCGATTGAAATCGACCAATATTAAACTCATACGTCGGAGCTAATTTCATCCTCGTTCAAGACAAAATGTAAGGTGGTATAAAACAGAGCACATATGGATGGCCATTTCGTCCTTATTAGGACTCATCAGCACAGGATAGCTCTGAATTACACAAGGTATTTCTTGGAACTTACAGCGAAATGGTGAAATCATGTGAATATAAATATAGTGAAAGCTGAGAATAATATTAATCGATTGAAGAAGGTTTTCGGATGGAATTGGAGATGGCGTTTTCGATATATATTTAATACCTGAAACAAGATGCCATTTCGCTGTGAATTCCAAGAAATACCTTGTGTCATTCAGAGCTATCCTGTGCTGATGAGTCCTAACAAGGACGAAAGGTGCTCTGTTTGATACCGCTTCCTTGCATTTTGTCTTGAACGAGGACAAGATCAGTTTTTCAGTTCAATATTGGTCGATTTCAATCGATTAATATAATACTCTGCTTTCACTATATTCATTCATATGGTTAACCGATGGATCAAAATCAGAAAGAGACACGGACATTGGGATATATGGACCTATCCTGAAGATCACTGAAGACCTGGGAAGTAAACCTTCTTTTTTACAGACAGAAATAATGCATGTTTGTATATACGCATAGGCGAGTCTTGAAATAAGTCTAAAGGGGGCGCATTCTACATCACGACGGACAGCCAAGCCACGCTGAGATCTTAGAAATCATACTGCCAGGGGTCTCTGTTGACCTGAGACTACACCTTAAAGCTGGCAAAAGCTAATCATGTAACTCTATTGTGGCTGTGAGAGCATTGTGGTGTTAAAGGAAATGAAAAAACCGATAAACTGGCAAAAAATACATCAAGGTTAATAACTGCGTAACCCGAGACTTTCGGCGGGCTTGGAAAAGACTAATATGGGCAACGGTCCAGTAATGGGTTTTGAATAACAGAAAAAACCCATTGAGGAACACCCTTAGACTTACACACGCCAAAAAATTGGGGATGAATTCACCTTCCTACATCAGAAAGCTCATGGAGCTGTCACCAACTGAGCTTAGGGGATAATGTTACTGCTGACGAGTCAATGCCGGTAGAAATATGATCGCTACCATATCAGAAAGTCAGCAGACGTAATTTACAGGCTCTGCGGATTAAGGCAAAAACAGCTAAACACATAGTATTCAACTGTCCAGAACTGACTTGCCTTTGAACAATTCATATACAGAAACCAGTCCTGGGTACCCAAGAGGTAACGACCAAGGCTCCTAAGGAGGTTTTCAGTTTTATAAATGTCATTGAAGCCTCACAGAAGCCATTTTGTTCCGGAACTGACAACCAGATCTAAGTAGAGGTTCTCCATATTGGTGAGCTCCAATAGGGCCAAATAGCTATCTATAGATGCTCCGGATGTTATTACCACTTTACATGTTCTTTGGACGTTGACTATATATGCTCCAAAGTATGAAATTAATATTCAGTGATTTTGATCGACTGATTTTATTCTATACCTTCACAGTTTAAATTATTAATAATTATAGTTTTCTCTTGATATCAAAATGTTTCCTTGTTTCTTTGCGAAACCTTTTATAATAACAAAAAAAAAATTCATTATGAGTTTTTAATATGTTGCAGGTGAAAGAAGATTGGAAATACGTAGCGATGGTGTTAGACAGGTTGTTTTTATGGATATTTACTTTGGCCGTTCTGGTCGGTACGGCAGGCATAATATTGCAGGCGCCGTCCCTGTACGACGACAGAATTCCGATAGACGAGAAATTTTCGGAATTCGCCCGAACGACCGTTGTCCGTTGCCCTCCACCTCAGTAGTTCATTAAATGTTGAAATTGTTGACGTATATTAATATTTGAAGAGGCATCCACACAATGTAAATAAAACGACGAGTGTTGTGAATTATTCAGCTTGGGTACAAAGCTATGGGAGGAGAAAGTGGTATCTTACGATTTGAAAGAAAATATAAATGATTAAAACGCGCACAAAATAAAAACAATACAAATGATAGACGAAGTTTCATTCAAGATCGCTTCATGAATCAGTTCCACTTATACAAACTAGGTGGCGCTAAAAGTTCGATTGCAGAATCACAATCGTTATGCCAGACTTGTCAAAACAATAAACCAACATGGCGATGGATGGCATGATTGGTTATTAACAGTTTATTGTGTCTTTATGTTTAGATTCTGTTTTCGATGTTAGAGGGTAGCCAGAATTTGTGATCCCTGAATTACAACTTTTTAACCCTATGAGATAGAGAAAAATGAATGGCTTATTTCGTTAATGTTTTTCCTATAAACAAAAAATGCCGTCGACCGCATTGCTCTATCCTCTTTTGTGGGTTATTAATTATTATTTAAGCTGAAATTGATGTTTCGACTACTTCAACATTGGTTAGTATCTCCGTTCTTGTTTGTACAATGAACTTGAATTAAAAACATTGTCCATACACTGTTTTGATAGGAATCATAATATTGCCTATTCTAATTTTTGCTGAGTTGTTTACTTCCTGATTCATTACATGAAAAAATTGCACCATTCCAGTTACTTTACCCCCACTGAAAATTCTGGGAAACCCCTGCCTCTCTTTAGCCTCCTCACTGGTTATAAGCGATATATGACATTTTATACAGAATGTTTCCTAAACATGCTGCAAAAATTCATGGGGTTGTTCCTTGGACTATTTTAAGCATGTTTTGTCCTTTGATGATTTTGAAAAACCTCTTTGTTTCGAAGATATAGGGCGAACAACATTTTTCATATTTTTAAAATTAATAATAGTTTAAATAAAAATGCGTACCGCACTGTGTTTACTAAGTAGGTACAATTTATTTTTGAATTTGTTTAACAACATTCCAATTACTAAAAACGGCCAGTTTTTTGACTTAAAATTGATAAGTTCAGATGGTAAAGGAATACAGATTAAACACGGTTTACATTTGAATTCGTTTTTTGATGTATTAGCAATTAACATTTTATCTTTGACTATTATGAATCGCTATACACTGGCTAGAGGTGGTCATTTTCAACAGTTTTTGTAGGTTAAGTTAAATTTTCATGTAATTTTTCATAATAAAATGTTATTATCTAAAATTTTGTTTCCCCTGTATCTTCGGAACAAAGAGGTTTTTCAAAAATCATCAAGGGACAAAATATTCTTAGAATAGTCGAAGGAACTGAATTCTTTCCGCATATTTAGGAAACACCCTGTATATTGTTAAAACGAGAAAAAAATAGTAATTAGCTTTTTGTGAAAATAAATTATTGATTACATAAAAAACAAAAGTTCTTGTTCACATCAGGAAGGAAACCCTTCAGCAAAAATTAGATAAGGTCAATGGATTCTTATCAAAAAAGTATCTGCATATTATTTCTGTTTCAAGTTTATTATAACACAAAAAAACGGAGATGATGACCAAAGAAATTGCTCAAATGTCAGTTGTGGCTATAACTTAAAAACATAAGATGACAGAGCAATGCGGTAGACGGCATAATATTGTGTTCCTCGAAAAAAATCCACAATGGCATTAATTTTTTCCCTATCTGTCAGGGTTGAAAAGTTTCAGTTCAGGGATCACCAATTTTGGCCACCCTGTACAGTGAACCAACAAATGTTTCAATGGAAATGGCATGAAACAAAATAGTCCTAACTGCTTTAAAATAATGATAACTTGAAACTGATTCTTGTTGAGTGATTTTGAATGAAGCTTTCATCTGAAAAGTTGTGGATTCCAAAAAACTGAGTGTGAATTTTGAATACTCAGATCTATCACTGTCACAGATGATTGTTTTAATAGTTGTTTTCTCGTCACATAATTAATGAAGAGCGAACTTTCGCATAAAATATTTGCCAAAAATAACAAAATGGTTTTCATAATGACGACTGAAAAAGATAGCAATTGAATATTTGCTTTTCAATTATTTTCCCGATTTGCCTACATAATCAATTTTTGGATTTACTCATATCATTGGTTTTACTATCTGTGTCAAAATTTTCGCATTCATCATTTTTGTAATCGAAGTCATTTCTGAACATTTTCCGGTTGCCATAATTTCTTTCCATGAATAATGACTCCCCAATGTGTTCATTTATATAATTTTTGAAAAATGTGCCAAAATGAACAATGACTGAATTGAATATTCATTCACATCAATTTTTCAGAAATTCTGAATGGAAGTTCGTTTGCAAATTCGAAACTAGGAATGAAATGGAAATTGAAAATTATAATTCACTTATTTCACGAAACAAAAATCATTATCTACTTGAAGCCATATTTACATAACAAAGAAATAGTAACAGAACAAAATAGGTACTATATTACTGGAAACTGAAATTCACAATGAAGTTGAAACAATACAAGTTGGACATCTTCCCAAAATCCATATTTATTACAGACGAAACCCCATTTTATACTGAAGTTGGCAAACTACCAGGTTCTGTTCACATGAGAATCTAAAACCTAAAAACCCCAATAATGTACCCAAACGATTCTAAAATGGATGCCGTTGACGCTTATGAATTTTATATTGAACGAATGAAAAAGTATACCTGAATATGTAAATAGGCTGTAACGTTTATATATTTTACACGATAGTATGTACCTATTCAGGTTTTGTATCAACATATACAAAAAGAGTTTTTATCATTTTATAACGCTTACGAAGCATAATGTAGAGTAAAGTGTAATAATTGGTCGTATTCACGTAGTGCCATTAATATAACGAAGTGGTAAGCAAGATCTATTATGGAAAATATTCAAATGTTTGAATAGCATGTTCTGAATAAATTTTACCCGAGTATTCGGGTAAAATGAACCATAGCTTAGTAATTTTGAGACCTGTTGCCGCCCTGAACATTGAGAGTTTTTATCGAAGAAGAAAGAAAGTCATCAAGAAAATATTCAAATAATAAGAAATCTCATTTTTGAGGTGATGACACAGTTTTTACCAGACATTGAGAAGTTGTTTGTTTAATGTTGGAAAGAATTATGAAAAATATTTTTATTCCTGAAGTTTTTCTATTGATTTTGCTTTCACGTTATATACAGTGTGTTTGGTCATGACTTAGCGATAATTACAGGGCATCAGATTCAGATATACCTAATTCTATCGACAAAAACACCCAAATTTGAAAGTTCACACCCTTAGTTTTGGAGTAGCCCCCATTTTAATTTTTTTTTATTTTCGTTGACCCTTCCAAATAATATCGATTTCTTTGGACATAAAGGTCCTACAGATGTGAAAAAAATGTTTTTTGAAGAATGATACTACTGCCTTTTATAAAAGTGATACAATATGAAAACATATAACTTGAAAATGATATAAAAAAATTCTTAATGAAAATTTCAGTAATAAAATTTATTGATTTTCTTAGTTAATTCGCAATAGTACAAGAACTAGCACATCGAAGTATAATTCTTTCTCAATGAGCTAACACGCAAGGATATTAGCTTCAAAACGATACCAACATAATATCTGTAAGTTACATATTTAGAAAGTAATTGCTGTTCGAACATGACCATTATGAAAATTTATAAAATAAGAAAAACCTCAGTACTGTACTTTCGATAATTTTTAATAACCAAACAAACAAATTAATCATAAGAATTGCTCAAAATGGCCGCCTCTGCTCTGTAGACAGGCAGTGGCCTTCATGACGACCTGTCTTGTATTTTTTCCTCGCGTAGTGATCATGTTCTAACAGCAATAACTCTCAAGTTATGTAACTTACAGAAATGATGTAAGTGTTGTTTTGTAGCTATTATCCTCGCGTGTTGAATCATCGAAAAAAAATTACCGTAACATGGGGATATTTTGATCAGTTTTCATCTTCGATCCCGAATAACATTGTTTTTTTTGCGAATAGAGATATTATTTAAACACGACAATAATCGGTTTTACCCTTCAAACATATTCTAGAAATACGAGATCTGAAAAATGAACGATTTTCTGAGAAAAAAATTAAAACTGAGTGATCAAATATATACTGATTTTGGGGATACTTTGATCACACTTGCATTTTATACGGAATACGAAAGTTACCCCAATATAACGATCAATGGAAGTAGAGAAACAAATTAGATGTTCATACCTCAAGTATAACCGGCTAATTTTCAACATGCGGGAATATTTATGAAATTAAAACAAACTTTCATCGCAAAATATATTGAAATATTATGGAATATGAATTCCCTTAGAATAAAATGACCTGAACTAAGGCACAGAAACTATCAAATACAGAAAAGGAGCCAATTATACATGTTAAGAAAAAAATGAAGGAAAATTGAAAAAAATATTCAAACTTCAACCACCGCGATGTCAGTTTCAAATTTATAGTTTAAATTGAAATCAGAGTCATATTCCTCTGAAGGACTAGCCTGAATCTCGACAATATCTTCTCTTTTAATCACGGATACATTGTCAGCAATAAGTTTGAAGTTTTTCCTATTTGAAAAGTGCCGTCAACAACTATTTGTACCGCTTCTTCAAATTTTTCAGGGGTATAATCGAGGTACAACCGACTTCCGAGTACTCTTTTATGAATGCGAGGCATTTCTGAAAAAAATAATAACAACAAACTAGTTATTTTTGTGTTTATTTATCGAGATATACGTGTTGGGGCAACATTGATCACCTGACCAATGTTTCCCCAGGTCTTGATCAAACTTGCCCCCTGAAATGAAATATGTCTCAAAATATAAACCAATTGAAGTCCAGATTTGAATGTCCACTAATAGCACTACCAAATACATGACAGGAAAAATACAAGTAAAGTGACAATCTGTATTCATAAACTTACTGTTGTAGATGGTAAGTTTTCCAGATGAAATAAATGCAACGAAATGGTTCCGTCAGAAATGAATAAGCTAATCACACGCATGTGCTTCCTCATCGCCTAAATCGTCCTAATTGACTAACCACACCATCAGTGCTGCCGACTGAGCTGATAGTTTTGAGGGTGCACAAAATATGTCAGCACTATAATAGTTTAAAGTAATAACTAAGTTTTGATCAAATTAACCCTAGGATTCAAAGTATCCCCATGTTACGGTACTTTAATGTGCTAGTTCTTGTACTGTTGCGAATTTACTAAAAAATTCTGTAAATATTTTTACTAAAACTTTCTTAACGATTTTTTTATGGCGTTTTCAAGTTGAATGTTTTTATATTGTTACACTTGGAAGTAAATTTAAAATAGGAGCTACTCCAAAACTAAGGGGTCAAACTTCCAAATTTGGGTGTTTTTGTCGTTACTATTAGGTATATTTGATGCCCTTAATTTATCGCTAAGTCATGACCAAACACACTGTATAAAAGTGGTCTTACTATTTTAAACACAACGTTTTCGAACCTACTTAACTTTCGTTTTTCGAATATCAAATTTTTGCCCTATGAGAGTTCAAATGCTGAAATATTCATTTCAATAGCTGACCGTTTCTGTTGAGTATGTTTTGTTCATTTATTGTGAAATATTCATTCAATATTTTTAATACTAAAATTTCAAATCAGACTACAATCCAATGCTGTTTCAAGAAAAATTCCCAACTGTGTGCTAACCTACTGAAATTTTTTTCACATTTTTCACTTGAATCAATCATTTTTATGTCACAATTCTCGCAGTAGAAATCGAAAAAAAGATATAACCTCTCAGTATTCAGGTAAAATAAGAAAAGTAATAATAATTAGACCAATAGAATACCTATTGATGGAATGGGAACATTGTAAATAGAGTTGTAAATGTTAGGATATGTAATTAGAAAAATGGATGAGTGATATAGTTCTGTTGAAAGCTGTTGCTTTATTTTATAATCATGCCGAATAAAGATTCGATGAATATATATAGAAAATTGCTTCATTTTAAACCAACCTCCCAACTCTTTTGAATCAACTATAATTTTTCAGAGGAAAATTTAATAGTAGGTACGTAGAGTGTGTAATAGTATATAATTCGATGAGCGGTAATGCAGGTCAAAACACACGCAGATGAGTTTTGCACCACGAACCGTCAGGCGAGTGGTGTAATTCATCAAGTGTGTTTTGAGCATTACCGCGAATTGAATACTATACTTTATCCACGACTTCTTCAGTAAAATTCGAATTAATCTGCATTTAAAAAATTTTGAACAGTTGTCAATAGCGTTGACAACATTTCGTCCAACCGTCAAACCTCTGTACTCTGTGGTCGGGATTCGGGAATCAAATCAGAGTGTCTAACTAATCAAATCAAGTACTTTCGCAAATTCAAAAATTTACGTTTTCCAAAAATAAATCTGAAATAAATCGCTAGAACGTTATCTTGATGGCTGAAATAGATTTCCGAATCGATCCTACTTTTTATTCATTTTTTTTTGTAAGCAATTTCATTCTTCCTAGGTATTTTTATTAGCGGGTGTTATGGGCGGGTGTTATTATAACACTCGCTTTTCGGTTCATAGACATGTCTACGGTTGTGTTATGACTACTATTACACATAGAAATTAGTTTAATGGGGTGGATAAAATGTTTATTCCATTATTTCTGTATTTTTCGAATTACATTGAATTTTATGCATAGATAGCTTGTTGTATGAACTTGCATAAACAATTTCTGCATATTATCGAAGTACAGTCAGCTCTCTGTTGAAGAAAAAATATTGAGGTCAAGGAGTAATGTAAAAATCAATATATAACTTATCTTTCCTTTTTTATTTTGTTGTTTCACAAAAAATAAACCATTTTCTTACCCTTTCATAGCTTAATTTCCAATAAGGATTTCAGGCAAATCTTTCGTTTATCTGATGTGAAATTATTGCTTCTTAAACATATTCATTTTATTTTCTATTCCCTAGCAGATAAGTTTATAAGTTGAAGATCTCACAGCTTTTTTTATTGTTTCTGTTTTTTATGTTGACGTGTTGGCCTCCATTCTGGTCTATCAAGTTCACGTTTTGATTCGCATTCAGTAGTATAATTTTTTGGCAGCACGTTATCGAGTTGATTCAAAAATTTCTTCAAGGGACACATTTCCTCACAGTCTTTTATTTTCTTCACTATTGGTTGTTTATCCACATCCGTCAAATGAACGATCTGAAAAAATAGTTACTAATTATATGAGGGAAAAAAGTATTAGATATTAGCTCGAGGTTACCCGCTTCGCGTCGGGAGACAAAAAACGAGAGCTAAAATCTAATATTTTTCCTGTGTACCTATAATACACTATTTTTTTCTGTGACAGGAATAACGACCATTTAATAGTAAAAGAAATATTACTTTTTTCCCAGGGAAAAAAGTGAGTACCTACTTTTTTCCGGGCGACATAGAGAATCATTTTTTTGACAGGGAAAAAAGTAATTTCGTAAAAAGTTATAATTTGTGACCTGTCAAAATATATAGAATGTCAAATTTTGTTCCCGTCACAGAAAAAAATATTTTTTGTTATATTTTAGGTTGTGAGACTATTTTTGGTTGTATCAAATAGAAGATTTATGACGTTCTAGAAAAAAAGCTGCATATTCGGCTAACGATCATTTGAAATGTGAATTCAATGGTTCGTCTCAATCTAATAATTCGTGAATTTTTATCTCCACATTGTCCTACTCTTACCGATACTTGCGATAAATTGTGGTAAGGTCACGTGACAACAAGTCCGTAATATTTTATAATAACACTTAATAATATATCTATACAGGGTAAATCATATTCATAAACTCTGATGTTTTTTCTTGAAAAAAAAAGCTCTTGTATAATAACGCCCAGACGCACCATTTATGGAAAAAATAGATTTGAAATTTTCTCTCTTTTCACTAAGTACTCAATGTTTCAACTAAAAATACCCTTCGCCTCCCCCAAATGATACGATTGTACTTGACATGAAAGAAATGCACTCAATCTAATCGATGCGTATTTTTGATATTGGCCAATGTGGAAACTTTCAGCACTTTATGTGACTCCGTTTTGCGAATATGTAACAAGAAATGTGGACATGACGTCATCTTCAAAGGGCACTAGCTCCTTAACGAAGCAATTTTGCATTAAGGAACCCACTCACTTCGTTCTTCTCCGCCGTTTTTAACCGACGGTTAAAAACGTTGGAAGGAAGAACGTTGTCGGTAAATCCACCCACTTCAGTTTTCTTTCGCGGCAGTTAATCACGATGGAGCGTAAGTGTCTGTTAGCAGTGGCGGCGGCTGTTGCTGTAAAAGAAAAGTATTCCGCTGATTTACTTTCCATGAACACGGAAATGACCTGTACACTTCAATAAATTCCAACAAAAAGTCCCGGTTCCACTGCCGAAGATCCGACATTGTTTTCAAACAGTTAACACTCAGCAGTAAACAATTGAAAAAGTTATGTTTATCGCCACCAGACAGTGGCGACACTGTCTCTGAAATATGCGCGACCGATTTAACTGTTTACCCCACACACCTCGTGTTTACCCGAAGCGTTGGAACGTTAACGGACGAAAATCAGGCCTAGTCTGAAATTTGCAACGACGGGTAAGTTCGCCGTTTTTAGCCCATACACTTCGTTTTTGCGGCAGTTTTACCCGACCGTTTTTAACCGTCGGTTAAAAACGGCGGAGAAGAACGAAGTGAGTGGGGCCCTTTATATATGACTTGGGTCGAATCTGTCTAAAAGGTGATCTTTAATGTCCACTAGATGTTTGTCGGTCTAATTACGGGACACCCTGTATATGACGGCTTAGTTGAAGCACTCCAAATCTTTTGAATTGTACAAGTAAGGGAAATGAATTGTACATGTATTGTTGTATGTATAGGCTCTGTTAGTGTATCGCTAAGCCGCCTCAGACAATAGCACTGCTGATTATTCACCCAGCAGTACATGGTGATTGCTCAAAATAATATTATAATTTTTCAACTTACCCTGATAGCATATTCCTTCTTTTTCTCAAGATAATGTAGCTCAAATATGATTGCAGAAGAGTAATTTGGGAACTGATAGTTGAAAAGACCCAAAGCGAACATAAGATGTACTAAATTGTGTTCATGTACAGCAAATATCAACATTTTTGTATTAGAAGGGTACATATCATTGTTGATATGTTGATTCCAGTGATCTGTGACTTTACTCAACATCCTTCCTGTAAAGAAAAATGAATAGTATGTAAAATTTAACCAAAAATTAGGTTCGTGAAAAATGTGCCATAATTCAAATTCATAAAAACGAAATTCAATTGTACTTACCACCACTCAATTTGATCAATTCATTATTAGAATTCTCGATTATATATCTTTGCAATGTTAAATTTAATACGAAATATGGAAATACTTGAACTGCCCACTGGGGTAGCGTTAAATTTAGGGAATCTTCTGAAGAGAAAAGTTGGTAGAGTCTGAAGACGGTCTCTAGAGTATCAAAAGTTTTTCCAGTATTGTTTTTCATATATTCGAGTGTCTCTGCATGCTGTTGCATTAAATTCTTGATGGCATCTGAATTCAGGACTTTGTCTACCTCTTTCTTGTATTTTGGGCAATAGTTTGTCGGTCTCAGTAACCACTATAAAAAAATTCATTTTCAATCGATTCATATCAATCTCGATAAATATTGTTCAATATCTAATTAAAAAAGGAAAAGTTTATGTGAAATATAATGCCTTGATATATTGACTAAGGCCTGCTTGTAGCACATGATATTAAAGTGGCTGAAAGCTACCCCGCAGATTTTTCAGAAAAAAAAATATTATTTTCTCCATAAAATTCATGGTACAGTGGAACTTCCCTTTAACGAAAGCGCTAAATTCGCGAAAAAAATTCGTTATAAAGAAATTTCGTTATACAGAAGATTTGTTTCCATAGTCGGCAATGTCGCGGTCGACTTCACTGATAAATTTATGTTTATCATTCAAACTTGAGCACTTCCTTTTCCACATTTTCGCACAACTCTCACATTAGCGTAATGGTTAGATTGATACCAAACAGCCAGAGGTGTATTTAAAACTGTTGCAGAAGGATCTTTCTGCCAGCCGTAATGATTTAGTTTAATGTCGGATTCATTACATGCGTTCGAAAAAATTTTGGAAAAAACCCACCTTTAAACCTTCTTACCAAAACCCTTTCAAAGAGTGATTTTCTTTTAATATTTCGTTATAGAGAGAATTTGCTCCGCTTTAGAGGGTGTTTTTAACCTGGAATTTTGATTCAAGGTGCAATGTCTTGTACGAAATCCGTTATACAGACGTTCCTTATGAGTTCCACTGTATTTCATTTTCAAATAAGTATAGATATGTATAGTCCGTTCACGAAAGGTTGAGCACATAGTAGGCGTTTTTTTATTTATCTGAAGTTGGCAGTATTTACTGTCATAAAGTAAAATAAAGTCAACGTTGCCGAATGTACACGGTCTCGTCCGACGAGCTTGCGAGTTATCATAGGACTCTATGCACTATTGACAACATTGCGTATCAATCTGACAAGAAAATAAAGAACATAACCTAAAATTTTAATATACACAGTGGAATATGTCAAATTTCCATGGCCAACCGACGGCTCAACCTTTCGTGAACGGACTATACATTTCGTTGACCGATTTTTGCCATACAGCTATCAGTTACTACATCAGCAAGGGATAAAATAGGCCCTATGTGGTTGAAAATAGCCAAAGAGAACACAGACAAAAAGCATTTGATATTAAGCGTTCCATACTCAAAAGTCACTTAGTATAATTCTGGTGAGTAGTTGAGACAAATCTTCAGTTAATGCATCTATAACTTCATCATCACATCAAACTCTTGATGAGAGTAGTATATTTTGCAACGAGGTTATAATGATTATTATCCACAAGGTGAACTTTAAGCTACGAGCCGCAGGCGAGTGGCCTATGTAAATCAGCTAGTGAATAATAGCCATTACACGCTAAAAAAATATACTTTATCCACGAATACTGAATATTTCTCTTGAAGTTTTTTACATTTGGACAGTATGGGTAATTTTTTGATGAACTTATCATTGTATATTCTGTAATAAACGTTGATTATATTTATAGTAGATTTGGCCCCCGTTTGGAAAGATATTCTTTCCCATATTTGTTGGTTGGGGAAATTCAAAACAGTGAAGAAATGTCAGTTCTAACCTTTGTCTAAGGTTCTAACAATAAAGAATTATAGCTAAATCCATTAAGCATCTGACAATAATGACAAATGACTTATTATCCACTGGTGATTAATGAGTTTTATTATGACCGAGCTGACTGACGTATAATGGGTAGATTATAAAATAGTCGTGAATAAATTAGTTTTATTATCATCGTCAGTATTATTTCTATCATTTTTTCGTTTTCAATTCAATGTTTCGTCAAGCAGTTGCCTCATTTATATTTATTAATAATTTGTGGACATTAGATTGAAATTTTGTTTAACAACTGTGAACAGTTTTCAAGTGAAACTCACACTTTTTTTCGGACTTTAAACAATTTGTAATAGTTAAATAAAAGTACCTGCCTATATTATGCAACAAGCGTATAATGATAGCTATTATTCACGAGGTGAAGTTTAGAACACGAGCCCTAGGCAAGTGGCCCAAATCATCGACTGAATAACAGCCATTATACGCGCGTAGCCTATATCCACTTTATCCACGATTACTGAATATATTTCTGGAAGATTTCAACATTTTGCGATCATGACAAGACTTTTTTATTAAAAGTGTGGAAAAAGTCAATTTGACACATGAAAAATTTTTAAAGAATTTGTCATTGTGTATATTTTGTAGAGAGAATTGCTCTAACTGATTTAATAACAGTAGACTTGGCCCTCGATTGATAAGGTAAACCCTTATTTGTTAGTTGGAGTACTTCAGAATACGGAAGAAATGTCAATTCAGAGAATATATCTAATATCAATGATAATATCAAAGACGAATCTATGAAGAATAAGACAGCAGTGATTTTTAACTCATTATTCACTTGTGATTAATGGGTATTATTATGACTGTGCAAACAGACGTAAAATGGGTGAATTATTCAATTGTCGTGATTAAACTCATTATTATTATCATTCTATTCTATTCAATTTGAAATAACTGTCAAAGTGATAGATTTTTTGAAAGATTTTTTTTCTTCTGGAATTAAATTTGATGGAAAAAGTCGAGTTGAAGGTGATATGGTCATTACTACTTCCCTACTTATTATAATGATGATCCATAATAAACTTACTGTATCGTCCCGTCCATCTAAATAATCATAAGGTACAGGCTGCCAGTTTGGAATTTCATCACTCCAACGCTCAGAGATGGATGGTGGAAAGAGACCAGCAAGTACCAGAAGAGCCGTCATTTTAGTTCTGGCTAAAGATGTGCTAGTTGCTCTAACAACACCATGTTGAAAAACATCTCCCAGGAATGATCCATAACGTTTTCTCAAAAATTTGCCAACTTTATGGGAATTTACCTTTCCTAGCTGAAAGAGAGAGAGAGATTTTCAAAATAACTCAATATACAGGCTGTCCCTGAAAATGTGGACAATCTATCGGATTCAGATAGAACATAAAAAATTAGATGACAAGTTCCCATATTTTTTTTCCTAGCGGCCCTCCCTACGAAGATACGACCTCCTAAATGACGCCACTGGAAATCCATTTTAGTGGAATAAGTTTAAAACTACTTGATATAATTTGATGAAAATTTGATATGATTAATACCTTGAACATTAAGCTTAAGAAAAGGTACTCCTGTTCAGTGTCAATGAACCGTTTAAAAAAAATGATGAAAGAAGTAAGTAATTGCAATTCTTTCCACTAAAATGAATTTCTAGTGGCGTCATTTAGGAGGTCGTATCTTCGTAGGGACCGCTAGTCATCTTATTCTTTGTTCTATCTGGGTCCGAGAGATTTCGCACATTTTCCGGGACACCCTGTAGAAAATGAAATGACATTGAAAAGACTTTAATAGTTCACAATTCCTTCATGTTGGTATTCATCTGAGTTTAAGCATTGAATCTGCTGATATTTTTTTAGAAGACAGTGTTTAAAAATTAAAATACAAAGTAAAATTCTATCAAATATACAGATTGTTTCTGGATTGACGCGAAAAATATAAGAGTGTAATTCCTCAGATCATTCCATGAAAAAAAGTTTCCATACATACATATAGGTCCAGAAATGCTTTATTACCAAAATACAGAGTGTTGAAGTTTTTAAACTAAAAGTTAATTTTGAGTTATTCCTTCAATATATGACTAAAAATCTACTCTCCTTTTTTTCTTGTGGAAGGCGTTTTTTGCAAGAAAATAAAACAGTTTAACGCGTATTGGTCGTTATTTTATCACATCATTTACTAGAGACGCTACGTTGAGATGTTTCATTCTCTACACAAATATTAACTTCAACCCCATGTATCTTGGAAACAATGCATTTCTGAAGCAACATTTTTGGGAACTCTTTTTCATAAAATCATCTGAGGAATTTGTTGCATTAATTCAGAAACACCCTGTTTATACTCAACCTATGAAACTCCTAAAACCATACCTTATTCAAGTGACCCAGGTCATGCTCTTGGAACTTGTGTGGATCTTTTGGATATATTTCAGATCTCTGCGGGTATCTAGCTCCATGTCTTACGAACTACAATAAAGAAATCTTTATACATCAGGAAAAAGGATCAACCTTCAATAAAAATTGTGAAGTATTTCATCATAAAAACTAATTTCACTAAACATGGTACATATCAACACAATTCTATAATGAATTAAATAAAAGGAAATAGTTATTTATTATAGAGAGGAAAAAGTATTAGAATTTAGCCGAGAGCTAAAATCTAGCATTTTTCCCGTGTATAATACACTATTTTTTTCAGTGACAGGAAGAACGACCATTTAATAGTGAAAGAAATATAACCTTTCACGAAATTACTTTTTGCCCACGGCAAAAAAGTGAGTACTTTTTCCCCGGATACATAGACATTAACTTTTTTGACAAGGAAAATAGTATATTATATTATAAAGATTAAAAGTGCATATTTTTTTTACGAGCAATATTTGCAGTTGCGAGGCGCAGCCGAGCGAATGAAGAATTGCGAGTTAAAATAGGCACTTTTAATCCGAATAATATATACTATTTTTCTCCAACCAAGTCAAAATTACAATAAAATTGGTTTTAGTGAAAAATCGTTCATAATTTGGTTATGAATTTGAACACAGAATCATGACAGTGATTGTCAAGTAGACTTCAAATGCATTTACTTTTAATCCAAGGATTAAAAGTAGCGTTTTTAATCCTAGGATTAAAAGTGCTGCTAAGCAACGAGCAAATTTTTGTACGGTAAGGGAATTTATGACTTTTGCACCTGAAAATAGTACAAAAAAGTCAACATTTTTTGATGGTTGGAGTAAATAGTATATTATATTATAAGGATTAAAAGTGCATATTTTTTTACGAGCAATATTTGCAGTTGCGAGGCGCAGCCGAGCGAATGCAGAATTGCGAGTTGAAATAGGCACTTTTAATCCGAATAATATATACTATTTTTTCTCCAACCAAGTCAAAATTACAATAAAATTGGTTTTAGTGAAAAATCGTTCATAATTTGGTTATTAATTGGAACACAGAATCATGACAGTGATTGTCAAGTAGACTTCAAATGCATTTACTTTTAATCCAAGGATTAAAAGTAGCGTTTTTAATCCTAGGATTAAAAGTGTTGCTAAGCAACGAGCAAATTTTTGTACGGTAAGAGAATTTATGACTTTTGCACCTGAAAATAGTACAAAAATGTCAACATTTTCTGATGGTTGGAGAAAAAAGTTATTTCGTAAATTGTCATATTTTGAGACCTGTCAAGAGATATAAAATGTCACATTTTTTTCACGTCACAGAAAAAATATTTTTTTGTACAACTTTCAAAAAACTTGACTTTCTTCAGCACTATGGATGACTACTTTATTTCACCGTTACAAAAATTATTTTTTTAAAAGTGAAAGAAAGTAATTATCGTTTAAAACAGTTAAAAAAAAGTCTTTTTTAACGGTGAAAAAATGTAAAGACTGTATGCATAAAAATATTACACTGGGAGCATTGTCTCAATCATTTTATATTTCAGACTATGTAAATTAATATTCACAGTTGTACAAAAAATGTTGTTTGTTTTCGTGCGTATAAAATTCGTGTTTTCATGGCACATTCGAGTGAAATATGCCATGAAAAAAACACTCATTTTACGCACTTAATACAAAAATAACTATTAATATTATTGAATCGAACTTACCACATGTACCAGTTTCAACGAATCCTTTTGGTCATTCTCAGTGTGAACTGCAATAGCAACAGTAAAAACTGATAAAATATCACTTTTAGAATCATCTTTCATCAGATGATTCTGTACTACCTTGGGATTTTTCTCACTGAACCGAAATGATCCTAACTACAAACTAGAATATCTACCAAGTAACAGCCTGTGCAGACATATATTTTGAAAAATAAATTAGATATGAAGTACCCGATGATTACCAGAGAATAAATCAAAAATAATATTGTATTTACATAGTTATTTGTTTATCATCTGAAGTCAAAGGTTCATAATTGCCTTCCTTTGTTATGATAATTATTTCTTTTTTGTTATAATGAATTGGAAATAGTACCTCTTAGTCCAACAATAATCTCATTCAGATATTTAATGGGTTTTTGTTGGTGTTACATTTCATGGAATACGGAAGGTAATGTTTATATTTCATTACCATTTTTCTTATCTTTTACTGATTGAGTTCATTAACGAACTTGAATTCAATGATAAAAAGTATCGACAAATGGATTTCCTTTTATCTCAATCATATGAGATATGATCGACTGTATATCAGTGTCAATATAATAGGAAAAACATTGAACACTACAGATTATCTTGTCCTAGTGGAATTAAAGAAGATTTCATTTCATAATATGTACTCTTAAAGGTTAATGACAGAGTCGATTCCGTCAGATATCAATAGAAAAATTTCAAAATATTCCGTTTTTCTATTATTAGAAAATTTCTACTCATTGTGAAATGAAATTTGGAATTCAATAATCAGCATATTTACTTGAAATCATATCGAATTTTTTTCATTTAGATGCTCAACAACTATTGAATAACTTATATTATAATTCAAGAAACGCTTTGAGCAGGTGCTTTTGAGCGCTCGTTCATTACTACCTCAAAATTTTGTATATAATAGAACTTGAGATTCATGCTAAGTATATGAATGCAAAATCTCAGCACGATCAGAATTAAATTAAGGAAATTATTCAAGAAGTTAAATATGTCAAGAATCATTAATTAAAAAAATAAACTCAATAATTATGCTCGTCTTGAAATTTTGCATAAACATTTAGTATATCAATATACATTCAAAAAATTAATTTCACTCGGATAGGATATCTTGTGATGAAAATATAAAAATTCTTCTTTTCAATATTCCAATTGAATTTTCTTTGGTTCTGTGAACACTATGGCCACAGAATTTTGTATGAGACTTACTATGACCATCCTGCATGTGGCCGAAAAATTTCATTTCGATTGGTTTCGTTTTGTCTGATATATTGAGGAACGAAAATTGTGGATGAGCATATTCCTTGGAACTTCCTGTGCCATTTGGCTGGTTAACAAACATAATCGAGGCATTAGGACCTGAACTCACCCTGAAAATTTCAAGTCTCTAGGACGCTTACGGACGGCCGGACGGCCCCACGGTAATTCGTCATCAGGGAGTCAAACCCTATCATATGAGACCATTTTTGGCTCAAAATTCGACAATTACAGACATTTCGTCAAAACTTTATAGTACACGTTTACCCAAGTATAATGATCGCTCAAAAAGTAAAATTAATTAATTAATTTGAATATTCATATTGTTTATCTCGGAAGTTAACGTGTTTATAGTAGTCTGTACTGCCAATTGATCTCAATATATTGAAATTCGAATAATTTTCTTGCCTTTATGGTCAAGCGTGCAAAAGCTTCAGATTTCGCGTCAGGTTTGACCTCAAATTTCTTACATTTGATATTGTTGTGAGTAATTTTAACTTCTCAGTAGTAAAAAACTGTTCAAGCGTCAATATTTTCAAACCTTAACATGTACCTTCTACCATCTCCTTTGAAAAAGTTAGAAACGATGAGCAAATTTCAAATTCAAAGATATCATCTCTTACGCCCCCTAGATCGATAAAAGCACGCAGACGCCTTTTGTATCACTTTAACATCGTTCACAGTTACAGTGTGACAGTGTATGCAATGCCAAAAGCTTCCAAAAGACATAATCAAAACATGACTAACAAAGCCGATTGATAACGAAAGAAAAAAATTCGAGGAATCTACAGAAATGTGATAAAATTTTGTATTCTCGATGACTCATGTAAGTGGTTACTGGTTCTTGTATGTTTAGATATCGTCTCTTGTGTAGTTTCGGATGCATTCCATAGAGGTGTCAGATAGACAGTGCACCAAATGACATTTTTATCCAAGTAGACTCGCATTGATAAATATTTTGATTTTTATTTATGAATTAGTTTTTTCACCCCAGAACAATAAGGTGACTTATTTGAAGATTTCACAACTTTGAGTTAATAAGGTCAAGTTTTAGCTCATCAGCTATAATTCAATTTAAATTGGATGATTGCAAAATTTTCAATTCGAATTGTACCACTTCAGTTTTGAAGTTGATTTTTTTAAAAACTCAGTTGCAGGAAAAAGGAAAGAAAGTGACTTGAGCACTTTGTGTTACTTTCGAGTTTTTTTTGTTTATATTCAGTTTTGTGATCTACTGATGTTTGTTCTGGTCTAATGCAAAAATATGGATCTCATATCCCATTTCTTTTCTGCAAATATCACCCTGGCTTATTTCATTTCCGCAATTTTTTTGGAAAAATTCGGTTCCTGGGCTAATGGGCAATTCCAGTATATTAAAATTTCGTTTTTTTTGTGACAACATTTGAAGTAGTGTGTTATAAACCTATTAAATAGTTCGCTGAAAATTTTAAGTAAATAATTTTCAACTCAATATTGAAAATACATTTTCTACAGGATGAGTATTATTCGACTTGTACATATATTTTAACCGTAGAAACAATTTTTTCCTTCATCCCTTTTTTCGAATCGGCTCCGTTGGAAAGACACAGGCTGTTGAAAATCAATCTAAAAAATTTTGTTTTTAAGGTACGTCTCGCAAACGATTTCTTTGGATGAAATGATATTCAAGATAAAGTTTCTTTGATGGAAAAAATATAATTACAATACAAAAAATACATCTGCATCCTTTAGTTTTTTGAGAATGGCCATTAAATCGCATAAAAGTACTAGAAATTCGAATGATTCAATATATTGAACTGTAGAATCCCGAAAACCGGCGAAAATATCTTTAAAATAATAAGAATAACCAACGTTAGATAAATGTTTATAAACAGCAGGGGTAAATTAAACATAGAGATCTTGTCTTCATTTTTGCCTCTGTTAACATCTGACTATATATGTTCTTTGCGTCGATCTCAGAATAAAAGATGATTTTAATGTGTACGAAATTGAACATTAATGACCGATTTTAATGCTTAATTTATGCTATTTCAATAAGCAATCCTCATGGCCAGCGTTCACAAAGTATTCAGAAGCACTACGAGAAATGTCAAAACTCTACTGGAACATATAAACAAAGAAATTCCATTAGGTATGTCTTGTGCAAAATGAAATTTTTTCAATCAAGAATTCACACACAATTCAAATTTAAATCGTCGGAAAAATCTTGTAATCAACTCGGTTATTAATCGAGCAACTATAATGGACAATCCCTTCGAAAGTTATCGTTCTAAGGGACGGCTCCTCGGACAGAATTGAATTTGACCACGGATTCAAACCCTATCGTTTGAGACCATCTTTGGCTCAAAATTCGAAAATTACAGACATTTGGGAAAGCAATATAGTAACCGTTTAAGAGGAACGATCGCTCAAAAATGTCAATACTTTTCAGTATTGTAGGTATATAATACGAAGAACGTGGATCAGTTTTTTTTTTGTAAAGATTCTTTATTTCAGATAAAAAAATCGAGAAAAAAATACAATGTTACACATAGGATAATTTAAATGAAATGACATCATATATTCACGACGCTCATACAGCCCTTTCGAAATATTCTGCTAGATTATATGGTTCTAGCATCTTTGAAAGTTTTCTTTCCTTGTTCCTGAAAATTTTGTAGTCTGATGTACATTTAATTTTATTAAGTATTGAATATTCTAGTGCTCCTGTATGCTGGACATTTCTCTATTAATGTGTGATGGAAGTTTATATCTAAAGACATTGTGTTGTACATGTTTACAGTGTCTTCAGTAAATGTATCAATTTTTTTATGCAGAAACAATAATCATTCAGAAAGGTCAAGTCCAATGACCGTGAAAATTCCATCGCGCCTAAATACGCCTCTATATGATTCCAAAAAATTAAACTTAAATACTATACGTTTTTGTATCAAAAATATTCTATTTAAATTCTCATAATTAGGTACCCCAAAATATTATTCCATACTTGAGAGTTGCTTCAAAATTCCCAAAATAAACCAATAGGTATTAAGGTTCTTTCATTCATATATCGTGTTAAAGTTGTTAAGGCAAAACAAATTTGAATTAAATTATTCGATAGGACTTCAGTATGTTGTCTCCAATGGATTGATTAATGAATAAAACTTTTCTAATTTTCTATATTTATGTTATCAAAGTATAATTGGTAATTTCATGAAATTAGTTGAGGTGTATGGTCATCTCAATTACTTAATCGAATTCAGTTGTTTTTTATATCAAATTGATCACATACTTCGAACCCAAAGGATTTTATTTTTATTATTTATTGACACTTAGAATTGCGGTCACCCATCCAACTGCCCACCTTATGAAAATCAGCTCACTTTCAATGCTCGTGACTTGGACTATAACCTATAAGGTTTATTTAATATCATCTGCGTAGATTTCATTATCTCTTCATGATTATTTTTGCTTATTATCTTATTTTCAAAGATTTCTATTTACAGAGAATATGTCGGATATGGAACATTAGTGTTATCACAGTGTTAGCGCTCACTTTTTACAACATCTTCCTGGCGTTCAGGTTGAATCGAGATACGGAATGTCCAAAAGCAATAATAACCCCAAGAAAAGATTTTCAGAGACTGACTACAAGGGTAATAATAAACAATGTACCTCCAACCCAAGGAAACCCACAAGCTCCATTCGATATAAATTTGGGTCGTTTGGATAATAAACTAGAATATAAGTATTTCGACAACGTTTTTCTTGGAACTCAATTTTCCAATCTGAGCAAGAAGCACAAGACATGCTTGGCAACGCAGAGTTCTCTGGACAAAATATATTCAATTATTCAGGTAGCAAACCATTGGGATGGTCCGATATCTTTGGCAGCATTTGGCGCTGGAGATGAGGAGTTTAACAACCTCCTTCTTTATACAACATACCTGAAGGAATGTTTTCCAAAAGTAAAAGAAAAAGTTAACTTTCATTTCGCCTATCCTAGGAACAACGCTCCAACGCATCTCAAAGTGAACTCTAGTATTTTAAGCAAGCTAGACTGCGACAATCCATATGGTCTGCTAGTACAACTAAGCAAAAACAAAGAAAGAAAAAAATTCATGAGATGGAAGAACCAAGTTATCTATCCCCAGAATCATCTGAGGAATTTGGCAAGGAAGAACTGCCAAAGTGATTACGTTTTTCTCACTGATATAGACATAATTCCTAGTTATGGAATGACCCAACTTCTCGATGGGTTTTTCGAGAGTGAACATTGCGAGAATAAACTTTGTTCTTTTGTGATTCCAACTTTTGAATTGGATGAAAGAGTACGATTCCCTCCAAATAAGTCCGAGTTATTGAGATTGGCTGATAAGGGACTTGCCAGACCATTCCATCAGAAAGTTTTCATCTTTAATCAGTTTGCTACTAATTTTACCAGGTGAGTGATTTCGAATACAAATCTTGAGGGATATAAAGAGTTTTCCAATAAGAGGTGTTATTTTTGGACATTTGACGAGTAGAAACTACGCCATTAATAAAACTGGAACGATATACACTTCAAGAACGCATTGAAATTATTAAAATTCACTATAAAAATGGTGCAAATTTGGCAAAGACGGTTCGTAAAACTCGAACATTTTTGGGTCGTCGTGAAGCACTTAGTAGGACCGCAATAAAGAAATTGGTGGAAAAATTCGAGCTGTTGGGACAAGTTAGTGTTGCGAAGATTAGAACCAGTGCATGTCGCTCGAGAATAGCCGAGAATATTGCAGCTTTAGCCGAAAGTGTTGAAGAAAAACCAGGTTTGTCCATTCCTAGTCGTTCTTTGGAATTAGGCATTCCACAATTATTTTTTATGGTCGAAATTGGATAGTATTGATCTGGACAACGTTTACTTTCAACAAGACGGCGCTACGTGCCACACAAGCAACAAAACCATGGTTCTTTTGCGGAAAAATTTTCCGAATCGTGTTATCTTTCGAAGAGGTGACCACAATTGGCCACCGAGATCTTGTGACTTAACACCTTGCGACTGCTATCTTTGGGGCCACGTGGAAGAGAAGGTCTACGCCAATAGCCCAGCGTCGATTCAAGACCTCAGATATGGAATTCGTGAGACTATCGAGGACGAAGGGCAGTCACTTTGCGATTTGGTTGTGAAAAATTTCATCGAAAGGATATACTCCTGTAAGCGTGGTCGTGGTGGTCAGTTGCTTGATGTAATTTTACACTTTTAACGGCATAGCTTCTTCTTTTTAATGAAATAACCATGCGATCATTTATATTGAAAAATGGCATTTTCCTTTGAATACCAAAATAACAACTCTTATTGGAAAACCCTATACAAGGTTGGTATGAAGTAGGTACCTATAGAACCAAGTGAATATCTTTCGAAAGAAGAGGAAGATATTCATGAAATTGTGTTGATGCGTGTGCGGTGACGTAAAATGCATCTGATGTAGATGTTTCTGTTGATTATAGTGTACTTCAGGTTGAGCAGGAAATACCTCAACTATTTTTAATTTATATAAGAGACCTTCTGTATATCTTAGTAGATATTGAAAGATGTAGAGATTTCTAATTCGTACATCCTGCGTTTAGCGTGAAAAAAACTGTATACACGAGAAATTATCGCACTATATTCAAATTCCTTCGAGTTGTTCAAAGTGTGCCTATTCGAAATCTCAAGCTGTTTCAACTCTCGCAAAAATCTACATGAGCTTCCATATAAATTAAAAGAGTTGAAGGTATTTCCGATACAACCGGAAGTATTATCCACAAAAATTGGACATCCTTGACTTCATGTCTTTCCATTCGAAAGACATCTGAAAGGTTCCGCACTTCAACCAAAGCTTGGATAAAAAAAAAAGTTTCTTATACAGGGTGTCCCATTACTCGACGTCAACCCGGAACCGGGTGAAAAGGCAAGTAATGCTGGTTGTCAGAAAAATATAAAAAAAATCTAAGTTGCATGATTTTAAAATAATGGGCATTTAAAAAAACACGCAAAATTCCACACCCTGTGACAGTCTTTTCGCTCCTGTTGCCACAAATATCAACATTTTCCAACTTTTTTTTTTGCTGTGTAACCTTGAATAATGCTTGTCTGAACTGTAATCAAAATTGATACCAGCTGCTCTAGGTTTCATAAAAATAGGGCTTGCTTCTCAGAAAAAAAATTCAGAACAAACAATTGCCTAGTTTCAACTTACTGTATTGAAAAAAAATGAACTACGCAAGTTTGGCATGTTTTGTCAAAAGTTGGCGCATTTAGTAAGGATTCCAAAATATTATAATACTTGTTAAACTGTAGCTGCTGTAGTTCAAATTTATTTTCGATTGCCTTTGAATACACTTTTTCTTAAACTGCTTCCCAGTAAAAAAGTCCAATGGATTCAAGTCCGGTGATCGGGACGGCCACGAGATTGGACTAGAACGTCCGATCCATCTGCCGGAAAAAAATGTTACCAGAAAAAAAAATTTCCAGAGAAATTTCTCCGGAAAAATTTTTTCTGGAAAAATTATTTTCTCTGGAACTTTTTTTTTTCTGGTAACATTCTTTCCCGGAAGATGTATCGGACTTTCTGGTCCAATCTGGAGGCCGGCTCGTTCACCGGACTTCAATCCATTGAACTTTTTTACTGGGAAGCAGTTTAAGGAAAAGTGTATTCAAAGGCAATGGAAAATAAATTTGAACTACGGCAGCTACAGTTTAACAAGTATTATACCATTTTGGAATCCCTACTAAATGTGCCAACTTTCGGCAAAACATGCCAAACTTGCGTAGTTCATTTTTTTCAATACAGTCAGTTGAAACTAGGCAATTGTTTATTTTGAATTTTTTTTTTTTGAGAAGCAAGCCTCATTTTTATGAAACCTAGAGCAGCTGGTATCCAAATTTTGATTACAGTTTGAACAAGCATTATTCAAGGTTACACAGCAAAAAAAAAGTTGGAAAATGTTTGATATTTGTGGCAACGGGAGCGAAAAGACTGTCACAGGGTTTGGAATTTTGCGTGTTTTTTTAAATGCCCATTATTTTAAAATCATGCAACTTAGATTTTTTTTTATATTTTTCTGACAACCAGCATTACTTGCCTTTTCACCCGGTTCCGGGTTGACGTCGAGTAATGGGACACCCTGTATAGGTACCATTTCTAAAAAAAATTGTAATTCTTCCACAAGTTCCATAAACGAGTGAAACAATACGCCTTCTAAACTGGTATTATTTATTATTTGCTACATTTAACTGAGACTTTAATGAATTTAAGTGTATAGTACCATTAGAGGTAATATTGTTTCCTGATTTTTCTATCGAAAAAATATTAGTTGGCATAACTGTTTCTGTAGTACATATTAATATTCACTGTTAACCCAAAATAATATATCTGTAGAGAGAAATAAAAACTCCATTCAGTTTGATAAATAAATTGTAAATCTCCAATTCTCCAATGAAGTTATTGAACTCATAAAAATCTTACGGAGAATTATAGAAATTACTAGTTCTGACTTGAGTACCATGTAGAATTCTACAATTTTTTCACTTGTAAATCGTATCAAAACAAGTTTTGATGATTTGAAAATAGTAATCTTTTCCAAGCAAGTCAGATGTAATTATCAATTTTGAATTGATTCAATTTACACAAAAATCTTTTATGAATTTTTCTTGTGAATTTATTTTACCTTATATCAAGAACAATAATAATAATCAAATAAAAAAAAGGAATTTCAATAAAACCTTTTAAGTTTGAAGAACAATTTTCAAATGTATATTGTTTTCAATGTTTGTAGATGGCAGGATTCAAGAGACGATGGTCCAGAAGTACATATTAATCACCTGGTAACCAACTTTGAATTTCTTTACGAACCTTTTTATGTTGCAAAAGATACAGTCCCACCTCATGACGAGAGATTTGTAGGTTATGGTTACACTAGGAATACGCAGGTGAGAAGAATTGCTACTTTCTGTAGAATAGAGTCTTCTAATAACTCAAATATAATTTAAATTTACAAAACAGTAATTCTACGAGATGTCTACTGATTTTAACCATCTCATCAAATATTACTGATTTTAAACCATTTCATTAAATAAATTACTTTCTGTTCGCAACTAATAGGTATTCAAATGAAGTTTGAACTAACATTTCGAAAACTATGTTGTATCGTGAAGCTGATATCAATAATGTGGGAAATCTAGGTACTGGCACACTAAAATAATTAAAAATACCTGACGTATTTCATCGCTACGTTTCGAAATTTTTAAATATTTTATCTAATAAGCAGAATTCTTTTACCGATTCAAGATCGAACAACAACTGAAATGTAGGAAAAGACTCATCATACCTGAAAACTCCATCGGTGTGTCAAATAAAATTGATGCAAACAAGTTGAATAGTATATTAGACAATATTTGACTTTCACAGGTTTTGAATACTTCCAAAAATATGCCGAACAATCCGACGATATTTCTCGTTGAAAAATTGCAAACTTCAAATATTTTCTGATCTAATTAACGATTCGAAAGAAGTGCGATTCATATACAGGGTGTCCCAAAACTCGACGTCAACCCGGAACCGGGTGAAAAGGCAAGTAATGCTGGTTGTCAAAGAAATATAAAAAAAAATCTGAGTTGCATGATTTTAAAGTAATCGGCATTCAAAGAAGACGCAAAATTCCACACCCTGTGACAGTCTTTTCACTCCTGTTACAACAAATATCAACTTTTTCCAATTTTTTTTTTGCTGTGTAACCCTGAATAATGTTTGCCTGAACTAAAATCAAAATTTCGATACAAGCTGCTCTAAGTTTCATAATAATAGGGCTAACTTCTCAGAAAAAAAAATTTAAAATAAACAATTGCCAAGTTTCAACTGACTGTAGTGAAAAAAAATGTACTACGCAAGTATGGCACGTTTTGTCAAAAGTTGGCGCATTTAGTAAAGTAATGGTATAATACTTGGTAAATCTAAACTGCCGTAGTTCAAGTTCGATTTCGATTAACTGCTTCCCAGTAAAAAAAGTCCAATGAATTCCAGTCCGGTAAACGGGCCGGTCACGATATTGGACCAGAACGTCCGATCCATCTTCGGGGAAAAAAATGTTTCTAGAAAAAAAATTCAGAGAACTGAACATTATTCAGGGTTACACAGCAAAAAAAGTTGGAAAAAGTTGATAATTGTGGCAACAGGAGTGAAAAGATGGTCACAGGGTGTGGAATTTTGAGTGTTTTTTTAAATCCTTTTTATTATAAAATCATGCAAATTTTTTTAATAATTTTCTGACAACCAGCATTACTTGCCTTTTCATCCGGTTCCGGGTTGACGTTGAGTTTTGGGACACCCTGTATGTATACAACAAATGAACGTGAATTATTCAAAAAAAAACTGCTGTTTCTATATGGAGGAGGTCAATGTTATAAAATTATTTCGCATTGTTCTAAAGGCCCTTCCTTTATGATTCGCATCAAATACGTAATGATACTTGTTTATAGACCCAGATTATTTGACAATAACAAATACATATTCATAAAATTTAAATCTCGTTTAAGTATTCATTCTGCTAGAAAAATATTACATACCATTCAATATTTATAATTCGGTAATTTGGTGTCATTTAGAATAATTTAGGGTTTTTTCTTTGTCAAGTGAAAATGTATTCATTTATTGACTATAACTAGATGTACAAGATTAAATTCTGACTATATGAATTAATATTGTTCGATACAAAAATTGAAAAGAAAATACAGGTGTTTTAGAATAAGGTAAAATACCTTGAAATTTTTAATCCTCAGATTATTCAATGACATAAAGCTCTTTTGGAGTCTAGGTCTCTGACGCATTTTTTTGAGATACGGGGTGAAAAATTGTTTTTTGAAAATATCCTCTACACCGTACCCAATTTTTTTTGCGTTTTGGTAAGTTCTGAGTAAGTACTCATCACAACACATTCAAAATCATTTTCAAGTTCTACCAGTGGAGACCGTTCAGACTTCAGTCCGAATGAATTTAGTGAAAAGAATGATACACCGAAGCTTTTTTCGAATAATATCAATTTATTTTTGCGGCGATCCCAAAATAAAAGATGAAGTTAATGTGTACGAAATTGATCATTGATGACCCATTTTAATACTCAATTTCTGACATTTTAATGTGCAATCCTCATGGCAACTGATCACAAAGTATTCAGAAGCACTACGAGAAATGTCAAAACTCTACTGGAACATAGATTACATAAAAATGTTATTATGTCAAATGTGAGTCTCATGCAAAATGAGAATGTATTCCAATCAAGAATTCATACACAATTCATATTGAGATCGTCGGAAAAATCTTGTAATCAACTCGGTTATTAATCGAACTAAAAAAGCGTTTGCTCCGCTCACGCTTTAAAATATTTTGGCCATTAGTCGCTGTCTTTAATAACCTAGTTGATTAATAACTATTTATAATCACCACAAAGTCGAAGTGAGTTTTTTACCTACGACGAATGCTTAGTGAGTTAGAAATTAAAGTGCATCATCCAAGAGAGTTATGAAATTTTCCCTCCAGAATCATCTGTCTTTGAAAAAAATACCGTGCGTAAACCACATCGCTTTTTTCATAAGGGGAACATCTTTCCACAAAATTGATGCACTTTCTATCCGAAAAGCGGTGGTATGACTCTCCATTTGATGTACTGGGTAGGAAGAAACGCTCAATCAAATAATCACCAATTACTCCAATCCATACATTGACAGCAAATTTGTTCTGTTATGACGTTTCTCTTATATTTTGTGGATTATTCGCTGTCCAAACATTAAAAATGAAGAAACTGACCTGCCTTAAGCTATGTCTAGACGATTTTGGAAGTAATCGAAAAATTTCATAATTCTCTTAGATGAAATAGCATTTTATTTTTCATCTCAGAAAGTATTTGTCGCAGATGAAAAACTGAACATACCATCCGTACTTCGAATTATGTGGTGATTACAAAAATAATTTTATATTGGGAAAATGCTTCGGCGTGCCATTTTTTCAATTTATTCGGACAGATGTCTGTACGGACGCTTCCGGTGAAAATAGAAAATAATTTTGAATTGAAAAAAATAAGTGTTTTTTATGCAAAATTATAACCAACCAAAACTCAAAGAAAAATCGTGTACGGTGTCGAAATATCATCGAAAAACCATTTTTTGAAATTTCAACATCCTGTATCTCAGAAACAATGCGTGAGAAACCCATAGTCCATAGAAAACATTATGTCATGAAAGGATTAAGATCCCAAATCAATGGTACCTTATTCTGCAACCCTCCTATTGTGAACTTTTCTTAATTAACATATCTAGTAAAATATGGTTTAATTTTTTTTATATCGAAGTATCGACTCTGTCGTTTTGTTACAAGGCATTTTTAGTGAATTCACTGGTCTCCCCAGATACCTAATTTGTATATTTTGGTGAGAAAATGCACAGTATCCAGAAACACGAAAGTTCGTATAGGACGATAAATACCTTTTTCAAGTGACATATGCTGCGCGATATTTGATCGACGCATGAAAGAAATGATGACCTCAGCATATACAGGTGGTACCGTGATAGTTGGATAATATTAAAAATTTCAAATCATATAGATTATGAAGCTCAAATCTTTTTAACAATAGTTGAACAGTAATTTAAATATTCAAAGCAGTGACGAATCAAACGGAAATATGTTGCTTTAACCCTTTGAGCCCTTGTAGTTCTACGATGGAACCACACTTTTGCAAATTTTTCTGGTTATGTCCTAGCTAGCGATAGTTGGGACCGCATAGCATCTGAATATTCTATAGAGCAATCTCATAGCCTAGTCAGTGACTAGCATTCCAAATAAACTTAGGGAAAGTATCTGTAATCTTATTTCCGTCAGCTGGTTGACGATTTATTACCTTATTTTGAGAGTTACTTTGAAATCAATGTAATTTTGTTTTTTCGAATAATGTCTGGTAAGTGCTTATTATGTGAACGGATTGCTAATGTATGTAGATAAAAAAGATACATTCTCTGATATAACTTTGTGTAATTTAGATTTAATTTCGTATGAGGAAAGTGGGAGGTTACAATTGGAACCACCAGGAAAATGGAAAATTCCGAAAATTCATCTTTGTAATTCAATTCTTAGAAGAAGAAAAAAAACTGCTTTATTGATCAGAAAAATTTGAAGTCAGACGAGGCCATTTATCTGAATTCCCTGACAACTAGTCTGTCACATCTGGAGCCCCATCGGATAATGAACTCGAAGAAAATTTCGTTGGAAAATTCCAAATAGGCGATAAATATGACTTCTCGCCGATTTGTGATGAATTGATAAACGATCTGAATAACGAAGACCCACAGTACGTAAAAAGTGACGAACATCCAGTGAGCTGATTCAAAATCAACGTACCAATGGAAAAAAAGCTGGACAAATGTGTACATATGCCAACCACGGGAACAAAGTGAGATGTACTCATTGCAGTACACGTGCAAAACCCCACAAGAACACGTTGGTTTTTTTCTACTTGCTCTGTGGTCCTTTTCTGACTCGAAAGTCGAATTGTTTTCATGAATGAAAATCAAAAAAAACTAAAATCTAAATATTAAATGAAATGTTGCTGTATTTCTAGTGGTTCCAAGTAGACCCACATATTTTTGTGAATTTTTTCAAACAAATATTGAAAATAATCATGTGGTGCATCTTTTGAACACCTAGTGATTCACATTTTCGAGAGAAAACACCGTATTTAATGGAATATAAATTTCGGGCTCAAAGGGTTGAATGACACATTCCATTATGTTTTATTCATACCTACATGTTCAATTGAAAAAAAAGTTTCTCACGATTGAGTATTCAGAATGTGAGAATCCAACATAAAAAACTAATTCCATATGTATTTACAGGTTTATGAGATGTTTCTGGCAGGATACCAATTTTATGTTCTCTCACCGATTTTTCCATACACTGGGGACTACAAGTCAAGAAATCAAGACCACCTTGGAGAGAGTCTCAAAACACCAAAAACATGAAAAAATTCAAGGAATTCAAACGGGAGCTTCTAGTGAAATACAAAAAAAAATCCCCAGAAAAAGACAGCACCTGAAGTGGGATTTCCTCTGGGAATAGGAAAACTTTGACATCTAAATATCAATACTTTTATGCATCTTCACGATTAGTCCAAGATATTAGTACAATAGTCGAAAAAATGTTTGAAATAGTATTTAAAATATCTGAGATATTTCAAAGAACATCTGTTGCTACAGTTTTATATTAGAATTATTTTTTTTATATTGAGAAACATAAATTATTTGAAATTTTTTCTTCTTATATGACTTTATTTTACTATTCCTGAAAATTTTAAACCATCAAAATCATACAATAGAGAATAGTACAATCAACGTCAATTTGCAGAAAAGAAGAACAGGATGAAATCACGAATGACAAAGTGGAAGTTAAAATTTCGAGTTAATTTAGGGAATTTTTCTTGTCAAACGAGGGCGTAAAAACAAACGTAGTAAAGTTTTTTGTTCGCATTGATTCGAATAACACATTCATAAAGGCAAAAACAATTACTCAGTCGAACATGTTATAAATAATTTCCATCAGTTTTTTACCATTGGTTAATTTATAATTGATATTACGTTAATGTATTTAGTATTTTTTTAGTTAAACATACACTCAGATATTGACTTCTTGAGTCAATACTACTTCAGAGAAGGTATGGTGTTAAAAAGATCGTTACCCAAAGAACCTACTAAGTGCCATATAAGTTAATATCTACATTTGACTGAACCGTGCAATAGAATTTTAATTTCTCAGGACTATTTCAAAAATTATATCTCAATTTTATATTCACCATGGAGAGAGTCGGAAAACTTCAAAAACTCAAAAAATTCATGTAATTCAAACGGAAGCTTTTAGTGAAAAACAGTCTCAGAAAAAAACAGCACGCGAAATAGGATTTCTTCTGGAAATAGAAAAACTCATTTGACATCTAAATATCATTACTTTTGTGCATCTTCACGATAAGTCCAAGATATTAGTTCAATAGTCGAAACACTTTTTGAAATAGTATTTAAATTATCTGAGATATTTCAAAGAGCATCTGTTGCTACAGTTTCATATTATAATTATTTTTTTAAATTGGAAAACATCAATTATTTGAAGCTTTCTTCTCTTATACAACTTTTTTAATATTACTGAAAATTTTAACTATCAAAATCATACTATACAGAATTGTAGACGCAACACCAGTTTGCCAAAAAAAGTAGAAAATGATAAAGCCATAAATGACAAAGAAGGAGAAAAAATTTCAAGTTAACATGCGAAATATTTTTTCATCAAACGAGCGGGCAAAAACAGATGTAGTAAAGTTTTTTTTATCGCATTATTACGAATGAAACATTCATAAATCCAAAACAAATTACTCAGGCGAACTTGTAATAAAAAATGTCAATCAGTTTTTTGCCATAGGATAATTTATTATTGATATTCCATTTATGTATTACAACATTTTTTTAAGTTAAACATACATTGCTTGAGTCAATACTTACAGACCGTATGGTCTCAGAGATCTTATGTAAGGTGATACCTACATTGACTATCCCGTGTAGTAAATTTTAATTCCACATTGCTGTCTCAAGAATTATATTTCAATGTTTTATTTACCTTGGAGAGAGTCTCAAAACACCAAAAACATGAAAAACAACACGTGAAGTAGGATTTCCTCTGGAAATAGAAAAACTTTGACATCTAAATATCAATGCTTTTGTTCATCTTCACGATTAGTCCAAGATGAAGGGTTTTCCAATAAGAGATGTTATTTTAATATTTAAAGAAAAATGCCCTTTTTCAATAATATGAATGATCGGATGTTTATTTCATTATAGAGAAGAAGCTATGCCGTTAATAGTGGAATATAACATCAGGCAAATGAACACCACGACCATGCTTACAGGACCATATTATCCTTTCAATGAAGTTTTCCATAACCAAATCGCAAAGTGGCTACCCTATGTCCTCGATAGCCTCACGCATTCCATCTTTGAGGTCTTGAATCGACGCTAGGATATTGGCGTAGACCTTCTCTTTCACGTGGCCCCAAAGAAAGAAGTCGCACGGTGTTAAATCACAAAGATCTCCGTGGCCAATTGTGATCACCTCTTCGAGAGATAACACGGTCCGGAAACTTTTCCCGCAAAAAATCGATGGTTTCGTTGATTGTGTGACACGTAGCGCCGTCTTGTTGTGAGTAAACGTTGTCGAGATCAATGCTATCCAATCATTCTCATCTCATCTCTCGATAGCGCAATCCATTTTCTTAAACACTTTCGGCTACAGCAGCAATTTTCTCGGCTGTTCTTGAGCGACGGGTTTTATTCTTAATATCACTAACTTGTTCCAACAGCTCGAATTTTTCCACCAATTTCTTAATTGCGGTCCGACAAATTGCTTCACGACAACCCAAAAATGTTCGAGTTTTACGAACCGTCTCTGCCAAATTTTCACCATTTTTATAGTGAATTTTAATAATTTCAATGCGTTCTCGATGCGTGTGTCGCTCCATTTTTATTAATGGCGTAGTTTCTACTTCTCAAATGTCAAAAAATGACAGATTCAAACGTGACATCTGCCAAAATAGCGAGCTATTCAAAATAACACCTCCTATTGGAAAACCTAGAAAAACTTTCTGAAATAATATGAGAATTATCTGAGATATTTTAAAGAGCACCTGTTGCTACAGTTTTATATTAGAATCATTTTTTATATTGAAAAACGTAAATGATTTGAAACTTTCTTCTCTTAAACGATCTTATTCCATCAATCCCGAAAATTCGAACCATCAAAATCATACAATATAGAATTGCAGAGTATACAACAAAGTTGAAGTTCAAAATTCAAGTTAATTCACGAAATTTTTTCTATCAAACGAGCGCGCAAAAACAAACGTAGTAAAGTGTTTTGTCCGCATTTATTCAAATGACACATTCATAAAGGCAAAACAATTACTCAGGTGAACTTGTAATAAAAAATTTCCATCGGTTTAATGCCATAGAATAATTTATAATTGAATTTCCATTAATGTACTACAACTTTTCTTTAAGTTAAACATACTCTCAGATTTCGACTTCTTGAGTCAATATTTTAAGAAGGCATGTTGTCAAAGATCGTTACCCAAATAACATATACTAAGTTGATACCTACATTTCACTAACCCGTCCCCGTGCAGTAAAATTTTCAGTTTCTCAGTGCTATCTCAAAAATTATATTTCAATGTTATATCCATCGACAGTAATATGACAATAAAATTTAATAACGAAATTTAAAAAGTAAATTATCCTATTGGATTTGAGGTAAGTTGAAACAGTTGTCATAAAATTCGGGAAGGTTAGGAAATTAAACTATCGGTGATGTTTGTTGGCAAGCCTGTGTTACGAATTGGTGTCATCGTGTGAGAATTGAAATTTAGTTCAACGTAAAAGAAAGGTAGGGATATTCTTATCAACTAGACCAATTGGGCAATTGAAATTATCATTTCAAATGGTAATGGACGTATGTCACTGATACCTCAATAATTTATAAAGTGTGTAGTCATTTTAAGTTGCCACAAGGCACTTCTTCGTTACCGATTGGTTTTCAATTTTTTGTTCAATTCTTGAATTAAGAAGCGTGATAACGATAGTGCGAAAGTTCGTGAGGATCTTTGAATTATAAAATAAGAGGAAAATTACCTGAATGCTAGGAAAAATGCCATGATTTTCTGTACTTAGTTTGCAGTATTCGCTGCTTCAACCATCTCTGGAATCGCAGTAATGAAAACTTCATCATCTCTCATCATTTTACTTTTGAGAATACCAGCAATACTCAAATTTTTAAGCGTCAACTTTGACATTTTAACATTGATACGTTTCATTGTCAACCAAGTAATTCTATCGCGAATTTTAATGCACCATTTATTAGTGACTTAAATTATTCGCGGAATGAAACAATATTAAATTTGCCGTAGAAAAAGTCACATTATTGAACTGTGTTGCCAAACTTCACAGATTGTTCTACTCGGTGAACAAATATGCTTTTCGACAAATTTTTATATCGCAGAGAAAGTATCGATAAAATTATTAACCCTCTAGATTTTTTGAAGAATTTTTTTCTATTCGAAAATTCTTTATAGGAACTATAATTTACATACGATGCATTACCTCAAAATTTTCTGTAGCACTTTGTATATGAATGCAGAACCTCAGCACGATCGCGATTATATTCTAGAAATCATTTAAGGAATGAAAAATGTGTAGAATCAATAATTGAAAATGAAATAAATTGTATATGGTTCCGATGATGCGGTGCTCTTGAAATTTTGATGAATTTTCAATATATCAATCTTCATTCTCCTTTTCAATATTCCAATTGAATTTTTCATAGTTCTACACTATGGCCACAAAATTTTATATAAGGCTTACTAAGAGCATCTTGCATATGACCGCAAGCTTTCATTTCGATTGGTTTCGTTTTGTCTGAGCTATTGAGGAACAAATATTTTGAATGACCATATTTCATGAAACACCCTGTACGATTGGCTGGTTAACAAACTTAACAGCGGCATTTGGAAACTCACTCACTCATCCTGAAAATCTAGAGTCTATAAGATAATTCATTCGAAAGTTATTGTGCTTAAGGTAAATGTACCAATTATCGACACTTTAGTGGAAACTTGGGAATGTACAAAGTTTTTCGGATAGTCAACAAATGTTTTTTCACACATAAAAGCCAGTTTTACACTCATTGTACCTTTAACTTCAAAAAACAAACACGAAATCGTTAACAGAAAGTTTTGATATTAAAAAAAAATTCAAATTAAGTTGAAAGTCAGATGTCCCAATTATCGACAGCTCTCGAATTGAAATTACCAATTATCGACATACATGAGGACCAGTTATCGACACTGTGAAATCAAGAAGAATAAAGAGTTGTATGGATAAGAGAAAAATAAACATTCGATCGGATCGATAAATTCAATTAATGAAATCGTGAAATCTGATAGAATAACATATACAGGGTGTTCCAGAATAACGTTACGAAATGCCAAAGGGGTCTTATCAACTTCTTTTAAGAAGAAAAGTTCATACAAACATGGGTCCGAAACGGTTTCGTTACCGAGAGACCAGATATCAAAATTAAAAAAAAAAGTTCTTTATATTTCGAAATTGACTATTGCTATCGTTTTAAAATTTGGTGTACGCTAAACTCATTCAAAGTGCTCTGTGAAAATTGAGAAGAGATCAAAAATTTCAAGTCAAAGTCGTTGAATTTGGCAGTTTCTTAGTGGATTTTCACCTATTTTCTTGACGAAGTAGCTTTAGTCATGAAAGATCCACGTTTCGCGACGTGAAACATCCATTTCACCAGCAATAGTTCATCCTCCTCTTTGGTTAAGACAGTCTCAGAACCTATCTGCCTTCCATAATGTGGTTCTGGAACATCGAATTGTTTGGAAGTTCTTAGAGCAGGCATTACGTTTTTCACATCCGTGACATTTTATTATTCGGAATAGACTGAAAAAATTAACGAAACCAATAATCGATAATGTAATGCACTCGTCATCGACATCTGCGAAAAAGTATGAAATAATCATAAGAGTTTATCATCATTTGGTGTCGGTTGTTTGGACTGAAACTTTGATCATTTTCGGTCAAAATGTTGAAAATAAATTGTTGATAGGGCTCAACAATTCCACAAAAAAAATACATTGAAAAGTCATGTCAAGGTGCCCTAGGATCGGCAAAAATTAAACCATTATTCGACATAGAACTGAACCTATTATCGACATTGAAATATTTCATTTTCTAATTGGAAAATTTGAAGAAAATCATTATGTCGATAATTGGTACATAATAAATAATGATTGAATCGCATACAATAAAGTTACTTTTGTTCCGAAAAAATAAGTATATAAGCTCCAGGAAGTATTTCAAATAACACCACACTTTACCCAATTACCGACACTTTTGTCGATGAATGGGGATGGTCGTGTTTTAGATGTACCTATTATCGACACCCTTTTTTTAATGAAAATATCACAGAAAATTTATTTCATTGATAAAACTGAAATCATCAAACCATATGAAAGTGTGTTAATGTACAAAAAAAAACTTATATCACTTGAATCTTGCGAGTTTGCTTGGATATGATGAGGAGGCTTTTCTTACTGAATTTGTAACAAATAGGCTGTAAACTAGGTTGAGGCTGAAAACTCAACTGAATGAGGGCACATTTTGCTCTGAGGATACTCAGAAAAAATAGAGATAATATTCAGATATGCTGAGAAAACTATAAGTTACAAATTCGAGAAGAAAATAATTCTATGGCTGGTCCCGAAACCTTAATATATGGAAAAGAAATGAAAAGTGTCGATAATTGGTACATTTACCTTACGGCCGGACGATCCCACGAACAGAATTGAATTTGTCCACTTATTCATCAAGAAGTCGGACCCTATCGTTAGAAATCATTTTCGGTTCAAAAATCGAAAATCACAAAAAGAAAACTTTCAAAAACGTATTTATGATTTCTGTAGAAGCCATTGGTTCTTTTTAGAATCTAACAAAATAGTTAGTTAGGTGCTAATTGGATTTTCTCAAACTTTCTGTGTCATAGTCGAAGTGTAGCGACCAAATGTCTCGAACTATTCACGCGTGAGTATAGGAGTGTATTAAAAGGATACAAATTCGATTTAAATCTGTACGAATTCCTGCCGAAGGTATTTTTCTGTTTAAAACATGTACCGGGTTCTTCACTATAATTTGACCCCCCCTTTAACTTTGTTACTGAAGGAGATACAAAAAAACGTGTCTCATAAAAGTTTCACGAAATCAACTGAGGTTTTTTGATATGAGTTCAGAAACTGAAATATATACAGGGTGGCCAACATATGATGGCTACTTCATTTTTCAAATAGAACGCCCTGTATATTTTTCCACGTTTGGCTAGCTCTTTTTCCCCTGATTTGACTATGTAACATATGTTGGTCTATCTCTTTTATTCTGAGAACCACAGAGTTTTAAATTTTAAGAACTACCTGCCAAGATCTGTAATCATTTTACGAGTGGCAGAGTGCGTTTACTGAAAATATTCATTTTTGGAGTTATAATGATGTCAATGGGAAGATATACAGGGTGAATAACATTGAATGCAACTATATTTTTCAAATGGGACACTGTCTCTTCAATTTTCAGAGTTTCAAAGTTTTGAAATGATGACCCCGAATAAAAAAAAATATGTGAAATACCTACGAAATTCTTTATATCCAACCAATTTACTTAAAGTTTTATTTTAAAATGATACTTAACAATTACTTAACCAATGAAAATGATAAACTATGGTAGTATGGTAAGAAGAATATCAACTAAAGAAATTGCTCAAAATGACCACCTTCATTCAATACACATAGTTCATATAGTTGTCTCAAGTTGTTTAGACTATTTTTGATAGCATTATTATGGCCCCGATTCAAGTCAGAAATTAAAGCTTCAAAATTTGTTTCTAATCATTACATTATTATCATTATTCTTTGTGCGTTGACGGGATTAGTTCCGAATTATGGGTTTAATATTGGTTGATTTCATATCATTAAAGTATTCTCCGCTTTCATTGATTGTCATTATTGCTGAAGTAATTCTTTCCCTTCAGGAACGGATATAAAAACGTGTCCAACGGTGTTAAATCGGGACTATTTGGTGGCCATAAAATGGGTGCGCCATTACCAATCCAAAGATCAAATCGGCCACTTAAATATTCACGAACTTCCAAAACGCTATGCCAGATGGTTATTAAAATTTGAAACTCTGTGGTGCTCAGAATAAGAAAGACAGACCAACATATGTTACATATTTGAAATCAGGGGAAAAAGAGCTAACCAAATATGGAAAAATATACGGGGTGTTTCATTTGAAAAAATAAAGTTGCCATCAATATATTGGTCACCCTGTATATATTTCAGTTTCTGGACTAATATCAAAAAACCTCAGTTGATTTCGTGAAACTTTTGTATGAAACATTTTTTTGTATCTCCTTCAGTAACAAAGTTAATAGGGGGGTCAAATTATAGTGAAAAACCCGGTACGTAACCAATTGTTTTCATAAATGAAACTATCATAAATTATCACAGACATTAGACAGTGACCACTTGACTCCTGTGACAACTGGCATCTGTCTTTTTTAATTTCTATACTCTAATTCGAATTTCTAATTGTGGTACTCAGATTTAAAATTTATAAATTATATAATTTGCTTTAAATACCCAATTTTGAGCAGGTTCATGGTCCATATTACCAATAACACTTAAATAATATACAGATTGCATTTCAAATCGGAAATGCGAAAAATTACCACAATTATGTGTAATTACCATATTAACAATGATGTATTGTCTTTTCTTCACATCACTTACGTAGCACGGCTAATATCAGCGCGGGTTCATATTGTTTGAACACTCATATTTGCATATTTAGATTTTAATATAGGTGCTCATTACCGAATTGCCCATTTGTCAGTTTTCTCGGATCATAACCAGGATGAGGTTCTCCTGCCTGTAAAATTTTTGTTTGAGTTAGTATTGTGTCATAGTATATTTATAAAAATTAATCAAGAATTTTCCTGGTGAAAATGTGAGTACTGCAACAAAGAAAACTCTAAGTTGTTGACGTAAAATTTTTTATGTTGAAAAATTTATTGAAATGTCATAATTTTTTATCATTTCATATATTCGTCGTCAGGATACGAAATTGATATTGGAATATTTAATTGCATTATTTTCTGAAGTTATATTTTTGAGTTTCGAGGCCAGGGTCAATCGTCCAATGCCAAAACGTTCAATTAATGAAGTCAAAAATGATTGAAATAACCAAATAATATTGCACTGATTTGTATCAAAAATTCAGCAAAAACTACCCTTTATTCGAATGAATTAAAAAATTGAATTATAGTGAGGAAATACACAATTTAATAGTTTAAAATAAAGGGAGTGGTAAGTTGCTTTCTGCATGCTGTAAAAATAATTAAAATGAATATTTTTTACCGTGTTAACTACTTTCGAAACTTCCTCAAGGCTTCATTCAAAAATAGTACATTCGGTGAAGAAGTGCAAAAGTAAGTTTCTAAGGGTTCTTAAATTGTATTTCCTACTGTAATGCGCATTAGTACATATTGAAAAAAATGGTGGAACTTCTCTACAACAAAAGCGCCAAATCCGCAAAAAAATCGTTATAAAGAAATTTCGTTGTACAGAAAATTTTTTTCTGTTGTGGGCAATGTCGCGGTCGACTTCACCGATGAATTTAAGTTTATCATTCAAATTTAAGCACTTCGTTTTAGACATTTTCGCACAACTTTTACATTAGCTTAATGATTAGATTGAAACCAAACAGCCAAGGGTGTATTTAAAACTGTTTCAGAAGGATCTCTCTACCCGCCGCAATGATTAAGTTAAAGGTCGGGATTTATTACATACGTCCGGAAAATTTTCGGAAAAAACCCATCCCTATACCTTCTTACCAATACCCATTTAAAGAATGATGTCCTTTAAATATTTCGATAAGGAGAGAACTTACTTCGTTTTAGAGGGTGTTTCAAATATGAACTTTGGATTCAAGGTGCAATGTCTTGTACGAAATTCGTTATACAAAGAAATTCGTTATACAGATGTTCCTTAGAGAAAAGTTCTACTGTAACTATTTTATAATAACTATTCAAATTCTTTGTCGAAAGAGGAGTTTGACCAGAAATATAACAAAAAACCAGCGAAAATTGATATTTTGTTTTTATTCGACCATTTCAAACTTTCGGTCAAAATGTATGCCTTTTGCAAAAATTGGTCAATATGCTCATATCGTATTCAATGAATTCCACAAGAAAGTTCATTGTCATAGAATATCAATTTTTGCTGATTTGTTATTATGTTTCTGGTGAAACTGATAAAAGAACATTGAAAGTACCTACCCTTGTCGAGATTTACAGTGAAAAATACAGCTTTTATATGGTACTCAGTTCGTCATCTCCATATCTGGAAAACATAAACTCTAATCTACTAAATACTTACAAAAATCTTTATCTTCAAGCCCTAAAATAAACGAAATTAAAACAATTATTGTTAGTGAAATGAATAACTTAATTTGTAATAAGATGAGTTAAACTGTCAAAACAAGTTTCTGTGGGTTTTTCTGTTGATGATAACTAGCAAATGGTGTCCGAAACTTCGATAAATTGCATTATTTATAATTCAGTCCTGAAGAATAGTCTGATATTCCATTGTTTCGGTGTCTGTCTCAAAGAAATGAGGTTCCCCATGTTTGATCATGCAAAAATACCATCAAATAATACACCGATGAATACAAAAATTGGAACTAGAGCATGTGCGATGAGGTCAAGAACGCAGTAATGAAAATTATTGGGTTCAAACTCGAAGCTATTACTCAATTCAGCTTGATAATAGGCTTCCGATAATGTAAATTGCGATACAATCGTCTATTGAATGGTTTAAATGACGTCAGTTGGAAAATGTTATTCCATTTTTGAAACAATCAACAGAGAATTGAAACCCGTCAAAATTCTACTAATGGATTTCAAGCCCTAGTAGTGAATTTTCACTGTGCTTAAAGAGAGGAAGAATAATGGATCAACAGATTTCTGTTCACGAATACCTTTAATTTTATACAGAAAGTTGGAAATTTAATGGTGAACTTTGAACTATTCATATTTTGTTTCGTTTTCTATCGAAGCGAAAGATTTATTTATCTGTAAGTCATTTAAAGATTTTAACTACAAAAAATTATATCTATAGTCCGTTCACGAAAGATTGAGCGCATAGTAGGTGTTCCTTTATTTATCTGAAGTTGGCAGTATTTGCTGTCATAACGTAAAATAAAGTCAACGTTGCCGAACGTACCCGGTCTCGTCACACGAGCTTGCGAGTTATCAGAGAACACTATGTTATACTGACAACATTACGTATGAATCTGACAAGAAAATAACTAGCAAAATTATATAAAATATTCCAGATGCGCAAAATTTCAATGCTTATATTTCAACTGTATTATATTATAAATAACTGTTTTTCAAATCTGGAAATTACTGAAACAATATTAATTCACCTCATTCCATAGGTAAATTAATTCTCCACTAAATACGTTTTTTCATCATTTGTTGCAAATATATCGATCTCTGTTCATCCTATTCAAATGATTGTTTCTTCTTCTTCAAGGTGAATTCATTCTTTACGAATGACATATTGATCACTTTCTTCTATAATCTACCATTTTCAAAAAATTTTGAATACACTTTGTAGTAGATGAAAAATTAAGTTTTTCATTTTTCGTTGTAAATTAATCGGTCTCTGTTTATCAGAATAGAATGATTTATACCTAATTTTAAAGGTTAATTTATTCTCTAAAAATGCTCTTTTGACCACTTTCCTATATAACCTACCGTTTTCAATAATTTTCGAATGATCTTGTTACGTTTTTTTACCGTTTGTGGAAAATAAATCGATTTCTGTTCATCCGAGTGGACATTGTGATACCTCATTTTATAGGTGAACTAATTCTCTAGGAACGATTTTCAGACCACTTTTTTATAACCTACAGTTTTCGAGATTTTTCGAATAAATTTCATAGCAAATAGAAAATCATATTTTTTCATATTTCGTTGAAAATAAATCGGCCTTTGTTGATCTGATTAGAATGACTGACAACTCATTTTATAGGGAAATTCATTCTTCACAAATTTCTTCACCACTTTTCTCCATAACCTACTCTTTTCAAAAATTCCGAATATACTTGATAGCAAGATGAAAAAATAAAAAAAATACGTTTTTTCATCTTCTAAAAATTTTAAATGAGTGAAGCTTTCCTTCCAAAAAAATTCACATACTGTGTGATATTCAACCTGTGAATTTCTCTCATACGAATCTTTTGACAATTGAGTCAAGTTAGTATTACGGAATAAATCAAAATTGAATTTAATCTGAGTTATTCATTTCTCGTTCTACTTGAACGATTGCTATATTGTTTGGTCTTGGCCTAAATATCTGTAAATTTCGAATTTTGAGCTGAAAATGGTCCCAAATGATAGGGGGTTCACTTCCCTGATGACGAATCTGTGGTCAAATTCAATTGTGTCCGAAGGGCCGTCCGTGAGCACGATAACTTTCCTAGGGATCGTCCTAGAGATTTTCAGGGTGAGTTCAATCCCAAAATGGTTATGTTCGTTAACCAGAGAAATAGTACAGGGTGTTCCATATGAGATATGGCCGTTCAGAATTTTATTTTCCCCGATATCTCAGACAAATCGAAACCAATAGAAAAGAAATATTTCGGTCACATGCAAGATAATAGCTTTAAGACTCATGCAAAATTTTGTGGCTATAGTGTTAAGAGAATCATAGAAAAATCAATTGCAATATATTGAAAAAAGAATCCATACGTTTCCATAAGCATATTTCCGATTGCAGGGAAATTTATTTTTGAATGATGATTTATCTACTGAATGTTCATGCGAAATTTTAAGAGGATCGCATTATCTGAACCATAAAAAATTCAAATGGAATATCGAAAGAAGAATCTCTAAATATCTATTGAATTATATCCTATTCGAGTTAAATTGTTTTGTGAATGAAAATTGATATATGTACTGATTGTTCATGCGAAATTTCAAGATTTCATCAAAGCCATCATAGGGTTTGATTTTTTTTATTTTTACATGTTTCAGTTTCGGAATAATTTTTAAAATATTATTCCGATCGTGCTGAGATTTTGCATAAATATATTCAGTATCAATTTCAATTCCAATGAGGTGTGTTAATATCATTTTGCTCCACCAATGAACGGGCGCTCAAAAGCACCTGCTCAGGGCTTTCTCCCATGAGATGGTCATGCAAAAGTAAATTTTTTCCTAATTCACCTTGCTTAGCCAGTGAAATTTACAGCGCTGTGTAATATAAAATTTGCGAATTTTTTATATACAAATCTTGACTATTGAGTCAAGTTAGTAAAAGCAAATAAGTCAAAACTGAGTTCATCAACATGCAACTATTCATTTATAATCACCTTTTTTTTATAACCGCAATAAAAAGTTCAGGTATTTAAATGAAATCATCGAATATTAGATATAATTGTCAATAATAAAATAATGTCAGTATATTTTTGAGACGATTTAATCATTCTGTGCAGTTCAAAAGCTACAATCTTCGAAAACACTTCCCCATATAGTAAATTAAACTTTTTTTTCAGTTTATATTTCAGTGACTGTATATCAGGCTTAATAAGATCAAACTCAAGATGATTTCTATATTAGACAATTTCATCGATCGATACAGCGGTAAGTTAAATAATCCTTATGAAATTTATATTCATTAAATTGATTATGATTATAGTAATATGACTCCTAGGCTTTTTTACTGTGTTCTTACGCCACCTCATTTTTTCTATTACCTTTCGATTAAGTGATACGAAACACATTTTTCAGAGGAGAAATCACTAAATTACATCAAAGGAAATATTCATTTATTTGGATGAAAGGATTATAAATAGTATATTATATTATAAGGATTAAAAGTGCATATTTTTTTTACGAGCAATATTTGCAGTTGCGAGGCGAAGCCGAGCGAATGCAAAATTGAGAGTAAAAATAGGCACTTTTAGTCCGTATAATATATACTATTTTTTCTCCAACCAAGCCAAAATTAAAATAAATTTGGCGATAGCAAGTCGGTAGTCAGGAATATCTGGTATTGTTGGTGAATATTGATTGTCAAGTAGACGTCAAATGCAATTACTTTTAATCCAAGGATTAAAAGTAGCGTTTTTAATCCTAGGATTAAAAGTGTTGCTGAGCAACGAGCAAATTTTTGTACGGTAAGGGAATTTATGACTTTTGCACCTGAAAATAGTACAAAATGTCAACATTTTTTGATGGTTGGAGAAAAAAATAATTATTCTCCGCTTTCATTGTTTATATAAAAAATAATATACAGAATGAGTCGGTTTGAACAGGCCAAACTTTAGGAGCATAGTGTTCACGTAAAAAAAAATAAAAAAAATATATATATATATATTTATTTCTTCGATTCTCATTTGTTTTCGAGGTATTGAAGTTTGAATATATTTTTTGTGATGAATATACGAATTTATCGAACATATATGAATCATTGCTATAAATCGGGAATGCAAATATGAAAACTGCTAATGAATTTAATCACTACAGCTTAGTACCTGGACTTCTAATGACGATTTTGATTTTCCTGAGGATTTCGAGAGAACCGTTCATAATTTTTTTCTCGAAATCGGTAGCAGATACGAAAAAACTCAAGTGACCATAAATTTTGTGTAGCAAAATAATTATTCTACATTACATTCTACATTACAAAATCCTGGAGGAAAACAAGGGATTGTGTTCCATCAATGATAATATTTATCAATGATAATATTCATGCGAAATTTCAGTTGAATATCTTGTGAAGTGCAGGTACTTCAAGAGAAAAACCTGAACAATTTTTTGACTTCAATACACTCTACCACGAAAACAAATGAGAGTCGTAAAACAAGATAATATGTTGTTATGTACAACACGTTTAGCCCGTTCCTCCCGACTCACCCTGTATAACATGATACTCGTTCATTCATGAATTCATATTATGAATAACAATCGCAGAAGTAGAATTATTGTTTTGCCAACTGAACTTGTGTTGGTGAAAGTGTGCTATATTTCAATTTTTGCTGAATTATTCGAAAATTTCACAGATCCCAGAACTGCGGGTGTATATTCAATAGGGGAACCACTTGGAATTGTGGTAGCTTATATATTGATAGTGAAGAAAATTGGACCTTGGTTGATGGAAGATAGGAAACCCATGAATATTAAGAACCTGGTCATGCTCTTTGATGTCATTCAAATTGTAGCAAATTTTTATTTTGTTATTTCGGTATGTATCTATTCATTTATTTATTTATTTATTTCAGTGGAATACAAGACAGTAAAAACACAAATTATGTATTCACTTATATACTAAAAATGGTGTTTAACATCAATAATAACAAAATATACTCCCAGACATACAACCAAAGTGCGGACAGAGAAAAATTATATATATCAACAAATCATTTTTAACGATGTTCCCGGAAAAATCTTCTTAGAACAGTGAGAAAATCACAAAAAAATCCGAAAGAGGGTCAGCAGTGACAAACTTAGAGAAGTAATTAGTTGAACTTTTATTTATATGAAATAGAAATTTACTTCATGTACGGTATAATGGGACATTGACGGTAGGCATATTTACAAGTTCAGAACAATCGATGTTATTGATAATTTTGTAGATTAATTTAAATCTCTCATCATTCGTTGGTCGGCCACAGTTTTTAATTTCAGTTCCTTCATTATTCGGCCTGGATCAAAATTGGTGTGCTGGTAACATCTTCTATTGACATATTTGAGAAATTTATTTTATATATTCTCCAATCGATTAATGTAAATATTGTAACTGGGATTCCATATCACCGATCCGAAACTGAGAAGGCTCTGCACATATGCAACATACAGAGTCCTGAGGGACTCGCAACGACTGAACTATTATTCGAGTATACAGCAAGTTAAAACTGAAAATAATACGACATAAAATCCTGAGTATAAAGAAATATTAGGTTGTCGAAAACCGTCCAGAAATGATCCACTTCCCGGACGCTTATTCTTTCTGAGAAAGTAGCACTTCCCGGCCTAGTACGGGAGGTAAATATGAGTTAAATGATTGCAGTTGATCACCCCAAAGCAACGAAATAACGGCTGACAGTTTATTTAAAGTTGGTATGTTTTGTGTTGCAATTCGCAGTAATTCATCAATGCGATCTTCTTCTTTCTTTTTTGTGCGGTGCCTTTCCGGCCGAACTGAGGCCTAGTGGCCCATTGTTCACCCGCATCGTTCTATAGAGACTCAGCTCCTCAGACACGAGGACAGAAATGTCGCGAGCCTGCCAGGAGTGGTCCCTCTCACCATAGGAATAGAAGGTGTTGGATTTCCTTGGTGTGTTGATCTTAACTCAGTAAGGTTTCCACAGTTGAACAAAATATGCTCAACCGTTTCATCAGAACTCCTGCACCACCGGCATAGGGAGCAGCACGTCAATCCCATTCTCTTCAAATGTTTGTTAAACAGGTGACCAGTCAATGCAACAGTCACCAGACCGAGTTGTTTCCTCTCCAGCAAGAGAAGTCTATTGACCTCAGGTCGCGAGGACGGTCTCTCAATGAGAATCCTCGACCACCTCAGGCCCACCCTTGCGCTCCATTCCGAGGAAAATTCCCTGTTCAGCCAGTTCCTGAAGAAACTTCTGACAGATGTGCGACAGATTGGCAGCGCAGGCTCCAGACCAACAAATGCTAATCTGGCTTCCCGCCCAGCCAGTTCATCTATCTGCCTTGACGTTACCAGGTATATCCGCATGAGCCGGACACCAGATTACTTTCAAAAAGCTATCAGAGTCCAGCCTACGTAGAGCTTTCCTGCATTCTTCTACCAAAAGAGAGTCAACTCTAACATCCTATAGAGATTTCAGAGTTCCCTGGCTATCGCAACATATGTAAATGTGCTGGCCAGAGTATCCCCTGCGAATATTTTCTAGTGCGCATGCAAGAACCGCAAATAGCTCAGCCTGCACAATGGAACAGTCCTTCCCCAGAGGAATAGCCTGAATGAAGTGAGGACCCACGATTCAGGCACCAGACCCTGTTGCTGTGACAGAGCCATCAGTGAACCAGGTGGGAACTTCAGGACTAAGAAGCCTGTTTGATGAAGACCATAGGTCTCTGTCAGGAACAATTACCCTGTAGGGGCATCAATGCGATAGTGTTCTTCACGGTTGCAGAAAAAGTAGTGTAAGAAACACGTCCGAAAATAGTTTTTGGACTCGTGACTTCCAGGACTCGACTACAAGAATTTTGTCTACTCGTTCAAAACAAATCAACTTTCTGGACTTACTATTTAATTTTCGACGTCGAAATGAAAAATGACTTTAATGTTTACGAAATTGCGAACATTATGACCCCTTTTATAATGTACAATTGTCATAGGCAGCCGAGCACAAAACATTCAGAAGCAATACGAGTAATATCAAAACTCTACTGGAACCTAGAAACTAATATTATGTCAAATGGATGTCTTGTGAAATAAATAATGTATTTTAATCAATAGTTTATTCTCATTTCATAATCAGCTTCACCGAAAAATCTTGTAATCAACTCGTTGATTAATCGCTGTCATTAACTATTAGTACATTTTTTCAAAATCGTAAAATACTTTTTTGTGTTCATTGAAGCTGCGAACAAGGTTATAAATTACCAGAATTGAGTGATTCCTTTTACTATCCGTAAAAAAGTAATTGTTCTCACCTCGAGTTGAGATATAATTTTTATAATTCAGGTTTTTCCTTTTTTATAATTACTTTTTAGGTTTCTTATTTTTTGATACAATTTTACAGTGAATATTTCATTTTAAAAGAAGCTGCAGAATGAACTATTATTACTATATTACGAATGAAAAATTCGGGAACGCGTAACAGAAAGCAAGTTTTCGAAAGCATGTGTGTTGAAATCGATTTCTGCAACGAGTATTAGACGATATTTTCTCTATTTCAGTCAATGTTTGTTGAAAAACTGTCGAAATTCAATGAAGAATTCAGATTACACATCCTAGTGAATTTTGTATTGTATCTTAGCAGTTGTAGTTACGAAAATTGATAGATTACGTAATTTTCGTTTGAATCTTAAACTTCGAATTTTGAAATGATTTATTATTTAAGCTCAAAATTTCTTTGAAACGCACAATTAACAATTTTCTCGACCTGTAATGTCATCTTGGAAAAGATATACCCAACATTCATGCAGCTGAAAATATCAACCATCTAAAGATAGGTTTTTGTTATGCAATAGACAATTCTTTTGATTTTGCATTATTAATTGAGTAATAAAGGCTTTATATAGAGAAAAGTACATTATACACATAATCATGATATTCTTGTACAGAGCTGTGCCGAAGCCTTGTGCTTAGTGCTCGTGAAAGCACTCGAAGCACTTTCGTGCTCGTAAGCACTATACTCGCGAGCACTTGATTGAACCAGTGCTTAGTGCTTGGTGCTTCGCGAAAGGGCTTAGTGCTTAGTAATTCGAAAAAGTGCTCCCGAGCACCATAGTGCTCTCAAGCACTTTCAGGAATTACCAAGCACTAAGCCCTTCATGTACTTGGTGGGACATGGAAATGGCAGACTTCAAATAGACAAAGAACTAAAATTTTTTTTTCGTTTCATTTCTATAGATAAAAAATTTGTTCATATTTTCTTGCATTACAAACACTGGTGTTAAGAAAACAATCTCGCTGTATGTTATGGACTTTGTGGTTTTTACGTTTTCATTATTTCGACAAGAAAAACAGATTGTTATGATGTTATGGCGGAATTTTTTCAGGAGAGCTCTATGGAGCAATGCGACCTTTTTTCAACATACGATTCAGGTATCTTTTATCATGATTTCAAGTAATTTATTGGCGAATATTCTAGTTACAGTTTGTTAACTGAATGAATGCCATATAGAGCTCAGAAAACCATAAGAAACATTTCCATCTAATTTGTTGACAAGACGTCACTCTTTCTCTAGAACTTTTTTTGGTATGTCGTCATGGTAACCTGTCTGTATATCCGGAATTTATCAAAAATAATTATTTCGTCGACCCAGAAGGTGATTTTAATTTGTACAAAAATTATTATAAATGACCAATTTTGATGTTTAATTGATGCTGTTCCAGTGTGCTATTTCCATGAACAAACGAACATAAAGCATTCAGAAGTGATAGAGTAATGTCAGAACTCAACAGTAATATAGAAATATAGAAATTTATATTATGTCAAATGTATGTCTTGTGAAAAATAAGAGTTTATTTCAATCAAGAATTTTTATACAATTCATATTGATGTTGTAGGAAAAATCTTGTAATCAACCCAGTTATTAATCAATTAATCTAGCGACTAATGGTCTCGAACTATTAATGCGTGAGCGGAGCGAACGCTTTAAAATATCTTGACCATTATTCGCGGTCTTTAATAACCTAATTGATTAAATATCTATTAAACGACTCGCTAAAAAAAACCTATTGTCAACTTCAATTATGTCCAGTTCAAAACACGATAACATTAAAAAAAATCAAAATTTCAAACTAAGAGATATTTGGATGGAAAATATTAAGTTTGATTTAGAAAAGTGCTTAGTGCTCGGTGCTCGTGTTAACGAATTACTTTCCAAAAGTGCTTAGTAATCGCGAGCATTCTTCAAAAAATAAGGGCTTAGTGCTCGAGATTCCCGAGCACTTTTCAATAGGGCTTAGTGCTTTGTGCTCGAAGCACTTTTCATCAGTGCTCGGCACAGCTCTGTTCTTGTAGCACCAATATGATATACATTGCTGGTTAATAGATTTGCTGTAGATACATTTGTGATATGTATATTAATCTCTTAGTCCCAAAATAGTGTATTTATAAATATAACAATCTCACTTATAGATAATATCTGAAACAGTTTTCTCTTTCTCTTGATTAAAATTGAACTGACAACTACAGAAAAATAATTGAAAGCAATGCTATATCTCATTACGATACTAATAAAGAAAAAAATATATACCACACTTCACATCTCAAACCATTATATTTCGATTCTAAAAACAAGGGCGATTTCAAATCGGTTGGACTAACTTATAGAGTTTCCCTAAATTTTTCAATCAGAATGAGATCATCTCTTGTAGAAGTCACCCATAAAACTTTTTTCAACATAATTTCAATAATTATCTGTTTATACCTAGATAATCTGTTTTAATAATTTATCAAAATGAAGCTCATTATTTCTTTCAGACGACATACATGCTGTCACAAATGACAGGACCGTTTTTTTGTAAGAACGTTCATACAGGTGACGATCCTATGGGAAAGCTCTCAGTGTTCTTGACTCTGTTTTACTATTGGTTGAAAATTTCTGACCTATTAGACACAGTGAGTATTAGAAAGTCCTTAGAGTATGAGAAGTAAACATAGATGCCCCTACGCGCGAAAAGTACTGCGTTGTAATCAACCAAGCTCAAGAGTGAGCTGGAACTGGAAAGCATTTTACTACCCCTCTGGATTGAAGTAAACGATTAGTTTGATCTTCTTTTTTACAATTCTTGAATATAATACACTACTGAAAAAAATTAAAGGATCAATAAAAATTCCAATTTTTTCGGCTATTTTCAACATGCCGTAACTTTGAGAGGAATAGTCGTACAAGGAATTTAAAAAAATGAAATTGTAGCTCCAAGTGTTTAGTTTTTGGATTAGAACTTCAAAAATTTTAGGTTTCCGTGGTTTTCGAGTAATGATAGAAAAATCAGCAACAAAAAAATTCTCAAAATTTTACCACTTTTTTTTTTTTGTTTACGAGCGTGGAAATTTTATTTTTGCATAATCGTTATAATGATGGGATACTCTGTTAATTCAGCTTCAATTTATTTTTTCATTGACCTCAATACGTACACTTCTTGCCGAGATATCGGTCTTCAAATGGAAAAGGATCCATTTGTCTTTGATTATCGATTTCTCAGCAACCAATGATCGCACAGAAAATTGAAGATAAGTTTCAAGACCTTAAATGAACTCCGATTAATGAACAACCATTGCTAATTCATAGAAATTTTTTTTCTTCATGTCGCATCAATATAAAAATTTAACAAAAAAAGGGCTTTTGGTGGTTTCTTGGAAAATCTACCGCTGGATCGAAAATGTTGAGGAAACCAATAATGTTAAGTGTGACTTTCACAGTTCAATATGTTGATAAAAACCTTACGAAGAGTCAACTCAATCCAGCGAGCCTTTTTTCTGTTTGACTCGATTGAATTTTTGAAAAAAATAAGGATCACGTTTTTTGCTCTGAGAAGCTCATAATCTTCAAAAAAGGCAAACAAGAATTTTCTCGAGCTTTTTCCACAATTTAATTGCAGATAGTACATACATTTCAAAAAAAGAAAAATAAAATAAATTAACAAATAAAATTTTTATTAATTTAATAACGGATAAAAAATGGATCCTTTTCCATTTGAAGACCGATATCTCGGCGAGAAGTGGACTTATTGAGGTCAATAAAAAAATAAATTGGTGAATTAACAAAGTACCCTATCATTATAACGATTATGCAAAAATAAAATTTCCACGCTCGAAAACAAGTAAAAAAAAGTGGTAAAACTTTGAGAATTTTTCTGTTGCTGATTTTTCTATCATTACTCGAAAACCACTGAAACTTGAAATTTTTGAAGTTCTAATCCAAAAACTAGACACTTGGAGCTACAATTTCCTTTTTTTAAATTTCTTGTACGACCATTACTCTCAAAGTTACGACATGTTGAAAATTGCCGAAAAATTCGGAATTTTTTTTGGTCCTTCAATTTTTTCCAGTAGTGTACAACAGTTACGCAATTTTGCCATAGCTCTTATTACCGGAATACTCAACAACAATAAACTGCCACTAAATCAGTAAAATAATCCAGTTTATGAACATGAAATCGAAATGAAAATGTAAACTCGTCGCCTCGAGATATTAAACACTCACAGATGATGATGCCAAACTGACAGAATTGTCTGTAACAGACGCTAGCAGTTAGTTTCGAAGTGAGGAACCTGTAGCTCAATTATCCCAATACGGAATAAAGATACGGTACAAGTTGGCAGCGTCGGAATGTTGTTCGCGTGCATAAACAGTTTTTACTTAGCTGAGTCAACAAATGCGTGAGGGCATTTCTGGGTTTACTTTTACTCTGTGAAAAGGTCCATTATATAAATAAAAAGCTGATATACTCTTTTTCGCAGATTTTCTTCGTATTGAGAAAAAGCTGGCGACAAGTAAGCTACTTACATGTGTATCACCATGCTATTATGATATTCATATCTTGGATGGCTGTTAAATTGGCCCCAGGAGGTCATTGTGCATACTTTGGATGGGCAAACAGTGTTGTTCATACTGCGATGTACACATATTATCTACTGAGTGCTTATGACCCCAGTTACAAGCAGAACCTCACCCTGAAGAGAACTATTACACAAGTACAATTGGTGAGTTTTTCAAGTCTATAATTTGATTTCCACCAGGAACTTAGGACAAGTTGTTTCAATAATAAATTGAGTAGATCAATTTAACCTTTCGGTTAAAAAAATAACACGCCATCTCATGCATGAAGAAATCGCCAAATTTCGTTCACAAAAATAGTATTATTATTATTAGGTACCTAAATTTTTTCGATTTCTTCATGCATAAGAATGTGTTTCATTTTTAACTGGAAATGGTGACTCGTACAGCAAAAAGTCAGGAGACCAAAGTTGTTCCAAATTAAATAAGATTTGAAATAGTAATTTATACTGTCAAAAAACCATTGGCGTATAATTTTTTTAACTGAAAATATTCAGTCTCGCTGCAGTACGGACGTCATTGGTAGAATAGAAAACAAATGATATTAGGCAAAAGTGCTCATTGACCTAAAAACCCAGTCTCAAATTTCATAAAATATTTCAAGAAGTGTAAAAGTTATTAAACAGAAACAGTTTTTTTCCATAATTTTAACACCCTGTATCTCGGAGAATTGAGGTTGGCAGTATTTACTGTCATAACGTAAAATAAAGTCAACGTTGCCGAATGTACCCAGCCTCGTCTATGCTCTATGCAATATTGACAACATTGCGTATCAATCTGACAATAAAATAAACAACATTACCTTAAATTTTAATATACACAGTGGAATATGTCAAATTGTCATGGTCAACTGATGGCTCAACCTTTCGTGAACGGACTATATACAGTAGTCGTGAATAAAGTATAGTGTTTCCCAATAAGGTTGTAGAACTTTGTAAGGTTTTGGCGGCCATATTTGTTTATCAATTTTGACGTTCGAAGTGTCATTTTATTCAGAAAGGTTCAAAGTTTTACCATGAAAAGTTTCACGCTCACACAACGTTTGGAAATCGTCCAAATTTATTACGCAAATTCGCGTTCGCCGGTGGCCACGCGAAGAGAGTTTCAACGGAAAAATGGTGATGGTTTCGTTCCATCTGAGCAGCAAATCAGACGTGTAATCAAAAAGTTGGAAAGTGAGTTTTCTCTCCATGATAGAAAGGTGCCTGTACGACGCAGAAATGCTCGCAGCGCTGAAAATATCGCCGCCGTTTCGGCCAGTGTCCGCGACAATTCAAATGTGTCCGTAAATTGCCGCTCGCAAGAAATGGGGCTCTCTCGGATGACAATGTGGCGAATTTTGCGCATTGACTTGGGCCTACATCCTTACAAGATAGTGCTGGCACAAGAGCTGAAGCCTCATGACCATAGTTTGCGTCGGGCGTTCTCAGATTGGGCTCTAGAGATGTTAGAAGCTGATCCAGATTTCCACAAGAAAATCATCTTTTCTGATGAGGCTCATTTCTGGCTGAACGGCTTCGTTAACAAGCAGAATTGCCGATATTGGAGCGATTCTAATCCACAAGTGGTGCAAGAAAGACCTTTGCATCCACAAAAGATCACAGTTTGGTGTGGATTGTGGAGTGGTGGCATCATCGGGCCGTATTTTTTCCGAAATTACGCCGGACAAGCCGTTACTGTGAACGGCCAGCGCTATAGCGACTTGCTGCGTGAATTTCTCTTCCCGAAATTTGATGAAATTGGTGACGACGATCTTTATTTCCAACAGGACGGCGCCCCCCTACACATTTCGAACGACAACATGACTTTATTGCGCGATAAGTTCGGCGACTCATTAATTTCGAGAAACGGCCCCATCGCCTGGCCGCCAAGATCGTGTGATTTAACCCCTTGGACTTTTTTTATGGGGATATGTGAAATCACAAGTGTACAGCAACTCTCCAGCGACAATTCAAGACCTTGAGGAGAACATTACGAGGTGTATCGAGGCCATACCACAGGAAATGCTAGGCCGAGCCATGGAAAATTGGGTCAAACGAATTAAGGTCTGCAAACGAGCTCGTGGAGGCCATTTGAACGATATCTTGTTTAAATCATAAACTTATACACCATATCTTTCGAATAAATGTTTGAGAACCAAAATCGGTTAATTTGTTGTTGTTTTATTCAATTTCAAAGTTCTATCAAGCTTATTGGGAGACACTGTAGGTTAACATATTATATGGAAGTGAACGATCCGCTCTGCCACGTTGCTAAATTTTTATGAACAAAGCATAATAACAGTTGTATATAGATTTTAAAAATAAAGATTTATTGTATGTTACTCGAGCACAATTAATACCTTAATTTGAAATTTTATCTGTACCATTAATTGTTTCCTTTGACGAAAATTGTTGATTGAAGCCGATTTTGATGAATTTTTTTTTCAGATTCAATTCGTTTTCATAGTCGTTATGTTCGGACCAACAATAGGAAATTCTTGTTCTTTACCATCGTTCATAGGAATAGCTGCTACGTCACAAGCATTATACTTCTTGTATCTATTTGGAATGTTCTATTACAATAGCTACATCAAGATACAAGATGGTACGTCAAAAAAAATAACTCTTTAGAGTTTCATGAAATTCAAAACTATATTTTTTACAGGTAGCCGATCACAAAAAGTGAAGTCCAAATGAAGCAATCGTCCTTCATCAAAAAACCAAATCGTAGTGAGGCAAAAGTGTTTTTGGAGAAGAAGATACTTCTTTCTATTTTACCAAACTTGAATTGTGTAGTTTTTATATTTTTGTTATTTGAATTGTGATTATTTATTGTTTAGAGTTATTCAAATTTTCATTCGAAAGCTTATTGAATCAATTAGGTTCGATGTTGAAGATATGTATAAAGTTATCTATTTTATTAGGTTTTTTCATTCAATTCTTTCTCAACATACTGAACCAATGGAGAAGTTTGTTATTGATTTTGATTTCGAAAGAAACAAATGCTATTTTCTGTATTAGCAGAGCAGATGCAATCCTTCGTTTGCTGTTTGCTATCTGTCCCCCAGTAAAAGTGTTGTTAAATTGTACCTATTCGTTTGAAGAATAAACTCATAGAAGGTATGTAGAAAACATTTCTTTTCGAAAATACCGGCACGTACCGGGTTTTTTCCTATAATTTGACCCCCCCGTTTAACTTCGTTACTAAAGGAGATAAAAAAAATTTCGAATATATAACATTATGTATGTTGGTCTATCACTTTTATTCTGAGAACCACCTGCCAAGATCTGTAATCATTTTACAAGTGGCAGAGTGCGTTTACTAAAAATGCTCATTTTTGGAGTCATAATAACGTCAATGGGAATATATACAGGGTGAACAACATTGAATGCAACTATATTTTGTCAAATGGGACACCCTGTCCTGTATATTCTGTCTTTTTTGATCTCGAATATAAATGCATATGTGGATGTGTCTCTTCAATTAACAGAGTTTCAAAGTTTTGAAATGATGATACCGAATAAAAAAATATGTGAAATACATACGAAATTCTTTATATCCAAAAAATCAACTTGAAAGTATTATTTTAGAATGAATACTTTACAATTACTAATTACTTAACCAATGAAAAATGATAAGAATAACATCAACTGAAGAAATTGCTCAAAATGACCACCTCCATTCAATACACATAGTTCATATATTTGTCTCAAGGTGTTTAGACTATTTTTGATAGCATTATTATAGCTCTGATTCAAGTCAGAAATTAAAGCTTCAAAATTTGATTTCAATCATTACAATATTATCATTATTTAGACTACTGACCCGTATTGAAAAAATTATGGGTCATTTGAACCACCAGTTGACCTATCTAGAACGATACAAGAGCATAAAATAATAAGATTCAGCACTATGCCGTCACTTGTAAGCTGTCCAACTGAGTACAGGTGAGAATTTGAAAGTAGAGGTAGAGTGGGTATATTTTGGTCACATATTTTTGTACGGCATTCTTACCATCGATAGATCCGTGAAAAATAATAAGAAAACGCATAGCGCCGTAAAAAAATGTGGAGCCACAGAGTCGAATTTTTTTTTATTTTCCGACTATTACCAGTGTAAATTTTGGTCATTTGATTTTGTACGGCATCTGTGTCATACTATTTCAATACTCCTTCTAATCCATTATTCCGCAACGCCGGCGCCGTACAAAAATCATGCGACATGGGGAAAAATCTAGGGTTGCAATCCCCTCTCTTTCCGCAGTCCAGGGGGTGATTTGACACAACATGAAATAAATTTATTTTGAAAGTATTTTATGCAAGGATAATATTTTTTCATATGCCGTACATTTTCGTTGGTCCAAAGGGGAAAAATACAAAATCCATTTATTTGTACTAATTTTCATAGTCTTTACGTGATTTTAGGTTCCTATTTAGAAACTATGTTGAATATGGGTTAGTATACTATCCATTTATACCAAAATATAGACATATTGTCACTGATAATTCCAAAATACAACATATTTTTGAGAAGTACTCATGACACTGAAGTTAGCAGACCCCCTTGTCACATGATTTTGTACTGCAAACTTCAGTGTCATAAGTAGTTCTCAAAAATATGTTGTATTTTGGAATTATCAGTGACAATATGTCTATATTTTGGTATAAATGGATAGTATACAAACCCATATTCAACATAGTTTCTAACTAGGAACCTAGAATCACGAAAAGACTATGAAAATTAGTACAAATAAATGGATTTTGTATTTTTTCCCCTTTGGAACAACGAAAATGTACGGCATATGAAAAAATATTATCTTTGAATGAAATACTTTCAAAATAAATTTATTTCATGTTGTGTCAAATCACCCCCTGGACTACGGAAAGAGAGGGGATTCCAACCCTAGATTTTTTCCCCATGTCGCATGATTTTTGTACGGCGTTGCGGAATAATGGATTAGAAGGAGTATTGAAATAGTATGACACATATGCCGTACAAAATCAAATGACCAAATTTACCCTGGTAATTGTCGGAAAATAAAAAAAAATTCGACTCTGTGGCTCCACATTTTTTTACGGCGCTACGCGTTTTCTTATTATTTTTCACGGATCTATCGATGATTAGAATGCCGTACAAAAATATGCGACCAAAATATACCCACTCTACCTCTACTTTCAAATTCTCACCTGCACTCAGTTGGACAGCTTACAAGTGACGGCATAGTGCTGAATCTTTTTATTTTATGCCCTAATATCGTTCTAGATAGGTCACCTGGTGGTTCAAATGACCCATAATTTTTTCAACACGGGCTTGTAGTCTAATTGTTTGTGCGTTGACAGGATATGTTCCGAATAATGGGTTTGATATTGGTTGATTTCATATCATTAATATTATTCTTCCTGAATATTCAGGAACTTCCAAAACGCTTCGCCAGATGGTTATTGACATTTGAAATTCTGTGGAGCTCAGAATAAGAAAGATAGATCAACATATGTTACATATTCGAAATCAGGGGAAAAAGAACTAACCAAATATGGAAAAATATACAGGGTGTTACATTTGAGAAAATGAAGTTGCCATCAATATGTTTGTCACCCTGTATATATTCAAGTTTCTGGACTCATATCAAAAAAACTTCAGCTGATTTCGTGAAACTTCGTGAAAAATATTCTTTTCAATTCAAAATCATTTTTTAATTTCACCAATGCTTTACTTTTTGAAATAAAAAATGAATGCTTTTTCATCTAAGAGAGTTGCGACATTCTTCGATTGATTCCAAAACTGCCTAGACACAGACGAAAGCAGCTCAACTCAAGATACCATTATCACTATAAATTATGTGGTGAATACGAGAGTGATGTGAAATCAAAAAAACATTGGCGTATCATTTTTTTACCAAATTTATTCGGACAGAAGTATGAACGGATGCCACTGGTGAAAATAAATAATTTTTGAGTTGACAAAGAATGTGTTTTAATGCGTAGTCATAACCTATCGAAATGCGAGGAAAAATAGTGTAGGTTATCGCAAATATTTTCGAATAAGGAATTATTCCTCAAATATCAACACCTCGTTTCTCAGAAACAATGCGTCAGAGACCCATAGTCCATAGAAAGTTTGAATCATAGAATCAAATGACGATTAAGTTCCAAAATTTATGCAACTTCATTCTGAAACACCCTGTATTTAGTTGTAATGGATACATGTCACCTTAAGAATTCTTAAGAATGCGATTCATGAATTTCATTCTTATGATGCAGTGGAATGTCTTATCGAAACCATTAAGACAGGGAATAGCTAGCAGATTGTAGTATCTTCAATCTTTCAACAAAAATGATATTTAAAAGTTTACAAAAGGAAGTGTTCACAAGTGCATTCATTCAATAGGGTACACGTTCAAAATGCGTTTGTTTTTAGTCATCTTAGTTTTTCGTGGTTGTTGGGGTATTGTGGACGAGACTGTGTCAGAAGAGACAGAAAATGTCTCCGAATTGTCTATAGGTAAGTGCCTGACACTGTCTTGAATCTATCAAACTACTAATGAGTCGAAAGAAAGAGAAAACTTTTGTGTGAACTTAACTAAATGTGTAATTATTTCATGCAAAATTAACATTTGACATTTTTCAAACAAAAAAGCTCTTTATACAGGCTGGTCCAGATCCTAATCAAGAAATTTTAACCTCGTATTCTACATCAAAAATGAGTCTCAGTTTGTCATATAAACATGCAGGGTGTTCTGATTTGTTTCTGACAAACTGAAATGGGTGATAGATCACATCATTTTAAGCCAAAAAATTCCTATAAACATGGGTCCGGAAATGCTTCGTTTACGAGATACAGGATGTTAAAGTTGACAAAAATAATTCGCGTTTTCTTTGATATGTTTCGACTGATTCCAAATAAATGCATGAAAGTTGGTACATAGGTTTTTTTTTAAAGTGAGAAATTCAAATTTGTGGTCGATTTGCTTGTATTTTCTAGAGGACGTCCCCTTTTAACCGTTGAAACTTTTTTGTGCTACTCTGTACGTCATTTTGGACTAAAAAATCGATTTCCTTGACTTCCCTAGGTAAAAAAGGTATACCTCATTCAAGTTGCTAGGAGCAACCGTTTCAGAGAAAAACGCATTTAAAGCCAAATCCATATTATTGTAATCTCTAAAATATGTAGAAACAAATTTGTAATGATTTTAAATTAAATATTTTTCAGAAGTAACAATTTAGAACAAAACAAAATAACATAATAATTTCTAAAAAAGGTGTTCGAAATGTCCACCGTTCTGTTGAATGCACAAATGACATCTTCGAAACATATTGAAGAAAACGCGAATTATTTTTTCAACTTTAACACCCTGTATCTCGGAAACGAAGCATTTCCGGACCCATGTTCATGGAAAATTTTTTGGCTTAAAAGGATGTGATCTATCACCCATTTCAGTTTATCGGAAACTAATCAGAACACCCTGTATGTCGAGAAATGTTTCCTCTCCGAGATAATTACGGGGTGTTAAAATTATACAAAAAATTTGTTTTTATCAGTAAATTTCACAATGCTTGACATATATTTATGAAATTTGAGACATAGATTTGGAGCGTCAAGGATCACTTTTTGCATAATATCATTTCTTTTCTATTCGATCAGTGGCGTCCGTACTACAGCCAGTGTGAATATTTTCAGATGAAAAAATGATGCGCCACTGGTTTTTCCGATAATAAAAATTTCTATTGAAATCCTTTCCCAAATTCGTTCTCTTGACTTTTAACTGTACGAGGCACCGTTTTCGATAAAAAAAATAGAACACATTCTTATGCAGGAAGAAATCGTCAAAATTTGATTACAAACATAATACTAATAAGACTATTTTTTGCTATATCAAATTTCGGCGATTTCTTCATGCATGAGAATGTGTTTTATTTTTTTAAACGGAAACGGTGTAACGTACAGCAAAAAATAAGAGACCAAATTTGCTCCAAACTAAAAAGGATTTAAATAGTAATTTTCATTGTCGAAAAAACCAGTTGCGTATCATGTCTTTCCTGAAAATATTCAGTCTCGCTGCAGTACGCACGCCACTGGTAAAATAGAAAAGAAATGATATAATGCAAAAAGTGCTCCTTGACGCACAAAACCCATGTTACAAATTTCATAGAAATATTTCAAGCAGTGTGAAAGTTATTAATAAAAAACATTTTTTTTCAATAATTTCAACAACCCGTACCTCGGGAAGGAAACATTTCTCAACATATTTTTATATGACAAAGTAGAGCTTATTTTTGATGTAGAATACGAGGTTGAAATTTCTTGGTTACGATCTGGAGCACCCTGTATAACCTAAGGTGAAGGCAAAAAGTTATTTGAAAATTTGATTAGACCTCTGCTGAGTCTGAAATAAACCAATATATTAAATATTTGGTAGAAAATTCCCTTGAACATGGTGGGCAACATTTTATTACCAAATTAAATATTCTACTGATAATGAAAAATTCGATTAAATTATTGGACCAAATTTTAGACCTTCCAGAGTCAAATGAATATCCAAATCTTCCATTATTGGATGGCCGAATAGTAGGAGGATCAGTAGTTAATATAACCGAATTACCTTATCAAGTATCATTGCAATTCAGAGGTCAACATATATGTGGTGGATCGATTATACATCGTTCTTATATATTGACAGCAGCCCATTGTATCGATGGGTAAGTGAATCTCCTAGAAATGAATCATACACAATTTTCAGAATTTCGTTGGAATCACAACTCAATTCTCTGTGAGTTTTCTTTTCCATCGATCTCAATAGTTATTGAAGACAGCGACTCATGGTCAAGATATTCAAATGCGTGAGCGAAGCGAATGCGTTCGAGGCCATTAGTAGCTATATTAATAACCGTGTTCATAACAAGATATTTCCGACGATCTCAATATAACTAGTGTATAAATTCTCGATTGAAATATATTATTCTCATTTTTCAAAAGACATACATTTGACACAATGGAATTTCTATATTTATATGTTCCAGTAGAGTTTTGACATGTTTTGACGGTTGCCATGAGGATTGCACATTAAAATAGCTAAAAAATTGATCATTAAAATGGTCATTATTGCTCAATTTCGTACACATAAAAATCACCTTTTATTTCGAGGTCGGCGAAAATAGCTTTTTAATCATCTAGGTCATTAAAGACAGCGTCTAATGGTCAATATGTTTTAACGCTTTCGCTCCACTGAAGTTTATAGTTCAAGGTCATTAGTCGCTCGATTAACAACCGAGTTGATTACAAGATTTTTCCTACGATCTCAATATGAATTGTGTATGGATTTTCAATTTGAGTATAATATTCTCATTTTGCACAAGACTTACATTTGACATAATGGAATTTCTATGTATCTACGTTTCAGTAGAGTCTGACATTTCTCGTAGTGCTTCAGAATACTTTGTGAACGGTTGTCATGAGGATTGCACATCAAAATAGCAGAAATTGAGCATTATATTTATTTTTCCGCCGACCTCGAAATAAAAGGCGATTTTGATGTATACGAAATTGAGCATTGATGACCTATTTTAATGCTCAATTTCTGCTAATTGAATGTGCAATCCTCATGGCAACCGTTTACAAATTATTCAGAAGCACTACGAGAAATGTCTAAACTCTACTGAAACATAGGTACATAGAAATTCTATTATGCCAAATGTAAGTCCTGTTCAAAATGAAAATGCATTTAAATTGAGAATTCATGAACAATTCATATTGAGATCGTCGAAAAAATCTTGTAATCAACTCGGTTATTAATCGAGCGACTAATGGCCTCGAACTATTTAACGTGAGCAAAGCGAAATCGTTGAAACATATTGACCTTTAGGCGCTGTCTTTAATGACCTAGATGATTTAAAAGCTATTAAAATTCAAAAATGAATGTTACCAATAGTAAACTGTGGTTAGCCCTAAGAATAAATAACCCAAATATTTCTAAAAAATCTGTAAGTCTTAGGTGATATTCATATTTTTTCAGAGCTGAAATTTGCAGAACTCAAAATACTGCTCATTTAATGTGAAATAAAACTAAAATTTCATCTAATGAAAAAATGTTTAAAGGGGCCCACTCACTAGGAACGAAAAATGCGCAGTATCTATCTGCACTTTGCTGTACAGCAAACGTGCAAACTTAAAGTAAACGTGTTCTTTCATATTTTTTACACACAGACACTTTTGCTTGTTGAGTGAGGATGTGTGACAAGCGTGAGATAACGTCGACAAAAGATCTGGCAGTGGCGTGTGTTTGTATTAAGGAAAAAATGTCCAATGTATAAATAGCGAAGTCGACACTATATCGCTAAAAATATGAAACGTGTACAGACTTGCCCATACACGGTCGTTTTTGGTCATTCTTCCACGTACGAGCAATGCACACGCTTCAAATCTGAACTATTCTGATTCCAACCAAGGGAATTGCGCATTCCAAATTTCATACACACACTATTTTCACTGTACCCCGTACCACGCGCATTGAAGCCTTCGCGCTTTCTTCTTAGTGAGTGAGCCCCTTAGATTTGTCTACTTGATTTCACTAAGTTAAATTAAAACTTTCAGATTACAGTCGAGCAAATTTACAATTCGTGCTGGTTCAAACAATATAGCTAGCGGTGGAGTTACTTCTAAAATTTGCTCCAAAACTAGACATGGATTGTACAACAAACATTCCCAGGATAATGATATTGCTGTTTTGCAGGTGAATATGAAATGTTTCGGTCTTCCATAGAAGTATTTAATCAATCTTAAAACAAATTGAAACATTTACAGTCAGTTTCTAGAGAGTCCGTTACCTACATTCGATTAGGTAAATGTCATCAAGGTTAAGTGGGTACCCATTTTCAGTGATTTCTAGAAAAAATCATTTCAGGAATAATCAATTCTTAGAAAATGTTTGATTGAATTGAATTACTTAGATAAATAATTATGGAACAAATTAATTCTCTCAGATGATGAATATTTAGCAACAAAAACAAAATCCTGAAACAGGTCAATTTTTGTTTCACTTCTACCAAATTTGTAATGCATTTTTGAAGAATTTTTGTTGCACCCTATGCTATTTCCAACAACATTCTAAATTTTCAATAGGAAAAGTGAGTCGTGTGGTATCTTTTTGGTAAGGTCTTTGAATCTTCTTTACAGGCGTACAGAAATTTTTAAGAAAAATTTTTTTATTCTGTGACGGAAAAAGAATGTGGATTTTATATCTCCTGACAGGTTACAAAATATGACTTTTTACAGAATTACTTTTTTCCCTATCAATAAAGTGAGTGTCTATGTCGCCGGGAAAAAAGTAGAGGAAAGTCGCCCAATTTTGGATATTTTTTTTGATTGGCACTTTTTTGCTAGTGATATTAATTTTTTCATTATTTTTTTCTGCTTTAAATATGGCATAACCTTAATGATAAAATATCAAACAAACTGAACTGTTTATTTCTCCCCTAACTGATATAAAAATTAGATTAACTGAAAAATACCAATTTTCGTAATTTCAAAAATTGGTTCCCTATATTGGATACTCTATTCAAAATAAGGAACCTATATTGTCCATGCAGAAGTTACAAACAGAATTTTTTTTTCAAGTGGCGTTGATGGGATTTTTTATGTTTTTCATATCCCATTTTTAAAAAAACAGTCCTTTCCTAGGCATTTTGAAGAAAAAGAAAAATTAACACCAGAGGTCTATTGCATCAAATACTTCGCAACTTTTCACTTTCCAAATGAATAATGTTACGCAAAACGCATTCATAATTGAAAAGTGCAATGTGGAAATGCAAGTGCAAAGTGAAGAACACTTCGCAGAAATTAAATCTTCGGAGAAATGTTGTGTTACATAATTAATTTTCACTTTGGAAATTTGTCAGAATGCAAAGTGAAAAGTTGCAAAGTATTTTGGTGCAATACGCCCCAGGTTCCAAATTTTGGATATCCAATTATGGGCAACCTTCCCTATCCAAAATTAGGCATTTTTCATGTTTCAGTTTCTGTGGTTGAATTAGAATAGATCCTGGGCATAAATGTTTGAATCAAATGGTTGAGCTCATTGTAGAGGAATTCAACTTATGATATAACAAATTTCAATATTTCACCTCCACGACTTACACATTTTTCATATATCGATTGAAATATACTCTGGGAGGATTCTGCATTTCTTAGAAACTTTATAAGTTTTCACTCCCAGTCTCTGAAACATAAATAATTAAAAAATGTTTGATTAAGGTGAAGTGCTCCTGCGAAAATCTTTGCACTTAAGTATTTGACAGGAGCAAATTGGTCTTGAAAAAATTGTTGCCTAACAGTAAAACTAAAAAATGAAACAAATTAAAGGAATATTGTGAGTTGTTGAGTTTTTTCTGAAGAAGGTGTCTGATATAGCCACCGAAACGTTACAATATCCTTTTAATTTGTTTCATTTTTCAGTTTCACTGTTATGCAACAATTTTTTCAAGACCAATTTGCTCCTGACAAACTTAAGTGCAAAGATTTTCGCAGGACCACTTCACCTTAATCAAACCTTTTTTTTTAATTATTTATGTTTCAGAGACTGGAAGTTTCTAAGAAACATTTTTCATAGTTTACAGTTGGAGCAATAAAACACTAGGTACCACATGCAAACGTTAAATTTTAAATTGCCATCTAGTGATAACAGATTGAAATACGTAGTTTACGGGAGATGAATTTAGATCAAAAATAAATCGTTTTCTGCATTCAATGCCAGAAAACTCCTGGTAGAATTCGAGGTGATGCAGTATCCAAAATTGGGCAACTGTCCAAAATTAGGCGACTTTTCTCTACTCACTTTTTTCATGAAAGGTTATATTTCTTTCACTATTGAATGGTCGTTTTTCCTGTCCCAGAAAAAAATGTGTATTAAACACGAGAAAAATATCAGATTTTAGCTCTCGGTTTTTTGTCTTCCTCCGCTTCGCGTCAGGAGACAACATAACCACGAGTTAAAATCTAATGCTTTTTTCCCTTGTATAATAAATAACTATTATGAGAAATTAGTTAGTTCAAATAGCTTTTCAGTATGTGCAGTTTGTTATGGCTCATTTACTTTGTGGCGATAGAACCTGCTGTATGAGAATGTGTGAAACACTGCACTTCAGTTATGACATTAAGAAAGTTTTTTATAAGTATCTACGTTTTTACAGGTTGAAATCTACTTATAATATACCTGCCTAAATATTTGGTAAAAATGTAACAAAAATTGACCTGCCTAAGGATGTTTTTGCCCAATATTTTTCTTCTGAAAAAATAAATTTTTTCTATAGATTCGATGCGCACTGAATATTTAAGACTACTATCAATGCTCTCACACAAATTTATGTTAGAAAAGAATGAAAAATGCGACACATAAGTTCAAGTGTTTCACATTTGGGCTCTTCATTGCACGAAAACTTTTTGTATAAGCCTGTTGAGGATCTGCGAGAGTTTTTCGCATTGAAAATGATTCAACGTCATAATAGTTATATTTGTATTAAGTGCGTGAAATTATCGTTTTTTTCATGGCACATGAGAGTGTCAATTTTTGGCCGAGACTGCAGGTCGAGGTAAAAATTTCACTCGAATGTGGCATTATGCGCACGAAATTTTTTGTACAACTGCAAATCTGAATTTTCATCGTCTGAAATATAACTACTAAAGATAATGCTTCCATAACAATATTTCTATGCATCCAGTGATGCTTCTGTATCGTTACTATAGAAACTTTTTAACGGTTAAAAATAATTATTCATTATACAAGGGTAAAAAGTATTAGATTTTAGATCGAGGTTATTTTGTCTCCCTACGCGAAGCGTGTATAATACACTATTTTTTCTGTGACAGAAAGAGCGACAATGAATTAGTGAAAGAAATGTAACTTTTCACGAAATCACTTTTTTCGCCTGGAAAAAAGTGAGTACTTCTTTCCCGGATAAATGTACACTAACTTTTTTGACAGGGAAAAAAGTACTTTCGTAAAATATTATATTTTTTCAGTGACAAGAAAAACATTTGAAAAAAGTAATTTCGTGGCGAAATATATTTCTTTTACTATTAAATGGTCGTTATTTCTGTCACAGAAAGAAATTGGGTATTACACACGATAAAAATATTAGATTTTAGCTCTCGGTTTTTTGTCTCCCGACGCGAAGCGGACATAACCTAGAGCTAAAATCTAATACTTTTTTCCCGTCACAAAAAAGAAGTAATTTTTTCAGCTCTGTTCTCCCTTACCATCAGACAGAAGAGATATCAAAGTAGTTAAGCTACCCAAGCAAGGTGAAATGTTTAAAGCTGGCCAAATCGCTACAGTTAGTGGTTGGGGCTATACTTCTGTAAGTTCAGTTTCTTCTAAATAATTGACAAGTTGTGAGTTGTAGAGTTATAGTCTAAGAGCTCGTGAACCCCAGACCTTCGTTATTTTATAAAAGCTGAAAACTTGTCTACGCATGCTCCCAACACAGGTATGAACGATGGACCATTATGAAATTTGGGTTACCCTGGCTTTGGCAGGTGAACGCTATTAAAGGGGTGTGAAATACTGATCTAATTTCGTCAAACTATAAAGTGTGATTTTTTGATATTACGTTCAGAATATCATTAAAAATCACTTCATTAATTGCCAGACAATTACTATAGTGGCAACCCCTTGCCAGACACCCTTAATGTTCATTAAATGATATGTGATTCTACTTACGTTATAGTATAAAAGCAGATATTTATATTTAATACTTGGGTAATAATTAGATAATGTTTCCTCATTAGCCAGACATTTTTGATATTGCCAGACAAGCTTGTAGTTTAGCTGCTGGTGCGAGCCCGAGACAGTGTATATGAGTGGGTGCGAGTAGGACGGCATGATTATATGTAATGTCTTATGCAAATACATTTTTTGGTACAGATTTATATAACTAATCATTTAAGTGAATCTCAAAAACATCTGAAGAAAAGACATTCGATGCTACTACTAAATAAAATCGTTAAAAATTTCAATTCATTCAATTAACAATTTAATTTAGTTGTAGCATCGTATGGCTTTTCTTCAGATGTTTTTGAGATTCAAACCAAAAAATTTATTTGCATAATGCAAATAAATTTGTCTCGCGCTCGCAACTGAAGCTAAACTATAAGCTTGTCTGGCAAAGGGTTGGCACTATCAAAAATGTCTGGCTAATGAGGAAACATTATCGAATTATTATCCAAGTATTATAAACTACTGAAAAAAATTAAAGGATCAAAAAAATGTTCCTAATTTTTCGGCTATTTTCAACATGCCGTAACTTTGAGAGGAATGGTCGCACAAGAAATTTAAAAAAAGGAAATTGTAGCTCCAAGTATCTAGTTTTTAGATTAGAACTTCAAAAATTTGAAGTTTCAGTGGTTTTCGAGTAATGATAGAAAAAACAGCAACAAAAAAATTCTCAAAATTTTACCACTTTTTTTTCTTGTCTACGAGCGTGGAAATTTTATTTTTGCATAATCGTTATGATGATGGGATACTTTGTTAATTCAGGTTTAATTTATTTTTTTATTCACCTCAATACGTTCACTTCTTGCCGAGATATCGGTCTTCAAATGGAAAAGGATCCATTTGTTTGAGAGCCGTTATTGAAAACAGGGGTGGCAATACCCGTTATTAAATCAATAAAAATTTTATTTCTTAGTTTATTTTATTTTTCTTTTTTTGAAATTTATGTACTATCGGCAATTAAAATATGGAAAAAGCTCGAGAAAATTCTTTTTTGCCTTTTTTAAAGATTATGAGCTTCTCAGAGCAAAAAACGTTATCCTTATGTTTTTTCAAAAATTCAATCGAGTCAAACAAAAAACGGCTCGCTGGATTGAGTTGTCTCTTCGTAAGGTTTTTATCAACATATTGAACTGTGAAAGTCAAACTTAACATTTGGTGTCCCCAACATTTTCGATCCAGCGGTAGATTTTCCAAGAAACCACCAAAAGCCCTTTTTTGTTAAATTTTTATATTGATGCGACATAACGAAAAAAAGAATTCTATGAATAAGCAATGGTTATTCATTAATGGGAGTTCATTTAAGATCTTGAAACCCTCCTTCAATTTTATGTGCGATCATTGGTTGCTGAGAAATCGATAATCAAAGACAAATGGATCCTTTTCCATTTGAAGACCGATATCTCAGCGAGAAGTGGACGTATTGAGGTCCATAAAAAAATAAATTAAAGCTGAATTAACAAAGTATCACATCATTATAACGATTATTCAAAAATAACATTTCCACGCTCGTAGACAAAAAAAAAGTGGTAAAATTTTGAGAACTTTTTTGTTGCTGATTTTTCTATCATTACTCGAAAACCACTGATACTTAAAATTTTTGAAGTTCTAATCCAAAAACTAGACACTTGGAGCTACAATTTCCTTTTTTTAAATTCCTTGTACGACCATTCCTCTCAAAGTTACAGCATGTTGAAAATTGGCGAAAAATTTGGAATTTTTTTTTGATCCTTTAATTTTTTCCAGTGGTGTATATAAAAATCAGCTTTCATACTATAAAGTAAGTAGAATAACATATAATTTAATGAACATTAAGGGTGTCTGGCAAGGGTTTGCCACTATATTAAGTGTCTGCCAATTAATGACATGATTTTCAATGATATTCTGAAGGTAATATCAAAAAATCACACTTTATAATCTGACGAAATTAGATCAGTATTTTACACCCCTTTAAGACCGTTTACCTGCCAAAGCCAGGGTAACCCAAACTTCATAATTGTCCATCGTTCTTACCTGTGTTGGGAGCATGCGTAGACAAGTTTTCAGACCTTATAAAATAACGAAGGTCTGGGGTTCACGGGCTCTTGCTCTATTATGCTCTATTAAAAACAATTGTGAGAAAATATTTTCTCGTGCATTATTTCAGGAGGGATCTGGTAAAACAACGAAAAAACTTCATCAAGTTAAAGTACCAATTGTTGAATTGCAAACTTGTAAAAGACTGTACAGAAACGCTGGTGATATAACAGAGAATATGATTTGTGCAGGAGAAACTAAGAAAGGCGGAAAAGATTCTTGTCAAGTAAGTTATTGTTCTGCTTGTTGAAGTAAATTGGCATCATTAAATCCATGATGAATAAAGACAAACCTTTTCCATAATACTGAAAATACAGGGTGTCTGTGAACAAATGCGAGAGACTTTGAAAAATAATTCCTCGATGAAAATAGGTAAGGGTAGTTCATATAAGTTTTTTTCGAAATCAACCTCCCTTCCAAGATTTTTAAGGCTTCTTAAAAACACTGAGTCAAAAAACTATACATTGTACATACATTGTATGAATCCCTAAGTATATGTTATTCATACAATTTTTTTAGATTTCACAATTTCATTATTAGGGTTGGAAAACAACAACTCCTTATGAGTCTCGTTCAAAAATTGTTTTCACTGGATAGTATTTCGAAAAGTTTAATTCTCTTATGGTTTTGCATTCAATTCTGGAGAAAAACATCTCATGCAAAATTTCGATTCAGTCGATTATGATCACTGTTCATTCCATTTCATCGTATAATATAAGTATTCCATAGAATCAATATTCTTAGTTATTGTATGCCTTTGACAGAAGATAAAAGCAGAAATTTATATCTGCCAAATACAAATTCGAATAAACTACCATTTTAATAACTGAGTAATTTTTTTTATTACTTCAAAGTTCTTTCCACTTGTCTAAAAACACCCTGTATATTCGATAATAGTGACACCATTTTTTCGGAAATCGTACTCTTAGTTTGAGGAAAAATCGTGAGGACTCATTTAAACCTAATTTTTAATCAATTTGATGTAATTTTCCCCACATCAACCATTGTTCGTAACACAAATACCTCAATATGAATGAGCCTATCAAATGAAAAATATTCACTCCGAAGTTTTTTCATGTGCTCTTTTACCCTCTGTTGGAAATACACTGCGCAAAAAAATTTACGCATATTATGGAAATCTCAAATTTATTCTACAACTGAAGGTGTTCTCTATGATAATTATTTTTATCAGAATTATGCATGCATATGTTATCCACTTTCAACGTTTTTTTTTTCAATACAGATGTTTTTTCCTAGCAGGAATAAAAAAAGAGGAGATTATCAGATTTTGAAACTATTGGCTCCATTCTAGAATTCTCGATCAATTCTAGTGATCAATAGTTTTTATTTCGTTTGATTTTCTACACTCGATCGATATGCAACGCGAAACACGCAATTTGACCCAAGAGGAATGTGCCCAAGCGGTAGTTTTGCGAGAAGAAGGGTGGACATACACAAGAATTTCAGAAAGGTTTGGAGTTTTCCATACAAGTGTGTCCAGAATGTTGCAGCGATTCAGGGAGACAGGTATGAATGTCCGAAGACCAGGACAGGGTATATCACGGGTAACAACTGCAATTCAAGAAGGTTACTCGGGAGTTTCTTCGTTGACACAACGGTTTGCAACCGCTCGCCTCCTTCAAAATCAGGTTGAGCAAACTCATGCAAAATCATGCAAATTAGCAATCAGACAATAAGAAATCGCCACAAAGAATATGATTTAATGCCTCGTGTAGCGGCAATAAGGCCAGCTCTTACCCCAGCCCATCGAAGGGCGCGTTTGGATTTTGCGAGAGAGCATATCCATTGGAAAGAGGCTGATTGGGAAAGAGTTCTCTTGACAGATATGTCTAGATTCTGCCTCTACCATTGTGATCGACGTTCCCTTGTATACAGACGTCCACATAAAAGATATGCTCAGTGCAATTTCCTGAATAGTACTGGTTTCGGGGGAGGATCGATTATGGTATGGGGTGGAATATCTTTGACTGCTCGCACAGACCTAGTGGTCGTTGATAATGGAGCTATGAATGCTGATAGGTATATAAGAAACATTCTTGAAGAGCATGTAGTGCCATTTGCCCCATATATTGTTGAAAATTTAATATTTATGACGATAATGCCAGACCCCATCGTGCGCGCATCGTTCAGGAGTACCTCGAAGAGGTTGAAGTCACTCGAATGGAATAGCCAGCAAGAAGTCCAGACCTCAATCCAGTTGAGCAGATCTGGGACAATCTCAATCCAGGCTGAGAAATTCAGAAAATCATCCAGCAACTCTTAATGACTTAAGATCAGAACATCTTAAGATCACTCAGTTTGAGTATGAACCGTCGTTGCCGAGCTGTAATTAAGAGGTGGAAATACCAAGTATTAAATCACTTATCAGCATCCCAGTATTTTGAAAATTGTTTATTTCTCTTCTTTCACATAAGATTCGTTGAAATCCTGAATTTAATGTGTCTTGTTTCGTGCAAAGCCTTCCCGTGAGAACATAGAAAATAATATATAAAGTTAATGCAGAGGTAACTTTCATTGAAATTGAGATTTTCAGAATGTGCGTTAATTTTTTTGTAGTTTGTATAATCTCACTATCTTTGAATTTAAATTTGTCAGATTTGAGAAAATATATTTTGAGATGAGTATTGTCGTTCATTTGATAAGTTGTTTTCGTTCCAATTTATTTTGAGCTCACAAACAAGATTTTGGCGACCGTGACAGGACTTTATAAGCTAGGAAATAGAAGTTATGAAGAAGGAACGAGAATCAGTATTAGAAATTCGAATAGGGAAAGTGGGTAGTTTGCTAGTAAAAATGTATGCATGGACCTGTGCTACAAAACTATCCACTTTCCCTATTCCTATAATTGAGGTTTGCAAATCCAGGGATTGCTAGAAGAAACTAGTATCCCAGATAATGTTTTTCTGTCATCAAAAATCGACATGTCTGAGCGTTTTCACAATTCTGATTCATTGTTGTTATTGAGAACTTTCAAATGAGGCACCCTGTATATTACTTTTTCCTTAGGGAGACTCTGGAGGACCTCTGGTTTCAAATGGAATACTAGTTGGGGTTGTTTCTTGGGGTTATGGATGTGCAAGACCTCATTACCCAGGTGTTTACACTAAAGTATCGAAATATAGGAACTGGATAAAGTACAATGCTAATATTTGAATATACTCGTCTAAATCAGTGGTTCTAAAAAATATATATCCAGAAATGTAATTTTTCTCTTTCTGTTTCAAATTATAATTTATTTGGTTATAGTCGTTTTTAATTTTATTGAAATTAGCATTTGAAACTTCATATTATTTCGAATGTAAATATTTTCTGCATATTTAAATCTGAAATAAATTGCTATAAAGTCAATAACATCGGCATTTTGATACCTTCGAATCTTTTTTTTTCTATTGCATTTACAATGGAATTGAAGAAAATAATCAAATTTTCCTTTTCTAGATGTTCTAATGAAAAAAATTATAGATTATTTTGAAACAAGTGTATTTCAAAAACAAACTACGAAAAACTCGCCCATCTGTAGAATGATGTCGACTTCCAACACGGAGTTTTATTGTGTTGATATCTTTCATGTGACCCTCGAACAGTTTAAAAGATTGATTAAAGATTTTTTGGTAGTTGAGGTTTGAAATGTGAAATTCTTTTTTTCTTCACTTGTATGTAGTTTTAGGATTGAGAAATTGTATATTTTTTATTTGTGAATCCTTTGCTGGGTATTCAACCCGTTTGTGATTCTTTGATACAAATAAATAAATAAATAAATAAATAAATAAATAAATAAATAAATAAATAAATAAATAAATAAATAAATAAACTTACACTAATAGATATCTAAATTTTCATTCTTATCATCAATTGAATGTGAAAACAGGTATATTAATGAATTTGACTTCATTAAAGAGTTTCTACCAGATACTCAGCTTAATCAATACCCACCAAATTTTATGGAAAGAATGATGATCAGGTCCAAACAGAAAACCGTCTAGAACAACCAAATTTGTTAAATGTCATTCGTTATATTCCTGGCCTTTCAGAAAAATAAGAAGAATTGGTTCCAAATTCAACATAAGAACTGTTTTCAAAACACAAAATGATATGAGATCCATTCTAACCCGAACGAAACCAATGAATGAGACACAAAATCAAAAAATTGTGTTTACAATATTCCCTGTATATGTGGAAAAACTTATACAGGAGAGACATCAAGATCTTTAGAGATAAGAAAACGGGAACATAAGAACAACATCAAGAGTAGAAACATCACAAGATCACAAATCGTTGATCATGTATGCTCAATAGCGGAGATCATAATATGATGAACTGAAACAACACAAAGATCCTAATGACGGAACCCGATAATTATAAAAGGAAAATTAAGGAATCCACATATATTTTGTTAGATGAAGAAGATAATTTGTCCAATTGTTCTGTTGGAATGAATAGTATTTGGTTTGATTTATTGAAGAAAGAAATGACAACAGGATAGTTCAAAATTAAATAAATCAACATCTTAATGTGTTGCCAACTTTCAATGTCCATTGGACTGTAACTGAAAAAACACGCAATTCCGAAGATTTTACAAGTTTGTCTGAAGAATGTGTCTGATATAGACACCGAAACGTGACATTATCCTTTTCATTTATTTTTTTTTTAGTTTTTTTAGTTTTACTGACATGCAATAATTTTTTCAAAACCAAATTGCTCCTGACAAATGAGTGCAAATGTTTTTCGCAGGAGCACTTCATCTTAATTAAATATTTTTTAATTATTTCTTTTTTAGAGACTGAGAGTGAACACCTAAAAAAATTTTTAGAAATGCAGAATCCCCCCAAATTATATTTAAATAGATTAATCAACCTTTCATTCACATGCGATGTGCAGTTTTTTGCTCTTTTGTGCATTTTTCTTCAGGTTTGAAACTGCTTTTATATTTAGAATTCCATTGAAAAATGTTATACGGTAATACGATGAAAAGGTATTCAAGGAAGCTTTTATTAATTGAGATTTATTCACTCTTGTATACTACCCTTTTTCTTATTTTGACATGTTCTACTATCTTGTCCTAATATAATTGATCACGATGTAGTAAATAAAAAAATATTGACTCAATGAAATCAGAAACATGTAGGCAATGATTTGAGAACTTTAACTGTTAGAGAAATTTTCTATACACCACTGATTTCCTTGATCCATGGACGTATCGATGAAATCTTAGTGAACAGGCTGGGGCCACCGTTATCCGATTGAACTGAAGCATAACCTACCAAATCTCCATAATTAGTCAATGGTGCTCCTCCATCTCCCTGAAATTAATTAATTTCTGAATGATCTGATCTGATGATCACTAAAGGTAAGGAAAGTAAACTTGAAAAACTTATGTAACAGATCGGAAGTTAAACTCCGTTTTTGTGAGGTTAGGTTAGGTTAGGTTGTGAGGTGTTTTCAGGTAAGATTATGAGCCTGCTCAGGTTGGATCACTTCAGTTTTTTATGGGTGAAATAAGTGACAATAATAAACAGATATGATTCCACAAATAGGTTAAGCACACTAAGTTTAATAAATAGATAGAAAGAAGGAAAAAGAAGTACTATAGTGTGGTAAATTTATTCTGTTAGAACCGAGCGCTTTCGACCTAGGCTATCATCAGGGTTCCCCGTCCAGGAAGAATCACACACAAGTCAAATACATAAAATCTAAATGATCTTTTAGATTTTATGTATTTGACTGCTATTTGTTGTACTCTGTTGAACAGTTATGTAATTTTCACGTTAAATTGCTGGCGTTGCAACTATCCTGGCATTCCAACTTGTGGTATTATTCCTGGACGGGGAACCCTGATGATGGCCTAGGTCGAAAGCGGTCGGTTCTTACAGAATAAATTTACCACACTGAAGTACTTCTTTTTCCTTCTTTCTAGATATGGTTCAGGAAAGTTTCTGTCGTCTGGGTAACGAATATCAAACATGAAAGATTATTTTGAAATAAGCTACCAATAAATTGACCAACGAAATGAATAAGCACAAGATTTTTTCTGAACATAATGAAGCACTGTTAACAGAAACTGTCTGAATGATAGTCAAAATAAAACTGTAATGAAATAGCTATTATTACAACTAGAGAAAGATTAGTAGTATATTTCCCGAGGTTGTCCTAGTTACATCCCGAGGGCGAAGCCCAAGAGATGTATAGTTCGTTCACGAAAGGTTGAGCCGTCGGTTGGCCATGGAAATTTGGCATATTTCACTGTGCATAATGAATTTTTATGTTATATTGTTCATTTACTTATGACAGTAAATACTGCCAACTTCAGATAAATAAACAAACGCCTAGTGTGTGCTCAAACCTTCGTGAACGGACTATTTAGGCAACCGTGGAAAATGTATTCATATTTCTCGTGATGTGATCAATAGTTTTATTTCTGATTGAAACAATATCATTCTTGAAATGGAAAAATTAATATAAGATTGTAAATTTTTGAATTGATTCTATTTTTAACATTGCTATGGGCCGTGTTTGTGAGAATCATAATTGACTCGTTTCATTTTGACGTCTTGCCAGAAATAAAATTATTGGAATAATGTCGAACGACGTCGAAACTCTAGCGGCGAAAACACAAAATCTAAAGCTGCCTATAGTAAGGAGTGGAAAAGATAAAGTTTGGTGGACGGTGTCAGCGAAAATATTTTGCTATCATATTTTGAAGATTTGGTATGTTGCTCCAAATCTTGTTATTTTCAATGTATGATTAATTTATTCGATCTCCAGTCGCAGAAATATTCACCAAACACGTTATGACCAAAATTATCCATGTTAAGGTCCATGTCACATTTGAAAGAAAAAAGGAATGGTAAATTATTCGATAAAGTGGAATTATTTGTTAAGAACAAAAATGAAGGATACGTTCCCAAAAAATCAGCAGTGTTGTCCCGGGAGCAGATCAAGAAATTTTTGATAAAAGCTCCAAATGACTTTTTTCTGATGTATAAGGTTGCATATTATACTATTTTCAATAAAATATGACTTGACGTTTCATATTTCCCTTGAGACAATATGTCTTGACGTTTCATATCTCCCTTGGAAAATATGAGTGTGTTATCACATGGTAACTAAGGCGATATGGCTCAATATTGATTCGATCAGAAAAAAAATTCATTCATATCAATCCCTGTAATACTTTCGAAAACATATTAGCTACCCTTTTTGACATGTTACTTACGGGCATTTCAGGTCAATTTTTTTTTTGTAGGAAATGTATTCAAATTTACTAAAATTCTCCAACATTCTGCTTCAGAAAGAGACTCGAATTTTAGAAAAGCAATAAATTCATGAAATACTCACGGAGCCTATATTTTCCTCTGAATTTCCGGCACATAACAGTTGATCATGGATTTCTTGTTTAGGCCAAGATTCTTGACATGCTTTCGTTTCAATAATCTCAACCACTGCATTTCTGAGTATTTTAGGAGCAGAGTCGTCCTTAAATAAAACATAAAATCATCAAAGGGATTAATGTGAAGCTGTATGTTACTAAATATGAACTGCTACACATAAAAAAGAGATATTGACTAAAATTGCAAAAAATATAGTTCAAATGATATTTGAGGTGGAATTTATTTTGGGGTGAAGATTCTTATATTGAATGTTCATCTAAAATTTCAAGAGGATTGCATAATGAAAATCATGGAATTTATTTTGTTCTAAACAAATTATTTTTTGAATAATTCTGGATGTGTCAATTTGACCAAGCTGAAATTTTGCAATTATATATTTTGTATTTATATCTAGACGTATGCAAAATTTTTAGGTGAAAGCCTAAAGTAACGAGCGCTTTAACGCTCCTGCTCAGGGCTCACAAAACAATTTTACGATCATATTGTTCTGGTGTCAAAGAATTTCTTCAACCCATATTTCAAAATTTTGTTCTTGATTAATCGAGCCAAAAACGATACTTTTTATTGTGGAATTTAAAGGACCTTGCACATTTCTTATGGGAATTGGGTCCCGGTGGATTTGGCTGAAAATTTGATATGATGTTCTACTAATCCTTCTGATCTAATGTCTCCACAGTCACGAAGCTGAAAAATGCATACTTCTAGAAGTTTTAAGCGATTTTTTGTATCCATTATGGCTTACGTATTGCCGTACACACAGAAATGTTTGAAAATAGTTCGTGATTATTGAAAGCAGAATTTGTCAATTATGTCATTGTTAATCCTTAAATATATCTTGTATGCATTATAATTGTTATTGCCTTGAATTGAGATGCCTCGACACGTTCATTTGATTGTTTTTTGCGAAAACATGAATAAATCAGACGAAAAATATTTTTTTCAAGAAAGCCATAATGGATACAAAAAATCGCTAAAAACTCCTAGAAGTATGCATTTTTCAGCTTCGTGACTGTGGAGACAATTGATCAGAAGGATTAGTAGAACATCATATCAAATTCCCAGCCAAATCCACCGGGGCCCAATTCCCATAAGAAATTTCGGGGTCCTTTCTGCAATATTTTTCAATTCTGAATATTTACTTGCAATATGTTTTACCTGATTCAAACCGTATCCTGTTATGTTGACCCTTGCTCCTGGTGAAATTCCAAATGTTTCATCCACCAATGAGGCAGGGTATATTTTGTCAGTGAATGCATAATCCCCGATAAGCTAAAAAAATTGCACAAGGTATATTTTTGATTGTAGAAAAAACAAATTGATCCAAACCTCTATCAGAACAGCATCGTAAGTTACTTTTGTATTGCTATGCTTTGGATGGATAGAGTATCCGACGATTTTTCTAGGTAATCCTTCTTCATTTGGACGATTCGCACCAGCTATTACTCTTATCAATTGCATATCATATCTGTAGGACCAAAATAAAATGTGAAATTATTTCATGAAGGTCATAGTACAGGTTTTGAAACATAGATAAATTGAAATACAATCATCAATTTATAGGCTCACAGAACCTTCTTCAGGCGGACTGGGATGATTATTCAAGATGTTTTCAATGAGGGAAGAGACAGACCGGTTTCGGCCTCATTAGTCCTCGTCAGTGTATCATATCCCTCAGAGACAACATCCTATTGAAAAACATCTTCATTTAAGACTTCTTGTAAGAAGCTATCGAATAGCAACTAACAGATGGTGACATCTAGTAGTATCGAATGAGAAGTTCAATCATCACAGATCGCATGCTGAAATAAAATAAATTGATGATTGTATTCATTTTGATGATTACTATTTTCAATTTATCTATGTTTCAAAATTTGTTAGGTTAGCCTCCTTGAAGGCAAAGAATTTTTTGTTTGTCATTTTTTCTTTATCTTAAAATATTACAGGGTTTTTCACTATAATTTGACCCCCATTTAACTTTGTTTCTAGGAGAGATACAGAAGAATGTTTTCACAAAAATTTCACGAAATCGACTGAGGTTTTACAATCTGAATTCACATAAGGTAATATAATATATAGGGTGGCCAACATATTGATGGCAACTTATTTTTTTCAAATGGAACACCCTGTAGATTTTTCCATATTTGGCTAGCTCTTTTTCCTCTGATTTCGAATATAAAACATATGTTGGTTTATCTCTTTTATTCTCAGACCCAAAGAGTTTCAAATTTTAAGAACCATCTGGCAAGCTCTGTAATCATTTTTCAAGTGGCTGACTGCTTTACTGAATATGCCCATTTTTGGAGTTATGAAAAGGTCAATTGAAATATATACAGGGTGAAAAACATTGAATGCAACTAAATTTTTTCAAATGGGATTTCCTGTCATGTATATTCTTCCTTTTTTGATAGACTTTTTCCTCCTGATCTCGCAATTTTAAGAGTTTCAAAGTTTTGAAATGAAGATAGCGAATAAAACAATATGTGAAATACTTACGAAATTCTCTATATTCAAACAATCTACTCAAAAGGATTATTTTGAAAGAATACTCAACAATTACTCAACTAATGAAAAATAATAGGTAAACTATGGTTTTATGGTGAGAATAACATCAACTAAAAAATTTGTCGAAATGACAACCATCATTCAATACACATACCTAGTTCATATCGTTGTCTCAAGTTGTTTAGACTATTTTTGATAGCATTATTATGGCTCTTATTGAAAGAAGAGATTAAAGCTTCAATTTTGTTGAATATTCACGAACTCCCAAAACGATATGCCAGATGGGTCTTAAAATTTGAAACTTTGTGGTAGTCAGAATAAGGAAGATAGACCAACATATGTCACATATTCGAAATCAGGGGAAAAAGATCTAGCCAAATATGAAAAAATATGGTGGTCCATTTGAAAAAATGAAGTTGCCATCAATATGTTGATCACCCTGTATATATTGCAGTTTGTGAAGTCATATTAAAAAACCTCAGTTCATTTCGTGAAACTCTTGTATGAAACATTTTTTTCGTATCTCCTTTAGGACCAACGTACACAAGCTAATATCCGTGCGTGTTGAATCATTGAAAAAAATTACACTTTAATGTGCTCGTTCTTGTTCTTTTGCGGATTCACCAAGAGAATCGGTAGATATTTTTACTATGAACATTTTTAAAGAATTTTTTTATGGCATTTTCAAGTTGACTGTTTTATATTGTTATACTTCAATGAAAGATAATAGTATGATTTTTCAAAAAACATTTTTTTCACATCTGTAGGACCTTTATGTCCAAAGAAATCAAAGAAAAAAAAGTTTATTTGAAATGGGGGCTACTCCAAAAGTAAGGGAGTAAACTTCCAAGTTTGGGTGTTTTTGTCGATAATATTAGGTATACCTATTTGATGACTTTAAATTATCGCTAAGTCATGACCAATCACACTGTTTAACTTATTTCGAGGGGAAAATTGCTGAATATAATGTCCCCTTTTTGTTATGAAAACTACTTACGGATCGATAAAATCAAAGCAACTTGCTGATGTCAAAACATATCTGGAGCTGATGAGTGAGCCTGTGCAAAACTGCTGTCCATTTTCTTGGATAGAAACGATGAATGGAAAATGTTCCACAGGGACAAGACTTTCTTCCGGAATCACCAATCCTTGTATTATAAATAAAATAAATGAAAATTCGTGCGTTTGAGAGTAACGCGGGCATAACATAAACAGTGAAAGAACAGAATAATATCAATTGATTCAAAATCAACCAATATTAAACCCATATTTCGGAACTAATCCCACCAACGCACAAATAACATGCATAATGGTAATTTCAAACAGAGCATCCATAGATAGCTATTTCGTCCTATTTGGGGCTCTTCCTTATGGAGGAGCTCCGTCTGACAGGCATTCTAGGTTCCCTAAAAAATGTCGCCTAGCTCTAAGAATAACAGAACCAAAACGCCATCTCTTGGGATTCTTACGAACACCGACCTCCGATGCATGAACTCTGAACGAAGTGATGTGAGATGTTTATCCGTTCTTCATACAAACTGGAGGTAGTCCAACTATGTGGACTCAACCTTCGGTCAATGAAGTGGTGAAAACGCTCCTTTAGTCGTCATAAACAGACGTGATGATAATAGTAATGAATGTAAATTCGTGCTTTCAAGAGTAACGCGGGCACAATATAAACAATGAAAACAGAGAATAATATCAATTGATTTAAAATCTACCAATATTAACCCATACTTCGGAACTAATCCCGTCAACGCACAAAGAATATTGGTTGATTTTAAATCAATTGATATTATTTTCTGCTTTCATTGTTTATAAAAATAATATTTCATGTTATTTAAGTTTTCAAGTGGATGTCCCATAACAGACTTACCATTTCCCAACGAAAAAGCAATGAAGAGGGCAACAAACGATAATTTATTCACCATAGTTACTGTGACTTGTTCTCTGTAGTCTGTAGTACTCGAAACTATAATGACATAACTTTTTCATGCTGACAATTTATTATTATCCTCATAGAAACAATATCTTGAGATTCTCTATCTAATCTCATATCACGAACTCGAGAGCAGTTTTCCCGAGTGTATTCAAATAATGATTTAGCATTGATTTTAGAATATTTGTTCTATTGGAATAGATCTAAGAGGTCCAAAGTGATATCATGATTAAAATTGAAAAATCCCAACTATTGAATATTTTGGAGTTTTTATCGATACTATTAGAAGAACGATCCATCGATTCCTACTATCGATTCCGACTATTTAAACTAGATATATTGCCCAATGAAAATGTCCAAATTTTCTATTCGATTGAAGAAATTCTGACTTTTTTCTATCAAGAGAATGAAATAACTGATTTGCATTAAGGATGCTTTCTATATTGTAATGGGTTAAACTCAATTTAGGTATACCAACATATAATAATATACCGAGTTTGTCGATTAACTGAGCCGGTTTATGACAATTAAACGAGCGTTTCTACTTCATCGAATAAAGGTTAAGTCCACTTGTTTGTATGAGAAACAGATAAACATTTCGCTACTTCGTTCAAGGTTCATGCATCGGAGGTTGGTTTGTAGGGATTCCAGGAGATGGCGTTGTGTTTCTCTTTAAACTCAGAAATAAGCGACATTTACTCAAATAAGGTAACCAAGAATGCCTTTCAGGCAGAGCTCCTCCATACTGAAGATCCCTAAATAGGGCGAAATAGTTATCAATGAATGCTCTGTTTTTATTACCACCAAAGATTAGGGACGACTTAATCTTTGATTACCACAACTACCATGCTTGTTCTTGTGCGTTGACGGGATTAGTTTCGAAGTATGAAATTAATATTGGTTGATTTTAATCAATTAATATTATTCTCTGCTTTCATTGTTTATATGATACTGCGTTACTCCTGAATTTTCATTTGGTAATATACAGAATATATCTGAATAGTCGTGACATAAACTTTCTTATGCTTTTTTTTATTATGGGTTGCCGTTTCCATGTGAGAACATAAAACATCTTAATGCGTATTAGCAGTAGAACAATACGTTGAAATGGTTTAATAATAATAATAATGACAGTACTTTATTGCATATGCAATTGGCCATCGACCATGGGTCCTTCAGCCTGTAACTTAACAATCTTGGTTACATTTGATTATTTTTAATTTAAGATAAAGGTTAAAGTTTTATTTATTATAAGAATATTTTAATTTTATGAATTTAAACTTTTGATTTTGGCTATTAGTGGGAGTGCTGGATATTTTCTTTAAGATGTTTGCCTTCCGTCTTCTTGAAATTGAGATATCACTTCGTCTAACTGCTGTAACCTATTATAGAATGACTTATTTAGCCTGCTCATTCTTATCTCAATAGGCTCTATTTTGGTATGGAGATAAAGTAGATTGTTTGGAGGATTATGAAGTGGATTGTTAGGATGTCTCATACGAGTTATGGCTCTTAGTGCTGTCGTTTCTGCTACTGTGAGGTTTTTAATTGCTGGAGGCCTGCAGTTTGCAAACACTGGGTGGGCATATTCTAATAAGGGTCTGCAGATTGTCTTATATATTATTGATGCACTTTTGATGTTAATGCCTTGCTTTCTGTAAGATAGCTTGGAGAAATATTTGGCTCTTGATATGGTTTTTTTCTTCATCAACTTGGTGTGTAGGTTGAAGTTTAATTTATTGTCAATGTTCATTCCAAGGTATTTCATTGCAGGTGCAGGTTTTATGATTTTATCATTAATCTTTAAAGTTGGTGATGCAAGAGAGATTTTGTGGTCGAAAATTATAAACTGTGACTTGTCTGGATTAATTATCATTCTCCAATTACGGAACCAATCAGAGACTTCGTCAAGGAGTTCTTGGAGCTTCTGTATGCAGGTTTTTAAAGTTCGTGCATGGGATACCAGAGTTGTGTCGTCTGAAAATTGTAAAATGTAGAGGGAGTTCATGTATTCTAGGATGATATCATGGCAGAAGAAATTGAAGAGGAGTGTCGAAAGTGGAGAACCCTGAGGAGTGCCTTGCTCAGCATGAAAGTATAAAGACGTAATTATTCCAACTTTGACAGCTAATGTCCTGCCCTCCAGGAAGTGTTTACAAAGTTTAATGAGATGAGGTGGAATATTGATTTTGTGCAGCTTGTACGAAATGGTTTATTTGTTGAATTAAAAAAGGCTCCACGCAGAAAAAAGAAAAAGAATTTTTCGTCACAAATTGAACGAAGAATTTGAAAATGATTGTCGGTTTAAATCGGGCGGTGGCGTAAAACTCTTTCAGTTAGTTTTCAAATGAAACTTCAACACCCTGTATCTTGGGAACGATGCATTTCTGAACTCATATTCATGAAAACCTTCTTTCATAGAATGATCTGAGGAATCGTCCTTTTTTTTGGGTCTTATTCTGATCGAGGATGAATATTCTCGAAATTTCTGGTTGTTTTCGAAATTTCGGAATCATCTCAACAAAATGAATCATATTCCTTCCAGAACCTATGTTTGAAGGACCTTTACATGAATAATTTTAAAATCATATAAAATTTTTTTAATCACATGAATGTATTTCGAACAAACATTGATAAGAATTATTCACTATATGCCAGTTATCTTCTGTATGTAGTCCCTCAAACGAGGCACCAATGCGTAAACTCCTGGCCTGTTCTTCACTCCACAACCCACACCCCATGAAACGATGCCATATTGTAAACCATCTATGAGCATGGCACCGCCACTGTCTCCTAAGCATGAATCAGCGCCACCTTCTAAATACCCCGCGCAAAACATTTTATCGTCAATTACATATTTTGTTTCATTATACAGTTTTCTGCACAGTCTGTAGGGTAGTAGAGGTACTTCCAGTGACAGCAAATGAGTTGACATTTCGTTTAGTGATGCGTTTGTCCTTCCCCATCCTGAAACCTGAAAAATATATCAAAGAGGCTATTCAAAAAATAAAAAAAAATGTTTGTGTTCAGACAGCACAGTAGAGTTAATTTCTATAATGGTCTCTAATTAATTCTGCTATACTTTTTAGAGCAGAAAATATTTCATTATTATTAGGAAGCTTATGTCCTGGCGTACGACCAATGGTCAAAAGCAAGCTAAGTCACTTCTCTCTCACTCGACGAGCTGGAACAAGAAAGTCCTCTCACTCAGCAAATTGGAACTGAGGAAACTGACAGGCGCTCTCACTGGGAACTGTACCGTGAGGTTTCACTTAAAAAACATGGGAAAAGCGCCTGATAGTACATGTCGCTTCTGCCAAGAAGCCACCGAGACAGCCAGACACCTGCTATGTGAGTGTGAAGCTGTTCACCAGAAACGGTTACGGCATCTTGGCTCCAGGTTCCTAAAGCCTGAACAAGTAATGGATGTGGCTCCCAGAAAGGTGGTGAAGTTCATTGAGACTTTGCTGCCGGACTGCGCGAGGATGCACAACAGAACTTAAGGTCAAGGTGCTCGCAAGATCGTTTTTGATCTGTCGCCTCTCCTCTAATCTAATCTAATCTAATTATTGTTTAGAACTGCTTCCACGTATATCTTGTGTTCTCTACCCTACTCATTCATGGAAATCCAAAGAATTTTTTAATGGGGTTGATAAAAACAACAACCTTCCTAAGAGCCTTGGCCATTACGTCTCTTGCATACCATGAGTTGTGATCCACAGAGCATACAAATCTCATCTGTTGATTTTTCCATTTCAAAAAAGTTTTAGTAGTGTAAAAAAGAAGGTTACAGTTCACTGCAACCTCAACAACAACATTTTTTCCAAATCAAAAGTAAATTGAAAAGGTAATTTTGAGTACGAATCAAAAATTTGCAATAAACATACAGGGTTTTATGGGAATAAGTGTTGCTTTCGGTCAAACCAGAAGATTCTTTCAATTTTCGTTTATCCCAGAAGAAGAGGTTCCTTGAACGAATGGTAGAACATGAAATTTTCAGATTTGTAACTTATGAAATGGCCGAGATAATCTATTGGAACAGACACTGGGACAGACGGTATATAATTTCTTTAAAACTTTATACGTTTTCACTCCAAAACTCTGAATCATAAATAATTAAAAAAATTTTGATGAAGGTGAAGTGCTCCTGCAAGAATTTTGCACTTATTTGTCAGGAGCAAATTGGTCTCGAAAAAAAAATTGTTGCCTAACAGTAAAACTGAAAAATGAAATCATTTGTGTTTTAAAAACAGATCTTATGTTGAATTTGGAACCAATTCTTCTCATTTTCTCTGAAAGGCCAGAAATATAAAGAATGACGTTCAACAAATTTGGTTTTTCTTGACGTTTTTCTGTTTGTACCTGATCATCATTAGAATTTTGATTAGACATTTTTCGTTCTAAATTTGAAATTGTTCTTTCTATAAAATTTGATGGGTATTGATTTTAAGAGTTTGTCTGAAGAAGGTGTCTGATATAGCCACCGAAACGTTACAATATCCTTTTAATTTGTTTCATTTTTCAGTTTTACTGTTAGGCAAAAATTTTGTTTCCAAGACCAATTTACTCCTGAAAAATAAGTGCAAAGATTCTCGTAGGAGCACTTCACCTTAATCAAAATTTTTTTAGTTATTTATGTTTCAGAGACTGGGAGTGAAAACCTATACAATTTTCAAGAAATGCAGAATCCTCCCAGAATATAATTCAATTGATAGATGGTATATGAATTTGTGATTTGAATAAAATAAATTGATGAAATTTATACTTTGGTTTTCCAGTGATAAAATTGTGAAAAAAAATTACCAATCCTAAAGTTCCTGCAGGTGGAAGTCTTTTGCGAGCAGGAGGTAACTCCACTGGCCTTACTTTGAGGTCAAATACCAATGAATCCTTGAGCTTGATGACAGACACGTCGTTTTCATATTTGTATGTGAAATTAGGATGCGTATAGATCTTAGCCACATCGTGGACTGTTCCTCCACTGTCTAAGGTATTTGATCCAACTCTTACTTGAAAGATTTCATCTGGAATTCTAGAAGCATGTGTCAACATCATAAGTTGTTTTGTTTGTTTAGTTAGTGACGAAAAAATTGAGAAAAGCCCTTAGCAAGAGCTTTTGAGAGCTCGTTCTTTGGTGAAGCAATAAGACTATTACATCAAAATTGGAATATGAACAAAATTTTGAAATTTGGCGTGAACATTCAACCAACTCTTACTTAAAAGATGTCATCTGGAATTCTAGCAGAATACGTCAATATCGGAAGTTATTCATTAGTTATTGATTAGTTGAGCAGTATTGAGCAGATGATTTTGAACGCTCGTTTATTGGTGAAGCAATAATGCTAATATACCTTAAAATTTTGTATGGGACCAGAGATTAATACTAAATATGCCATTATTGAAAAATCTCAGAACGACCGGGATTAGATTCTGGAAATTATTCAAAAACTGAAATATGCAAAAAATCAATTAAAGAAAATTAATTCTATGGCTCTGATGAATCGATCCTATTGAAGTTTTGCAGGAACATTCAATATATCAATCTCAAGTCTCTTGGCCAATCCTTCCGAAAGTTATTCTCCCATCACCGAAATCTTTTCTCGAATATGTTCACCGTGAAAAATCAATAGATTCATTCAAAACCTTGTTTTCTGCACATCACTTTTGATAGGAAGGTTGTTTTTCGACAAGTAACCAATAGATGGCGACATATAGCCCTCAAGCATATTGGCCTCATTTCATTCAAGAGTAGTATCAATAACTCTAATGACGAATATTTATTTATTATACAAGGGAAAAAAGTATTAGAGCTAAAATGTTATATTTTTTCCGTGTATAATACACTATTTTTTTCTGTGACAAGAAAAACGACCATTTAGTAGTGAAAGAAATACAACTGTTCACGAAATTACTTCTTCTCCAACCATCAAAAAATGTTGACAATTTTGTACTATTTCCAGGTGCAAAAGCCACCAATTCCCTTACCGTACAAAAATTCACTCGTTACTTAGCAACACTTTCAATGCTAGGATTAAAAACGCTGCTTTTAATCCTCTAGGACTAAAAGTAATTGCATTTAACGTCTACTTGACAATCACTGTTATGATTATTAGGTGTTCAAATTTATAACAAAATTATTAACGAATTTTGACTAAAACCAAGTTTATTGTAATTTTGACTTGGTTGGAGAAAAAATAGTATATATTATTCTATTTTTCTCAGAGAAAGAAGTGAGTACTTTTTTTCCCGGCTACATAGAGAATCATTTTTTTGACAGGGAAGAAAGTAATTTCATAAAAAGTCATATTTTGTGACCGGTCAAGAGATATAAATTACCACATTTTTTTCAGTCACAGAAAAAAATTTCTTTATTTCTGTGAGATGTCATTTTATATCAATTATATCACCTATATTTGGTCTGTTTTCATTAGATTTATAAGAACCATTATATTGAAAAAACATAATTTTTTCAATTCTGTGAAAAATCACAGAATTGAAAGGGGAAAATCTCCCAATCGAAAAATATTATATAAGAAAGACAGAAAATAGTTTGAAGTTGATCATTGAACGATTAATGACTTCTTTTATTGCATTGTAGATAACAGATATAACTGTAAAGTATTTCCATAATTTTTTCATTGCGGCTAAATATTCATAAAACAAAAAGGTAGCGGAGATTTATTACAATGAATAACTTACTTACTGATTTGTACAGTGGGCAGCAGTGAGAATGTACTCAGGAGATATTATACTGCCACCGCAGTGGTGTGATCCATTCAGCATGATTGAGACTTGATAGGGAAACTCCTTGATATCAGCCAATTTACCATCAATAATCCTGAAAGAGGCATCATCCTTTTGTCTTCTTCCTTCAACGCCAGTATTTTCTGTAAATTGAATTCAATGAAAATTTTTATTATGAACAATTCATACACCAATAGAAAAATTGGGAATATAGGTCATTTGTCGCAGAACTAAAAAATCTGAATCGATTGAAAGTTCAAACTGAGCCGCATTCAAAATAAGACCAATATTTTCGATGTTTTCAAAGCAGAACAAGGATAAGCTAGATTTATTACATCTGAAACTCACTCGATTTCGATAATAATTTGTTAAAATATAATTTGCAGAATTTTAATTACCTTCAAATCTGATTCGGGATTATTCTTATGGAATACTTCTGAATCTTTGTATCACTTCTACCGATACAATAATTCGTTAAATGGCAATTTTATAACCTATCAGCGCATCAAATAAAAGAGAAACCATTGCCAAACAAACAATAGTATGGGTCATATCATGTTTTTCAGGAAGAATAAGACATTTTATCCACGACTATTGTATAATGCACACATTATACGTCTGTTAGGTCTACCAAAATAATATCTACACATTAATAATAAGTGAATAATGAGTTATTATCCACTGCTGTTAGATGTTTCATAAATTCAACTCTAATATAATTTTCTTTAAATTGATATTTCTTCAGCGTACTTAAGTTTTCTAACTATCAAATCTGGGTTTATCTTACAATCGAGGCCAAAATCTTCTTTTATTAGATGAATTGAAGCAATTTTTATAACAGAATATACAATGACAAGTTCTCCAAAATTTTCAAATGTGTTAACTTGACTTTTCCCACACTCGTAATGAAAGGGTCTTTCCACGAACGCCAAATGTTAAAATCTTCAAGAAATACATTTAGTGGTCATCGATAAGATATTTTATCGTTGAATTGTTCGCAGCCAAATCGTACAGGGTGTTCCATAAAATATGCCCATTCAAAATTTCGTTCCCCAATATCTCAGATAGAACGAAACCCATCGAAATGAAATCTTGCGGCCATATTATTCTAGATGCTCATAATAAGCCTAAAGCAAATTTGGTGGCCATAGTTTTAGTGGAACCATAAAAAACTCAATCGGAATATTGGAATGAAGAATATTTATATTTCCATAACAATATATCTGGTTTGAGTGAAATTTATTTTGTGAATGAAGATTAATATAATGAATGTTCATGCAAAATTTTAATAGGATCAATTCATTAAAACCATCGAATTCAATTTTCTCCATTATTGATTTTTGCATATTTCAGTTTTTGAATAATTGCCAGAATTCAATTCCGATCGTCTCAGCATGAATCTCAAGTCGAATTTTGTGGCCAGTGTTCAAAAGCAACCACTGAAAATTCAATTGGAATATTGGAAAGAAGAAACTTCATTTCGCCATAAAAAGATATCCAATTCGAATGAAATTTATTATATGTATGAAGAGTTATACACTGAATGTTCAGCTGAAATTTTGTGGTCATAGTTTCAACAGAACCATAAAAAATTCAATTGGAATACTGAAAAGGAGAATCTTCATATTTCCATAGGAGGATATCCGATTCACGAGATATTCTTTTTTCTGGATGAAGAATGATATACTGAATTCTCATTTAAAATTTTCTGGCTATATTGTAAGCAGAACCGTAGAAAATTCAATTGGAATATTGAAAAGAAGATTTTTTTTATTTCCATAACAGAAAAACCCATTCAAGTAAAATTCATTTTGTGAATCAAGACAACTGATATACTGAATGTTCGTTCAAGATTTCACGAGGGTTGAATCATCAGAACCACAGAATTCAATTATTTTCATTATTTATGATTTGAATATTTCAAGATAATTAGGTATTCCGATTGTGCTGATATTCTGCATTCATATATTTGGTATAAATCTCCCATATAAAATTTTAAGGTAATATTCTTATTGCTCTACCGAAGAACCAGGGCTTTTTCTAAATTTTCATTTCATTATTTAATTTTATCAACACAATAAAAATAACGAAAGAAAGAGAACGTAAAGCAAAAGAGATTGAGATCAAGCAATGAACTAAATCATATTTAAAATAAGAACTAAGAACTACAATAACAATCAGTTTATTTCTGATGTTTTCAAAGCAGAAGAGGGTTAAGCTAGGTTCGTTTCATTTGATATTTCCCATTTTAAAAACATTCCATTGGAATATAACTCCAGAAATTGAAGTACCCATCTGATTCGTTATAATTCTCATGCAATATTATTGCGACAAAGATAGTTTTGGGAGAAATAGATGTTTGGTTTGAATTGTTTTCAGTTTTCTCATTTTCGATTCCTTCATTCCATATTTTCATCATAGAAAAATGCTAAACAAAATGAAACATACGGCAATCAGAGATAGAAAATAAACAACAAGCTGGACCATATTCAAATAAAAAATCAATGCGTACAAAACATTCACCATATTTATTATGTTTTAAAAACAGAAAAAGGTTTTATTTCATACGTTTCAAATTTTAAAATCATTTTGCTGGATATAATTTTCGAATTTTAAGTACCCCTTAATCTGATTTGGAATTTTTCCTATGAAATATTCTGAGACTAAGTAACACTCCCACCAAAACAAGGATTATGCATTCATTAGATAGCTTTTTTATTACCTGTCAATGCACAAATTAAAAAAGAAACGAAAACAGAAAACATTTCAAACAACTGTTAACATAACTAGTCGTTTCTAACGAGAGTACTTGATAGTACTTCGTGGCACTAATCTAATGCCATCATTTATTTTATTATCAATGAAAACCAACGTTTACGATTATTGCGTTTTCATTCGTTGTTGAATTTTCGGACAGAATGCATTCGATTCATTTTGTGATCCAATTAAGACAAGGAACTTTCATTATTAAATGTTAACAACATCATTATAGATTTCGAGAGTGACCGTAAGCTTCAAATGATCATAATTAACATTAAGTATATCATAACAACTTCAGCATAATCAAAATTTGATCCTGAATGAAAAAAGATGAAGAAATAATTCTCATTCACACGATTAACCCTCATCAAATTGGTAGGGCAGCTTAAAAAGTAGGACATAATATGCCCTGGATACTGCGAATTTGTGAGGCTAGATTCATATTCATGTTAGTTTTCTGTATTATATGAAGGTAGTCGACAGATATTTTTTACAATCTGAATCAACTGTAAAATCACACATGCTTTATTGAAAAATTTTCTTGTTTGTCGATTGGTAAGAATGTTTTTTATCTGGTCAATGATTATGTTTTTTGCCTAGTTTAAACTTTCACTGACAAAGTCTATAACGAAAGCAGAAAACTCTTCACGACCTCTACATTCACATTATTTCTGATTGTGGAAAGAAAAATAACCAAAAACATCATTGTGTTGTGAAAAACATTCCAGAAACTTCACCACCCTGTATCTCAAAATTCCGCACGTTAACGACATACGATAATTTTGAAGTTTTCGCCTAAAATAGGAATAATAATCTCAATTTTTTGTCTGACGAGAAAAAAAATTAACATTTTATGTCTCTTGACAGGTCACAAAATATAACTTTTCACGAAATTACTTTCTCCCTGTCAAAAAAGTGAGCTTCTATATATCCGGAAAAAAAGTACTCACTTTTTTTCCTGGGGAAAAGAGTAATTTCGTGAAAAAATATATTTCTTTTACTATTAAATGGTCGTTTTTCCTGTCACAGAAAAAAAAGTGTATTATACACAGGAAAAATATTAGATTTTAGCTCTCGGAAAATCTAATACTTTTAACACTAGGATATTAAATAACTATTTTTTATATATTGATCTCATCGTATGAAAAATAAAAGCTTCAGAAACACCCAGTATTTATAGTTATGGTGAGGTTAATTGTGGAATTTATTGATAATAAAGTATTGGAAAAACATATCCATTTTAAGAGGTTCATTATTGGTTATAAATGTCATCTCTACTTATTTTATTGATAGGTATAAATTTGGTACTATGTTTCAGATAGGAGAGGAAGAATATGAATTTCATATTCTTGTTCTTAGGTATCACTAACTTTAGTATCTTGGAATGAAATATAAGTAACGAGTAAAATTTAATTTTAACGAGTGATGAAATGTCACAATGAGAGCAAAACTGTTCAGAGTTACTGAAAATCTTAATTTATTCAGAACTGCAGCTTAACGATTCAAAATATTCATTTGATTGTACTCTGAAGTTACAAAAATGTAGAGAATTTCAAACCAGATCATGAAAATTCTATTGTGAAGTTTTTTCCTGGAAACTAAACACCGAATATTCAATTATTATTCGAACAAATTTTCATCATTTGTACTGTTTTCATAATAATTCATATTATTTTTTTAAATTCAGAACTATATTTTCTTCAGTTATATACCAAACACACCTACATCACATCTTTTTCATTTCATTCAGAACTATTGTGGATATTCTGGTGCCCTGATATCAAAACTTTACGTTTGCAGATTATCATTTGAGAAAGTACGTTCAGAAATTATTCAGGTATATATGCGCATTGCAAATGAGCGATAAAAGAGCAAATATCGAGAACTGAAGGGAAGAATTCTAGAGCCTACACAAAAAGGTTTCAACATAACAGATGGACTCGGATAACATGCCACAGTCTGTAACACTCTTAAGGGATTGATAAGGGTTTTTATCTCACGAGATAATTATACTCTCTTGGGTTTTTTGATCTCCGGAAAATAAACTGGATCCTCTCTGTTCCTACTTCCCAATTTTTTCGTTCCACTATATCCTAGGTAAATTTTGGTGTTACCTCTTGATCCTCATGTTTTCCACCAAAAACCTCTGCGGAGACGAGAATATAAACACACATTTCTTGCTCATATGATGCCTTCAATCACGCAGCATTTTTTTAAAATTTCATTCAGAAATTATAAGGATGTTTTTATTCGGTGCACTGATATCAAACCTTCACGTTTGCAGATTGTCATTGTTATACAGGGTGTTTCCGAAACATGCGGCAAAAATTCAGGGGGTTGTTCCTTGGACTATTTTAAGCATGTTTTGTCCTTTGATGGTTTTAGAAAAACCTCTTTGTTTCGAAGATACAGGGCGAACAGCATTTTTCATATTTTCAAAATTAATAATAGTTTAAATAAAAATGCGTACCGCACTGTGTTTACTAAGTAGGTACAATTTATTTTTAAATTTGTTTATCAACATTCCAATTACTAAAAACGGCCAGTTTTTTGACTTAAAATTGATAAGTTCAGATGGTAAAGGAATACAGATTAAACACGGTTTTCATTTGAATTCGTTTTGTGATGTATTAGCAATTAACATTTTATCTTTGACTATTATGAATCGCTATACACTGGCTAGAGGTGGTCATTTTCAACAGTTTTTGTAGGTTAAGTTATATTTTCAAGTAATTTTTCATAATAAAATGTTATTATCTAAAATTTTGTTTCCCCTGTATCTTCGAAACAAAGAGGTTTTTCAAAAATCATCAAGGAACAAATAATCTTAGAATAGTCCAAGGAACAATCCCCTGAATTTTTGCCGCATGTTTAGGAAACACCCTGTAGAATAAGAATAATGCGCATTAAAAATTCAAATCAAGAATTAATGAGAAGTATTCCGAAGGCTTACAGAAAACTGTTTCAACATAACAGATGGACAAGGATAACCTCTTAACCTGGCATTACATATGTAAATTTTTGCCATCAAAACATATGTGGAGTATCACATATCACCCCAACATAAAAGCATCTTTTTTGGGCTTCATTTTCTCCGGATTTTTTTCTCATCTCCTCAGGTGAAGTTATTGTCTAGCAACATTTAATAATGAAAAACATTATCTTTCATAGCTTTAACTGTAATAAACTGGGATAGGTCAGTTTATGAATAAAAGAATAAGAAATTTCTAGTTAGTTTCAGAATCATAAATTTTTTTCCATTCTCAACCTAAAACTGTTACTTTACTCGCCTTCTAAATTTTGGGAGCTTATTACAGAGTGTTCTGGACTTAAAACTAATTCGCATTTGACACAAAAATATCTAGACTTTTGATCTCGGCTCGTTTACACGAAGAACACATCTCCCAACAGTTCTAGGAATCTTGAATAGTTGCTCTGGGTTTCCTTTCTTGAAATATTCTCTCATAAAGATTAAGCCTAGCCTTTTTATGCACAAAATCCTGGCAAGTTTGAAATCCTGATTATTTCTTCTATACATGTATGGGGAAAGAATTCATGACAGCAGTATTCATGTCTTCGTCAACAACTTGAGCTTCTGTGGAATAATGCTCAGGATTGGTGTTGTGCTTTCTGAAATAGGATCAGTGTCGTTTTCACTCCCTGATGCGATTTCATCGTCATCACTTCCAACTGAAGCCCAGAGAGCAATGAGCTCGTTGGTTTTCTTCGTATGGATCTGTGAAAAAATATAAAGATTTTATATTCTGAAATCGTACGTCTTCAAGATCGAAACTCATTTTCTCTATCAATTTCACAAACCTGAGTAGATATCCCAGATCACTTATATTGCGTTCCTCTCACTGAAATTACCGCGCAATATGTTGTAGTAACGCTTTGATTCGATAGTCGGGACGTTATTTGGAAGCTACTGAGACCTCCACACGTATCTTTTAACGTTAACTTCGTATTCAAACCAATATTCGGCGCCTGGAAGTTGAAACATCACACATAAGTAAAGCCGGGTTATCGGATTGATAAGGGTTATCACGAGATAATTATACTCCCCATGGTATTTTCCACTTCCGGAATAAATACTGAATCCCCCTATTCGTAATCCCCCATTTTTTTGTTCCAGGTAAATTCTAGTGATACATCTCGATCCCCAGGTTCTCCACCTTTTAAATGTCCCGAAAACCTCTGCGGAGAGAGGATAAAAACACACACATGTCTTCCCACACTATAAAATTCCTTACTTGGTCGTATTTCTAGATTGTCAGCAATTTGAACGAAAATGCTGACTAAGGCTTCCGACGAGGCAGCTTTCAATATGATTAATCTTCAGAAGGAGGTAATCAATATGGGGGCCCTAGTTTCTCAGCGCATTTTCGCCCTCATGGTTTCGTGAACAGGTAAATAAGAAACGAGGATTCAGAGTGCGAATTTTTCTTTGAAGACGCATGTATGTAGGGTGGCCCTTAATGGTATGCTAATATCGAATTTTTGGAGCAATTCCAAAAAGAATTTTTCATGAGAATAGGCAAATCAAGCTGAGCGATACGCCCTCTGGTGACGATCTGAATAACCTCCAATATTGATATGATTCAGTAATTTTGCATTGTGTCATGGTGTGAATATTTAACATTAATTATAATTTTTCCAGTACAATTCATTCAAATCGCTATTGTTTATTTCCTCAGTGGTCTTCCTGAGAAAAAAAGAATTCCAAATAATGTACATTTCCATGCCTTTCTTCAAGCTAGGGATAAATTTCGTGTTTGGGTAGAAGGGAAATCGAGGAGTAAAATGAGTGTTGATGGATCGACGAAAATTGGCAACTGAAACTTAAAATCGGTAAATCAGTCACAGGAAATATGAAAGTTGCATTTTGTAGATGACGATTATTTTCATCGAGGAAAGTACGGATTGTACAAAACTTGTAGGTTAGATTATATTTATGAGGTTAATCGTTTACAGATCCCAGTTCATACCAGAAATCTTCCTGTTTGATTTATTTCTAGAAAGGTGGAACAACCGGAATGTTCTAGTTCTACTAGTAGAACTAAAAGGTTGAGATAAGGAGGTTTGAACAAAGAAAACCCCACTGAAGAATGTTCTCTTGTAAAGCGAAAAAGTACTCTTTGAATATAATAAAATAAAGTGAATACAACTGTTCAAAAAACAAAATTGTTCTCCTTAATTTGCTCAACAGCTTTTATCCTAATTGATCTTTCACTGTAGCTGAAATAAATTGAAACAAATGATTTATTTCTTTATCCTTTTGAATTGAGAGCTAACAAAATACAATATATAAAACAAAAAGGTCCCTAGCTGAGGTTGGTGCAAAACAGGGTACCATACTATTTTCTGGCGTATGATACCCGAGCACAGGGAAAAACCTCAGTAAAAAAACCCTGTCTCGACGTTTTTACAAAATTGAAACTTAAAACGTTTCGAAAAAATACCCTCAATATTTAGATACAAAATACTTAATTCATGTTCTTGGGACAGGAGGGTGTTTTAAACCAGTTCTAGCATTCCAAGTGATGATTTTTCGAATCTTCTGTTCTTCTAAGACCGCTACAGGACCCTATTGAAGGGTAATCATCTCCTATAGATTTAAATAGTGGTATTTTATCCTGAATATCGAATACAATTTCGGAATAATGATAAAAAAACGTGTGACAAACTTATGTGGAAATGACACACACCGTCTTCACAGAATATAAAAATATAATATACACAGTAATACACTCGTTCACTATAGATTTCTGAAATTTTGATTAAAATTAATTCAATATTAATAGTTCTAGGAATGCCCGCCGTGGCTCTGCATTCTTATTTTCAGATGCCTATAAATGTAATATAAACGCACAGAATTCAGGGACACAAGGTGTTGAGATGTTAACATGGAGTTCTTGATGATAGAACATTTTTAAAATGTAATTTGCGCTGTTTTCTCCTTTTTCAAAAACCATATATAAATTGTAAAAAATCAGCATCCATACAGTATCATTTTTCTATCTGCTATAGCTTCACAAAATTGAACAGATTTTCTTGATTTTGTTCACAAAAAGTCGATAATTTGGCAAGATGAACATTTTACGGAAAAGCTGATTGCATATTCCTGATCCACGACCTAAAATCAGCCAAAACAATAACAAGGTCGATATAGCTAACAAAATATTTTTGTGAGGATTTACAATAATAACAATCGAGATGTTTTCCGTAGCGATGACGTCTTCGAAAAAAGTCCACACAAAAATAATTTCTTAAGCTATATCGACCCAGGTCTTTTTTTTTGGCTAATTCGAGGTTGCAGAGCATAAAAATACAATTAGTTTTCACATAAAAACTTGTCCTGATTAATAATAGACTTTTTGTGGAAAAATCAGAAACAATATGTTCTCAGTGCTATAGCAACCAAAAAAATAGTGATGTATAAATGCTTTCTACTTAAATGATATATTATTTTGCCCAAAAGTCTGTAGTTTTAGAATTTTTAGCCGAAAACGGTCCCGAACGGTAGGTAGGTTTCGACTTCCTGATGACGAATCCGTCGTCAAATTAAATTCTGTCCGTGGGGCCGGCCGTCCAGCTGTAAGCAAGATTTCGAAGGAATCGTCCTAGAGACTTGAGATTTTGATGGTGAGGTTCCCAAATGCAACGGTTGCATTCGTGAATCAGTCAAATCGTACAGGTTGTTCCATAAAATACGGCCAATCAAGATGAAATTTTGCGGCCAAATTCAAGATGCTCATAGTAAGTCCCATGCAAAATTTTGTGGCCATAGCGTTAACAGAACCATAGAAAATTCAACTTGATTACTGAAAAGAAAAATCTTTATATTTCCTCAACAAGTTATCCGATTCGAATGAAATTTATTTTGTGAATGAAGATTGTTACAGTGAATGCCCATGCGAAATTTTAAAAGCATCGCATCATCAAAACCACTAAAATTATTTAATTTTGCATATTTCAGGTTCTGAATAATTTCCATAATATTTTTATTTCGATCGTGCTTAGATTTTGCATTCAGAAATTTAGTATCAATCTTAAGTCCTCTGCAGAATATTCAGGTAGTAGCCTTATTGCTCCATTAATAAACGAGCGCTCAAAAGCACCTGCTAAGAGCTCTCTCAAATTTTTTATTGCTGCAAATTACATTGTTGTGAACTATGATTTAACATTCAACCAGTGAAATGAATGCCGACGACTACGTCACACTCTGTTCGCTAGGTGATTTCGATAATATTTTCCTAGAAAACCAGACTAAGAAACAAAACACGGATAGACTTCAGGCCCGTGTTGAAAAAATTATGGGTTATTTGAACCAACAGGTGACCTATCTCGAACGATATAAGAGCATAAAATAATAAGATTCAGCACTATGCCGTCACTTGTAAGCTGTCCAACTGAGTGCAGGTGAGATTTCGAAAGTACTGGTAGAGTGGGTACATTTTGGTCACATATTTTTGTACGTGAAAAATAATAAGAAAACGCGTAGCGCCGTAAAAAAATGGGGAGCCACAAAGTCGAAATTTTTTTTTAATTTTCCGACTATTACCAGGGAAAATTTGGTCATTTGATTTTGTACGGCATCTGTGTCATACTATTTCAATACTGCTCCTAATCTATTATTCCGCAACGCCGTACAAAACTTATGCGACAAGGGAAAAAATCTAGGGTTGCAATCCCCTCTCTTTCCGTAGTCCAGGGGGTGATTTGACACAACATGAAATAAATTTATTTTGAAAGTATTTTATGCAAAGATAAAATTTTTCATATGCCGTACTTTTTCGTTGGTCCAAAGGGGAAAGAAAGAAAAATCCATTTATTTGTACTAATTTTCAAAGTCTTTTCGTGATTCTAGGTTCATAGTTAGAAACTATGTTGAATATGGGTTTGTATACTATCCATTTTTACCAAAATATAGACATATTTTTGAAGAGTACTCATGACACTGAAGTTTGCAGTACAAAATCATGTGACAAGGGGGTCTGCTAACTTCAGTGTCATGATAACTTCTCAAACAGATGTTGTATTTTGGACTTATTAGTGACATCATGTCTATATTTTGGTAAAAATGGATAGTATACAAACCCATATTCAATATAGTTTCTAACTATGAACCTAGAATGACGAAAAGACTATGAAAGTTAGAACAAATAAATGGATTTTTTCTTTTTTTCCCCTTTGGACCAAAGAAAATATACGGCATATGAAAAAATATTATCTTTGCATCAAATACTTTCAAAATAAATTTATTTCATGCAGTGTCAAATCACCCCCTGGACTACGGAAAGGGAGGGGATTGCAACCCTAGATATTTTCCCCTTGTCGCATAATGTTTGTACGGCGTTGCGAAATAAAAGATTAGGAGCAGTATTGAAATAGTATGACACAGATGCCGTACAAAATCAAATGACCAAATTTTCCCTAGTAATTGTCGGAAAATTAGAAAAAAAATTTCGACTTTGTGCCCCCCCCCTTATTACAGCGCTACGCGTTTTCTTATTATTTTTCACGGATTTATCGATGGTAAGAATGCCGTACAAAAATATGTGACCAAAATGTACCCACTCTACCTGTACTTTCGAATTCTCACCTGCACTCAGTTGGACAGCTTACAAGTGACGGCATAGTGCTGAGTCTTAGTGTTTTATGCTCTTTAATCGTTCTAGAAAGGTCACCTGGTGGTTCAAATGACCCATAATTTTTTCAACACGGGCCAGTAGTCTAGGATGATTACGCCGTTTCCCTGAAGGAAACTTATTTGTTCAGGTGATTACTGGAAATGTACCCATTGCATGAAATTCATTGAATTATGGTTGGTAAAACTAGAAAAAAATGTACTACTAATTCAGTTGACAGACCCTCCATTTTACTAATAACTTATCATATTTCAAATATTTTCTATATGTTTTATTTTATAAAAAGTTTACAAAGAGGACTTTGTGATGTCACCTACTACTGCATAATTATAAATGCTAACTTAACAGAATATAAAAATAATTTTGGTAGAATCGGCCAAAGAAGATAAGGATACCATCATCCTTCTCTATTTATATAAACCCAGGAAAAAATTGTTTGAAAAATTAGGCCGAAACAACTTTCATCAAATTTATGAGCGCTTTTAAGACTTTATTCCCACTTTATCACAACAACCATCAATCAGAAAGACGACCAGTTTCTAAAACGCCGTGTAATAAAGCATCAAATTTGAACCTTTCCATGGGATTAGTGGAGAATAGACCATTGTTTGCTAAATAGGCGTTCAAACATAAAGCTTCCCAATAGTGGCAATGCCACAAAATTAATTTCGATTTCGATGTTTTGTGCTCCACGTGAATTAGAATAATACGAGGCATAAATTAGTTTCAGTTTAGTTTAGATAATGTCGCAACTATTCATTAAGTTCAACAGTTTGGGCCTGGCTTCCGGTTGCAGAAATTTATTACAGATGAATGGGGTCACCCACAAACGTAAATATACAACGTGTTTCTGTCGCCACGGACTTTACTAATTACAAGTTTGTTCAGGAAATTGCATGTGTTTTACTTTGGTGTTATGATAATTCATCAGTAACGTGGGAAAACCAAGATTAAGGCCCTCTACCTGGTCTTCAATTGGAAAGATAAATGACATCTGGTAGAATTTAGGATTAAGGTTTTAGTCCTATCCTTCCATGTTTACGAGTAAAATGGCTACTAAATGTTGTGGGGGAGCTACACATGATGATTTTGCTGATCTAATGAATATCAAAAATTTACATGAATACCTTTTCCAAAGGGAATAACAACATATTTAAGATTGGATATTGTTAAGGGGGCTACGTTCCACCAGAGCCATTTTTCGCAACTTGGCACTATTTCGCCCTAAAATTCCAGAGACGGCAACGAATGCCACCTATCTGAGACCCCTACTTCTTTGAGTTTTCTTTGACACTCTCATACTAACTTTGGGTCGATAATGTAGGAGTCCAGTTGTACTTTCATATCAGCTTGGCTATCAGCATGGATAAGTTTGTCACAATTTTGAAAGAATTTTTCCAGGTTTAGATTCATTCTCATTTCGATTGCATCTATTTCTACCTGACTTAAGCATAAGATTTGAGCATTTTCATGGGGTTTGTGAAGTATAGACGATTGTTTGATAAATATACGTTTAAACATAAAGCTTTTTAATAGTGCAATGCCACAAAATTAATTTTGATTTCTATGTTTGCTCTAACGAAATTAGAATAATACAGGGCATAAATCAATAGATTGTTTATTTTTAAGGTCACATTCCATCAGAGCTGTTTTCACAAAAAAATCCACAGCTCTCCCTCCGATTCCATAGCGCCTAATGAACTTTGGTATCTGAAAGGGCTTAAAGGATACGAGAGCTGCGTTTGTCCTATAATTCTTCAGTCCAAGAGATTCTTCTAAGAGGCAAGCAATAGCAAGGCATTTCAGAACTGAATGAACAAGAGTTTCTTTCTCTTCTTCACATAATCTATACTTGGTAGTTTCTTCTGAGTCCATCCTAATCATATGATTTTTAAGACAACAATTTCCTGTCAGAAAAGCCAATGAGGACGCGTAGCTTATTCTTACTGAGATTCAGATACTTTTTGGACGTTGCAGATAGCAAGTTTCAGAGGAGATTTTCGGAATTATTTATTCCCTTAAGAGTTTTTCAGATTTTTTTACGTGCATTCGCCTATACCTAAGAAGGGTTCTGGGCCACTAAGTGGCGTTTGTGCTTCCCTTCTGGCTAGTATGCTATCCTCTTCATTACTTTTGATTTCAGATTGACGAAAAACCCAAACTGAAGCAACCTTGAAGTTCTTGCCTACTTCATTGAGTTTTCTTCAACACTCCCATATTAACATAGTGAAAGCAGATAATAATATTAATCGATTGTAATCAACCAATATTGAACTATAGCTATATTTGTTGATTTCAATCGATTAATATTTATTGTATCTCAAATTTTTTTTCAAAATGCACAAGTTATGAATATCTCAACCTGTAATTAAAGTCATTGTGGAAAATAAACATCCAATATACATGCAGGGGGAAATATCAATGATCTAAGGATAGGTAGGTACTCGTTATGTAATAGACATACACAGTGTTTTCGATTTTGAATCACTCCTTAAGTAATAAAGGCTTAGATCGGAGAAAGGTACATAATATACAAAATCATGATTCTCTTGTAGCACTATGATACATTTTTCAGGATATAAATTGCTACTCTATAGTTTTCCTGTAGATACATTTGTGCGATGTGTATCCATCATCGAATAAGAAAAACCTCTTTCGGTCCTAAAAAAATGTTGTGTATTTATAAATTTATCCAGTTTACTTATAAATGATGACTCATAATTAGCAGAAAGTAAATATACAGGGTGTCCCGTAATTAGACCGACAAACTTCTAGTGGACATTATAGATCATATTTTAAACAGATTCGACCCAAATCATATAATGCAAAATTGCTTCGTTAAGGAGCTAGTGCCCTTTGAAGATGACGTCCTGTCCACACTTTCTGCCACATATTCGCAAAACGGAGTCACATAAAGTGCTGAAAATTTACAATAATATCAGAAATACGCATCGATTAGATTGAGTGCATTTCTTTCATGTCAAGCACAATCGTATCATTTGGGGGGGCGAAGGGTGTTTCTGATTGAAACTTTTTTAACTTTCATTATTTCGCGAGATTTACATCATATTCATAAGCTCTGATGTTTTTCTTGAAAAAAGATGCTCTTGTATAATAACGCCCTGATGCACCATTTCTGAAAAAATAGATTTGAAATTTTTTCTCTTTTCACTAAGTACTCAATGTTCACTATTGTTTTGAATTTATTTTCACTTGATTGTGCTTGACATGAAGGAAATGCACTCAATCTAATCGATGCGTAGTTTTGATATTAGCCAATGTGTAAACTTTCAGCACTTTATGTGATTCCATTTTGCGAATATGTGGCAAACAGTGTGGACAGGACGTCATCTTCAAAGGGCACTAGCTCCTTAACGAAGCAATTATGCATTGTATGATTTGGGTCGAATCTGTCTAAAATACGATCTATAATGTCCACTAGAAGTTTGTCGGTCTAATTACAGGACTCCCTATATAATACCTTATTTTCTTGATGAAAATTAAATTTTTCTGTCTACGATCATATTCACATTATATTATTTGGCGAGTGTTGAAATTTGATAGGACTGGAGGTTAGTGATGACAAACCCAAAACGAACAATATAATTGGAAGCAGCGCTGTAACAAAGCTCATTACAGCACTATTTTCAGTAATTACTTAAATTTTTTTTTTCTCATTTATTGCTTATTTACAATCTACATCAAAAAGAGTATTAAGTAAATGTGTTCTATAGTGTACAATTGAAGGTGATATGTCCAGTGACATATCTACCCATTCTATCTTAATAATAACATTATATTATTAGTTTTGCGGAAGATCTTGAGGCCAAGTTTTCTTTAATCTACGGTTGTTGGGTCCTGCTCTGTATAAATTATCTATGTGATCATTTTCGTTGCCAGTTGTTCGGTTTTTGTAATTTGTGGATATTTTCCTTATTTCTTCTGCTATGTATGGTATTTTAAGATCTTCGTGTATTGTTCTGTTACTCACATACCAGGGGGCGTTTATGATTGATCGTAGTGTTTTAGATTGGAATCTTTGGATGATGTTCACTCTGGTAGACTTTGCACATCCCCAAAGTTGTATGCCGTATGTCCAAATGGGTTTCAGTACAGCTTTGTACAGTAATAGCTTATTTTTTGTTGTTAGTATGGATTTTCGGCCGATTAACCAATACATTTTTCTGTACTTAATGTCAAGTTGTTGTCTCTTTCTCTGAATGTGGTTTTCCCAAGTAAGTCTTCTGTCGAGATGTAGGCCCAGATTATTTACGTTTTGCTTTACCGGTATTGAAACATCGTTTATTGAAACTGAAGGACAATCTTGTCGGCAAGTCGAGAATGTTATTTTTGCTGACTTTGATTGGTTGATCTTTACTCTCCATTTTTTATACCATACGTCTAGTAAATTAAGATGTTCTTGCATGATTTTTGAGCAGACGTCCGGTTTCTGATCTACTGCTAGTATTGCTATATCATCAGCAAAGGCGGCCATTGTGGTATCATCTTTCACCGGGAGGTCTCTAGTGTACAATAGGTAGAGCAGTGGTCCTAATACACTTCCCTGGGGTACGCCAGATCTTATTGGGTACTGTTCATATATTTCATCATTGAATTTCACGGAGAAGTATCTTTCTGTGAGGTAGGACTTCAGTAGCAGGAAAAAGTTGCTTTTTAGGCATTCTTTAATTTTGTATTTAAGGCCAGTATGCCATACCTTGTCGAAAGCTTGGGATATATCTAGAAAAACTCCACAGCAGTAATGTTTCCTTTCAAGGGTGGTAGCGATGGTGTTCACTATTCTATGCGCTTGATGGATGGTTGACATGTTTTTCCGATAGCCAAATTGGTAGGTTGGTATCAGATTAGTGAGGTCAAATTACTTAAACAAACTCATTACAATATTGAAATAGAGAAACACTCTCTATTCTGAAAACCTCATATTACCTCATTCGTTAAGCGAACATTTTATTTTCAGCACATGTTCCCAACTGAATAATTTCGCAAAAAACAGCTTCATAATAACTTTTTTCGCAATTCTTCTCAATCAGTTTCACACTTTCTTATGCAAAGAAGTGCTTATCTCGAATAGCCGTCTCATAATGAACTCCGTGTGTTCATTTCTCTAAGTAATCGTGCCCATCTTCAAGATTTATATTATTCCCATTAAAATGGAGCGAAGAAAGCTCAGAAAAAATGCCGGAGATATATAACAATTATGCCAGTGACGTGGAGCCCCTGACTGAAAGTTATCAACAAGAAACAGTGCTGCTTGTATACATAATTCAATGTGTACGTGGCACAAATACGACAGCAAATTTATACGAGAGCAGCGTCAAAGTCAGGAGGACAAAACAGGCTCAGAGCAATGGGTCTGTAATCACCGGTCTCCAGCCATAGTTTTGATAGTTTTGTGTTGAATTTGAATCATCCGCGGATGTGAAATAAGGGGAAGGTTCTTCAATAGGGATGTTGACTACTTTTTGGAATTTATTTCATTTTAAAGATAAACCCTATACAAACACGAAAAAGTTACATTTTTCTTGAAAATATGGTAACTACCAATGAAAAATATGCAAATGAAAAGACAATTCGAAATTCCCGCGGAAATACTCAATTTTGTCACGTTATGATGATTACCTCAATATTCGATAAACAAACTTTGACTTCTGCCAAAGCGAACCGATTTTGCCTGATTCCTTGTGAAAAAGTTCAATCTAAGCCTTCAAAATGAATACGTCGGTCTATAAATGCTGTATGAGGTGTTTCTTTTATTTGTAATAATGAATATGATTTAAAAGTTTGATACTCACAAAGACAATTTCACAATTTCACAATTTACACGTTTCTAAGCTCTACTGCACAAAAATCCTTGTTTTCAGCGAAGAAACTTGCGACCATCGAGGTATCAATAAGAGTAAGTTACTACTATTACACTTGATGAATCCTGTCTCCATTACAAAGAAAATTGTAGATTATCGTTCTTGTAACTAATAATCGAACTATTCTGTTCTCTTTCAGCTTTCAACTTCGTAAGTTCGAATCAAAATCATTGATTTTGAATTAAGTCGATGGTTTATGTTAAAAATGAACTGGAAATTGCACAGAAATGATGACATTTTAATAATCAAGGTGAATGGAGTTTCGTGAAACCCGGCCTTATGAATGTATCTTGTTGATCTGGCAGAGAACATTCGAATTTGCAATGATAATATCGGATAATAACGTCATCTACCTCGGATTGGTGTTCGCAGTCACGTGATAGTTGATAATAAATAACAAAATTTACACCAGCTACATTTAATTTAACGAGAATAACTAAAATGGTTTTTAGGATTGCAAAAACATCCTTTTATGAGGAAAATCTCAATTTATATGAGTCCGTCATATGAGTCAACATCTCTATTCTCTAAAGTGCCGTTTGATTTTTTCGACATCTTCAAGATCATCTATTTTTGAGCGCTCGTTCTATTTGAACGAGTGCTATATCACTTGGAATACATACCTGGCCAAAGGTAAAGAATTAAGTATTTTGTATCTGAATATTGAAGGTATTTATTCAAATAGTCTTAAGTTTCAATATTGTAAAAACGGCGAGACAGGGTTCTTTCTACTGAGGTTTTTCCCTGTGCTCTGGTATCATACGACAGAATAGTATGGTACCCCGTTTTGCACCAACCTCAGCTAGGGACTTTTCTGTTTCATGTATTTTATTTTGTGAGTTTTCAATTTTAAAGAATATATTGATATGCTTCGGTAATTATAAATTAATATTTGATATGGTAATTTTCCAAATTTCAATCGAAATTACTAGTAAAATATTCAAAATAAACATACTTTACCTTTCTTCAATAAAAAAGTTTAATTTTTCAGTGAGTTTTTTATTTGCATATAACAAATATTATCCAAATTAATAAATTGTTTATTCTTCAAAATTGCAGATACATAAATGCCTCGGTTTAGTTCGTTAACAATTCACATGGTACAGGGTGTTACATAAAATATAGCCATTCATAATTTTTCCTCTTCAATATCTGATACGAAACTGAACCAATCGAAATGAAATTTTGCAGTCACATACAATATGCTCGTAAAAAGCTCCATGAAATATTTTGTGGCTATAGTGTAAACAGAACCATAAAAGATTCAATTTGAATATTGAAAATAAACTTCATGTTTTCACAACAAAATATCCGATTACAGCGGAATTTATTTTGTGAAGATCATCCGAATCATTGAAAATCAATTTTATTATTGAAAAGAAATTTTTTTCATTTTCATATCAAGATTGAAACTGAGATTTTCAGGGTGAGTTCAGGTATCAAATGTCTGGGTTAAATTCGTTAATCAGCCAAAATATTCCTCAATATCTCAGATAAAGCGAAAACAATCGAAATGAAATTTTGCGGTCACATGTAAAATGCTCATAATAAGCCTCATGCAAAATTTTATGGTCATAGTGTTAAAAGAACCATAGAAAATTCAATCAAATATTCAAAAGAATTAATGTGTTCATAACAAGACATCCGATTCGACTGAAATTCATTTTGTGAATGAAGATTAAAATACTGAATGTTCAAGCAAAATTTCAGGAGGACCGCATCATCACAACCAAAGAATTTAAGATTTTTAATTGTCAAGTTTTCACATATTTCTTTTTTCGAATAATTTCCAGAATATAATTAAGACCGCTGAGATTTTGCATTTATATACTAAGTATGAATTTCGAGTCGTTATATAAAATTTTTAGCCAATAGCGTTATTGCTCCACCAATGAATGAGCGCTCGAAAGCACCTGCTCAGGGCTTTTCCCATTTTTTTCAGTTATTGACGCTGTAACTCATTAAACTTGTGGGCATTCTCTTTGATACGTATAGGCCGCCGAATGTTTATCCATTTCGGCGAGGCTTTCAGATATCTCAGAAAATATTTTCTATTTCAAACAGCCAAACGGCACTTCATTTCGCAAAAAAATTTAAAATAAAAATGCTGGGGAAAAGGTTCCATTTCATTCCACCAACTTTTTGATATTAAACTTCTAGAGCTAGAGAAGCTACAGCAGTTTTTTCATCATAAGTTTTGGCTTCAATATAATCCCATATGGCAAATTTTTTCCTTGGGGAAGAATTAACTTGCACTGTCTTTCTCGTTCAGTCAATAATTTGCAATTCATTTATATGTATAGTTCCATTTGAATGCTTCATCTTTCTATTTTACTCTTTCTTATATTTACTGAAGCCTTCTCACAAAGTGAGATGTGACAGTGTAGTGTGTACCAACCAATTATTCCCCAGTTTCAGTATGTAAACGACAAAACAGAGCTTAAATGAAGTAGGTTTGTATTGATCAAAATGACATCATTTTCTCGTATATAACAGCATTCTAGAATATTCAACTCAGGAACGGAATTCGTACCCTTTAAATTATTTAATGCGGTTAAATTCAACAAGTTGAGAATTGTTTTAGCTCGTAACGGTTCAGTTCAGAGAACTGACTACAGAATACAATGGCATACTTCGGCAGAAAGTCTATGCCCCTCCAGATAGGTAGGCCGCTCCAATTGATATTGAGTTGAGGAAAATTAGGGATTACTATGTAAGAGGGAACACTGAAATTAGGCATTGTATGATTTTGGCGTAATTTGGTTGATACGGCAGCTGTGATTACTATAACATGGTCTGGATGAATATTTCAATCATGGTGGTATTCATAAGCGATAGAGGCGAAATGGGGTCTGTCCAATAATCACAGAAGAGTGCCTTTACTGAGTGAAGGAAAAGGGAAAGTTTGGTTATGTCTGCATGTTGTTCGTTTTGTATATAAATTTCGTTTTTCCAGATCTCAATCGAGAAAATTCTAACCAACACTCTCATGAGCCATTTAAAACAAACTCATTTCACACAAATTCAAAAATAACTGTGTATTTCCCCATTGACAAAATTCGAGTACAAAATTGGAAATACAGCGCGCCGAACTTCCCGGCCGTCGGATACCTACTTGCCGCCTCGAGAAATTTCGCTCACATGCCCCAAAGATCTTCCTGGCGACCAACGACTCGCCGCCTCGCTGATCTTCGCTTCGCGTCTCCTAGGTGCGTGTCTACCCATTTATTTCAATGCAAAAGATCCCAGCGGAAAACGACGCGTTCCTTCCGACCGCTTCGCTTCGTCCAAGTGCGCGTCTAATCTGCCTCGCGCCTAACGATTCTGATCTTCGCTTCGCGCCTCCCAAGTGAGCGTCTACCCATTTGATTCAGTGCAAATCGTGCCTGCGGAAAACAACTCTTCGCTTAGTCTCGTCTCGTCCAAGTGAGCGTCAACCTTTAGATTTGGCCGAAATCAAAAATTCACTGGCTTTCGCCGCTTGAGTTTCGACGTAGTTCGACATTATTTCAATAATTTTAATTCTGACAAGACGTCAAAATGAAACCAGTCAATCATAATTCTCAGAAACACGGCCCATAGCAACGTTAAAGATCCAATTTACAATATAATATTAATTTTTCCATTTTAAGAACGTTAAGATATTGTTTCGATCAGAAAAAAAAAACTATTGATTACAACACGAGAAATATGAATATATTTCCCTAGTTCTAATAATAGCTATACTTATACAGTTCACTTTTTCATATTTTTCTCGAATATTAGAACTATACCCAACAAGAGCAAATAACTGGTATAATTTACCGAAGTGTGCGGGCAAAATAGTTCCGCGATATGACTCGGCGGTTCGAACTGAGGCGAGGAAAACGGATGAAAAATAACGATGTCCTTGACCGGCTTAATGCAAATTGAAACGACTCCGACGGACGGACCAATCTAGTTCTACACATATTGAATGATGGCTCCTCTCTCTATGATCTAAAATTGAAACATGGTGTGATGAAAATGTGAATGTTTTTACAACTCTGAGTTATGAGCAAAAAGTTTGACTTTTGTTTGTATAGTATATAACATTACTAGCAAGGTAAGAGGGTTTTTACTGGCGAATAGAGGATATAATTGACGAGCCGCAGGCGAGTAGTCAGTTACCTCCTTGAGCCAGTAAAACCCGTTACCTTGCGTGTATTGTTTTATATTTTATTTGTTTCTCATTTGTAAAAAGGTTAGATGAATTCCAAATAAATCTCAATAATTTGTCGCAAATGTCGTAAGCTATGGAAGCGTTGCCATGAACATGTCTATTTATTTTTCTTTACATTTGTTTTGGCGAAAGCGAAAATGAATGTACCAAAAGAAATTATTCAGGCAGCCAGCAGTGTTGCTTCAAGTTTATTACCTGCAAAATCAGCTTCAAGGTACGAGCGAGAATACGACGACTTCAAAAAGTGGCAAAACAAAAATAGTGTGATTGGGGTAACTGAAGATGTTTTGTTGGTATACTTGAATCAACTATCAGCTAGATTCAGCCTTAATACTTTATGGGCAAAATGGTCTATGCTGAATAGCTGCTTGGAAATGAAAGAAAATGCCCCTGTTCGCAGGTTTGTTTTCCTTAAAAATTTATTGAAAAATATGACGTTTAGTTGTCATTTGCAGATTTCAAAAGGTAATAGCGTTTCTGAAACGAAAAAATGAGCGTTATACGCCAATAAAGGCCAAGGTATTAAGTAAAGAAGAGGCTGAACAATTTCTTTTACATGCTCCTGATGACCAGTGGTTGCTGGCGAAAATTGTAACAATATTTGGGATTTTTTGATGTTGTCGATGTGACGAAATTCTCTCCTTAAACATGAATGATGTAGAAGATATGGGAAAATACGTTATTGTGACATTGCGGCAAACAAAAAATTTAACATGATTTTCAACATATATGACGATAAAACAAAATTTTCTTATGTAAATAATACTACTAACTAGTAAAAATTTTGCAAGTTAACTGTCAGTTTTACAAGTTAGTGACTTGATAAGATAAACTTTCTTGATTAATATTGTGTTTTTGGAAACTGACGTTTACAAATGAGATACAAATAAAAGTAATTACTTCAAACCATTAACCTTTAGTCGATTTTTTATAGAAAGTTTTCACACTACTTCCACAAAATCCTCACTGATGAAGACTTCGTCATCAAGCTTATCCAACTTTGTATAATAATCCTACGAGAAAATGATTCACGCTGGCATTCATCTAGGATATCGAAATTGCCTGAAAGTTTCAACTTCCGTAGTCTTCAAACTTCAATGAAACCAATAGGGTATCTTAAGTTTTAATAAAAGTATATGTACAGGTACAAAAATTTATCGAAACATTATGAATAAATGATGGCGTAGATCAAACTTTCTACCAGTCCCTGAGATGTGTTAGATTTGGGAATCATGAATTTGCAATTATGGAATCTATAAAGCTTCTAAACTCCGACACTTTTGTGTAGGCTCCAGGTTCGTTCGGAGCTGCACAGTCTGGTCCGAAAGAAACTATTCCAATCACTTGTCCATCCAGAACTATAGCACCACCTGAGTCACCCTGGAAATTTTCGAGAGTTAGTTGGATCGGGAAGCACTTATGCGGGTGAATTCTATAATGTTCTAAACCCGAGACAGCTGCCAAAAAGTATAATGTTGAACGAGTTGCAGAATGGGCTCTTATTCTAACACGAATGCGGATTTCGTCAGTATTGGAATTGACTTCATGCAACGAGTATATTTCTATTTAAGACTTGTTTTATTGAAAAACTGTCCAAATTCGATGAAGAATTCAGATTATGGATTCTGGTGACGTTTGCGTTGTATCTTGGCAGTTGGTGTGACTGTTACGGCAAATGACAGATTTCTGAATTTGAATAGCAAGTTTACAATATTCATAGTTATTTTTGTATTGAGTGCGTGAAATGAGTGTTTTTTTCATGGCAAATGAAAGTGTTAAAACTCGAATGTGCCATGAAAACACGAATTTTATTCTCACGAAATACAAACAACATTTTTTGTACAACTGTGAATGTGAATATACATCGTCTGAAATATAAAATGATTGAAGACAAAGCTTTCAATGTAATATTTCTATGCATACAACCGTTACTTTTTTTAACCGTTAAAAACAGACTTTTTTAACGGTTTTAAACGGTATAAACTTTTTTACAGTTAAAAAAATATTTTTTCAAATCTTTTGTGAAACTGTCAAAAAAACTTGACTTTTCTTCATCATTATGGATGCGTAAATGATTACTTTTTTTCACCGTTAAAAGAAGTCTTTTTTTAACGGTGAAAAAAAGTTAAGACTGTATGCATAGAAATAGTATATTGGAAGCATTGTCTTCAATCATTTTATTTTTCAGAGGATGTAAAATACCTATCACAGTTGTACAAAGAATGTTGTTTGTATTTCGTGAGTATAAAATTCGTCTTTCATGGCACACTCCCATTTGCCATGAAAAAAACACTCATTCAACCCACTTAATTAATACAAAAATAACTATATTATTATAGGTCAAAATTTCTTTGGAACTAACTAAGAATTCATTCCAACTTGTAATGTCATTTTGAGAAATATAAAATCTCCCAACATACAGCTGAAAATATTGAACATATAAGGATATTTGTGATTGGTGCAACAAATGTACAGGGTGATCTGAAGAAACTCATCATTATTTAAGCTTAGCTTTTCGTTTTTGATGTCATAAACAGTGTGTCACATTTAAAAAGCGGAACTTTGATCTGTATCTTTGTATTGAAACACCCTGTATATATTAAAATAATTTTAAATTGTGCTTTTGATTACTCTCCACTTATCATAAAAAATATTTTCAAATTATCATCATTTACACCCTCAAAATGACCATCGCGTGAGTGGTGGGTCACCCGGTATATTTTTTTTAAATTGAGAGCTAACAAAATACAATACATGAAACAAAAAAGTCCCTAGCTGAGGTTGGTGCAAAACGGGGTACCATACTATTCTGGCGTATGATACCAGAGCACAGGGAAAAACCTAGGTAGAAAAAACCCTGTCTCGTCGTTTTCACAGAATTGAAACTTGAAACTATTCGAATAAATACCATCAATATTTAAATACAGAATAATGAATTCACGCTCTCGGGCCAAGAGGGCTCTTTAAAACAGGTCTGGCATTCCAAGTGATGATTTTTCGAATCTCCTGTTCTTCTAAGACCGCTAGAGGACCCTATTGAAGGGTAATCATCTCCCATAGATATGAATAGTAATTTCGGAATAATGATAAAAATGTGTGACACACTCATATCAAAATGACATATAACTTATAACTGTAACTAGAGCACTAGAAAGATAGGTATGCCAGACAGGCTGACTGGGTCCAACCATAGACTCGAAAATTACAGATGGTAATGTCAATTTCTCAGTTATTGTGCTCTATTGTTAGTTGCGTGCTTTTTTGAGGAATAGTTAATAGAAAGTATTGATTTTTTATTCAAAACAATAAAGTTGGAGACTAGACAGGTAAGCATAAGCATTTATTCGATTACAGATTTCATTTCATTCGAATTGTTCTGTAATTTTCGAGTCTGTCGTTGGACCCAGCATGGCTGTCTGGTATACTCCCCTTTTCAGAGCCTTACTGTAACTACCTATCTCATAGATCTGAAACATTTTCCTTATAGCACAGATGATTCGTAATTGGTAGGAAGAGAATCTTTAAAACCTTAGGTATCTTTCAGACGAAACTGAAACTTTTACTTTCTACAATCAAAAAAATTCATTCATTACAGTTTTTATTCAGAACTGTAATGACTCATTACAATACTGAAATAGAGAAAAGAAAATATAGAAGTGCTATTTAACTTACTGGACAAGCATCTTTACCACCAATCGCATAACCAGCACAAAACATTCTGTCTGTGATTTGGTCGGCCCCATATATTTGCTGGCAGGTTTTTGTAGTAATGAGAGGTAACTCAACCTTCTGCAGAGATTGAGCTATAGGTCCGTTTGGTGAAAGAAGTCCATATCCTGTCACTGTTGCTAGACGATTGTCCTCCAATATATATCCTGCTGGAACCACTGAAATAGGAGCTACTTTCTCGTTGAATGTAAGAGCTTTTGCTAGTTTGAGGATAACAATATCATTGTCGAAAGTCTCCGGGTCAAAACCTTTATGCTGGAAGGCTGCTGTAACTGTGTATTCTGAGCCTCCAGCATTTCTGTAGTTGGAGCCGACACGAACGATCATCTCTGATATGTCTACGCTAAAATTATAATGAAAACGATTTAAAAAAGCCCTAAGCAGGTGCTCTTGAGCACCTGCAATAGTAGAGCGGTAGAGCAATAATGGTAAATTTCACTAGAATCAGATATCTTGTTATGGAAATATAGAGATTCTTCTTTTCAATATTCCAATTCAATTTTCTAAGGTTCTGTTTATACTATGACCACAAAATTTTGCATTAGGCTTATTATGAGCATCTCACATGTGGCCGCAAAATTTCATTTCGATTGGTTTCGTTTGTCTGAGATACTGAGGAACAAAAATTTTGCATGGCCATATTTTATGGAACACTGAACGATTTTGCTGGTTAACGAGCTTAACTGTGGCATTTGAGAACCGAAGTCACCCTGAAAATCGCAAGTCTCAAGGACAACTCCTTCGACAGTTACTGTCGACCGGACTGCCAAAAATTTGGGGATATTTGGGCAGAACCATATAGCAACCGTTTGAGTAGAAAGATCGCTCAAAAATATACACTATGGAGGAATGAAGTTTTTTGTGTAAACATTCGGAAACTCACTCCGTAAACATATGATATACAATATTTTTCATTCAGTTGAACAGTTGTATACTAGAGGAATTTACGTGCAATGTAACTTACTGAATCCCAGTTGTCGAATTGCAATGATGTAGTGTTGTATTCCGTTAATCGTTGGGAGTGGCTTAATGAAGTAGTATGAAAGGCAACCGCAAGTACTTGAATAGAGTATCACATATAAGATATTTCAATGCGCATACTGTGGTTCTCTACCACATTGCCACTACTAACGTTGAGAAAGTGACATCACTACAATATTGCACCCAGACAACTGGATTCAGTCAGTTTCAGCACTGTTCATTTGGACGGCAAAATTTTTTGCCTGATGCATTGAATATAGTAGTTTTGGATGTGAATTTCCAAACCTGTATACATATAAGTTCCAAGAAATGAAACTTGAAATGAATGGGAAGCTTTAGCAGACTCAATACTCAAGCAAGGGTGGTCCAAACCACTAAAGCTGTTGAAAATTTTACCCAAATTATAGTATATGGATTTCGTGAGTAGTGTTGAAAAAGTAGAGCTTCGACAATCGGTTGACACTTTTGCGAGAGTTATTGGCTCTGGAAAAATGAATTTCACCACACCTGATAATTCCTGAAATTCACTCCGTGTCTGGCAATAATGACGTATTTTCAAACGGCGTTTTCCATCGGTAAAAGTTGCTACAACCAAACTTATATCGTTGTGTAACCGTATATTTCAAGTTGGTGTGTAAATGAACTGTAAATAGATATACTGTGTTCTACGAAGACAAACTTCCAATCATGTCCATTCAGGAAAATTGAATGATAAGAATCCTACAAACATAGAGGGTTTTCCAATAAGAGACGTTATTTTGATATTCAAAGAAAAATGCCATTTTTCAATATATATTATCGGATGTTTACTTATATCATTATAAAGAAGAAACTATGCCGTTAATAGTGGAAAATAACATCAGGCAAATGATCACCACGACCACGCTTACAAGACCATAAGCTTTTAATGAAATTTTCTTTAACCAAATCGCAAAGTGGCTGCCCTATCTTTGAGGTCTTCAATTGACGCTGGGCTATTGGCGTAGACCTTCTTTTCACTTGGCCCCAAAGAAAGAAGTCGCAAGATGTTAAATCACAAGATCTCGGTGGCCAATTGTGATCACCTCTTCGAGAGATAACACGGTCCGGAAATTTTTTCCGCAAAAGATCAATGGTTTCTTTGCCTGTGTGGCACGTAGCGCCGTCTTGTTGAAAGTAAACGTTGTCCAGATCAATACTATCCAATTTCGGTCATAAAAAATCATTAGGAATGCCTAGTTCCAAAGAACGACGAGGAATGGACAAACCTGGGTTTCCTTCAACACTTTCGGCTACAGCAGCAATATTCTCGGCTGTATTTAAGCGACGTGCACGGGTTTTATTCTCAACATCACTAAATCGTCCCAACACCGCGAATTTTTCCACCAATTTCTTTATTGCGGTCTGACAAGGTGCTTCACGACGACCCAGAAAAGTTCGAGTTTCACGAACCGTCTCTGCCAAATGTTCACCATTTTACAGAGAATTTTAATAATTCCAGTGCGTTCTTGAACCGTGTATCGTTCCATTTTTATTAATGGCGTAGTTTCTACTTGTCAAATGTAAAAAATGGCAGCTTCATACGTGACATCTACCGAAATAGTGGGCTATTTAAACTAACACCTCTTATTGGAACACCCTTCATTATGTTATGGGTTTTATTGGGAAGGATGCTTCTGTGTGGGTTATACAACCACAAATGCAATTTTGAATCATTTTTGGGACAGAAATGATCGAATTCTCCAACACAAACGAAATAAATGTAGCTGGCCTCGAGATATACTTACTCATATGTGCAGTGTGCAGCAGACAAAATAAATCTTTCGTTTAAAATGGCACCACCACATACTCCATTTCCAACGCTCAGAGCGACTTGATAAGGAAAATCTTTTATGTCAGCCGGTTCACCTCCAGCTATTTTCAGCTTTGAATTCGATATATTGAGAGGTATACATACAACTGAAAAAAAACATAATACGTGAAAGATTAGGATAGGTCGATATCTGGATATGTGTCTGACGAAAATGGTGCAATGATTGCATTTATATTTGAAGGTCAGTTTATTTTTTTGATTGAGAGCATGAATATTATCGATACAAATACTTTTCGAAAGTGAAATGTCATTAATGATGATCTTTATTGTTTTCAAATGTTCGTTGTTTCACAAAAAATGTCATCATTCAAAATTTACATTTGGAGTTATTCTCAATCATCTTCAGTGAAAGCTTTCATGTTTCATTCACATTTTTCAATGATTTTTTTTCGAATAAATTTAACGAATTATTGATTATTGAGGAAATTTTCTTAACACTGAAGAATAATTTCTCTATCATTGCTGACACACTCGTTATTGTAATATTTGTGAAGAAAGAGAATCTTCTATAGGAACAAGCTATACAAGTTTGGGAATTCACATCGAAAACATAAGCAATTCAATACATCAGAGAATAACTTTGCCGTACATTTAAGCAGTGGTATATTCGAAAGATTTACGTGTTACGTTCCGGACTGAAATGAATGGTTCTAGGCGGATTATGCAATCGTCTCTGTCTTATCGTTGGAAGTGGCCTGAATGAACCAGTAGGGTAGGCAACTCGAGTCGAGTATTACGTGCAGCCTGATGTATTGACTTAATGCGTCGGGCTTACCGTGTTACTCGGTTCGAAGGAGAGGAGACAATGATATTATTCGTTCATTGGACCATCCATCTCACTTGAAATATAGCTCGTTAATCTGTCGAATATACCACTGTTCAACTAGACGGTTAAATAATCTCTCTAATGCATTGAATATCTTATGTTCCCGATGTAAATTCTTGAACCTGTATACTTTCGTGGGTTTCAAAAACCAGGATTATTTTCAACAAAATACATATCGCACCCCCGGTGCGACACTGTCACTTATGCAAAAAATGCAAAATTGAGTTAAATATGTATTAATTGTCCTAAAGCACCCCTTTACTTGGTGCAATAACGTTACTTCTGTAGTACGCATAGTTTCCTAAGAGGGCTACAGTGTCTTTGTGGTTTTGGCGCGAAACACGGTTACGCTGGGAGCTACACTGTTACTAAGGTAATTGTGTCATAATATTTTCTAGATTCTGGAGCAAAAGCGACCCAAGATGCAGTAGTTGTGACATTATTTCTCCAATATTTAAATATTTTTGAACTACATCAATGAAAAACTGTTAAAAAGTTTATGTTCATTTCGAAGAGTTTTTGATTATTTTATTAACAACTGTGCATTATTTGATTTGAAATAAAAATCAGAAAACATTTTGTACTCGTTTTTTCATAACTCAGTGTGACACAACTACAGTTATAATTTTTCGATAGTGCCAAAACGTCACTTTTGAGAGGGTTGAAATGTTTAAATAATCGTATAGTAAATTTTTTACGGTATTTAGTGATCACTATTCAACCAAAAGTGAAGTTAAAAGTTGACATTGTAGTAAAAGCCATTTGTCTCATCTCTATCTTCTATAGTTACCTATTCTTTAGTGACGTGTCAAAGTTTAAAAAGCTTCTCCTGAAAAACTACATTTCTGCATAAGTGACAGTGTCGCACCGGGGGTGCGATATATTTAGAAAAAAAGACAAGATCTGAGCAGGAGCTTTCGAGCACTCGTTCATTGGTGGAGCAATAAGAATATTGCCTCAAAATTTTATATGGCACTTGAGCTAGAAACCAAATATATAAATGCAGAATCTCAGCATAATCGGAATTATTTCTCGAAATTATTCAGAAAATGAAACATGTGCAAAATACCTGATAACAAAAAATTTAATTCTATGGTTCTGATGATTCGGTTCTCTTGAAATTTTGCATGAGCATTCAGTATAACAGTCTTCATTCACAAAATGAATTTCACTCGAATCGGATATTCTGTTATGGAAATATGAATTTTTTTTCAATATTCCAATTGAATTTTTTGTGGTTCTGTTAACATTATGGCCACAAACTTCTGCATTAAATTCAGTGCATCATTTTTCATTCACAAACTGAATTTCACTAGAATCGGATATCCTGTTATGAAAATATAAAGCTTCTTCTTTTCAATATTCCTATTGAAATTTTGATGGTTCTGTCAACATCATGGCCACAAAATTTCGCATGAACATTCATTGTATCAATCTTCATTCAAATAATAAATTTCACTCTAATCTTATATTTTTTTATGGAAATATAAAGTTTTTTCTTCCCAATACTCCAATTCAATTTTCTATGGTTCTGTATACACTATGGCCACAAAATTTTGCATCAGGCTTATTATGAGCATCATGCATGTTACCGAAAGATTTCATTTCAATTTGTTTTGTTTTGTCTGAGATGTTGAGAAACAAAAATTTTGAATGGCCATATTTTATTGAACACCTGAACACAGCCTGAAAATCTCAAATCTTTAGGACAATCCTTTGGAAAGTTATCGTGCTAACGGACGGCCCACGGACAGAATTGAATTTGACCACGGATTCGTCATCAGGGAGTCGAACCTTATCGTTTGAGACAATTTTCGACTCAAAATTCGAAAATTACAGACATTTAGACAAAACGATAAAGCACTTGATTAAGTAGAACGAATGCTCAAAAACATTAGTACCCATTCGATCCATATACCATCCATATAAAATTTTCTGATGAAAAATATATAATGTGTATCGATACCTCAAAGTGGAAGCTCAGTATACGAAATTGATTAATAATGACCCATTATGTGGATCGATTTTAACTTCTTCTTGTGTAATTGCCACATAAAACATGGAAATTTATATTATGTCAAATGTGAGTCTCTCTAATGCAAAATAAGAATATAGGTATTTCAATCAAGAATTTATACTCAACCAATAATTAGGTCGGCGAAAAAATCTTGTAATCAATTCGTTAATTAATCTAGCTATTAATAAAGTACCTACCCAGTACATTGAATAGGTAACTAATAAGATTCATTTAACTCAAGCGATAATATCTATTTTGAATCAAAAAACCAATTTCCAATTCAATTTATTCCAAAATGAACATAATAACGAACTACCAAAAGTTTGAATAATTGTATATTAGAATATGTATTATTCAACAATTGAACTCACCAATTTCTATCAGGAAAACAAACCACAAAATTAGAATACTATGTGCAATCGTCATTTTTGCTGTATTCCTCGAATCTACTGTGATAAAATCATAACGCGAATTCTAATGAATATATATATTTATTTATGATTAAAATGCTTTTATCTCATCTATTGTTAAGTACATCATATGTCTGATTTATTTATATGTTCAATGAACACCTCAGCATATTTCCTGTGATATCTGAAGTGCCTACCTGGTTTATCCATTAGATGGAGTATTTTTTGAGATTTCTGTAAATTACCTGGTCCATTGATAAATAGGTAATTAAAGGATGTTGACACGGAAATTTTGTTGTTATTTTTCTAGTTTTATTCGTAGAATACATACTGTTCGAAGTTTCTACAGAAGATTATAATCTTTGTGTGGAAAAAATGAATATGGGAATATTTTTTATGGAAAAAATATATTAACGAAATTATTATTTTGTTCATAATTCTCCTATTGGTACCAGGGCATTGTGGCATTGAAGAAAATAAATATTGCAAAAAGTGCATCTAGGTTGACACCTGTTGGACCTGAGCCATTCTGTGCGCTTGGAAAAAACCATCGAGATATAATAGAGAATAGCCGCTATGCCATACCACTGGGCGGGGCTAAGTCGGGGACCAATATGGCGGAAAGTTCAGGGTTGAATTAAGTTGCCAGTTTTTTCCGTTTACAACTTTCACCCAAAAAATACGACGTGTTTTGTCTTTAGGAATCCTATTCAAATAAGGTCAATTGAATATCAAATAAATAATTTTTCTTCAGGCGATAATATACACATATAAAAAGATATCAGAATACCAAGACAGACTAGCAAAAATTTCGAATGCGGATCTGTTCAGTACTTATCCCTACCTGTGATATGTTTTTCCTCTAATTTTCTTCTTATCTGTCTCTTCTCTGCTTGAAAAGAGCCTTACAGTGCACGATACCATTTTATTGTTTATTATTAAGCAGAAAGAATCACAATTTAACTAGAAACAGGCGCAAGAATCACAATTCCTCCAGAAAATTCAACGATTGTCAAATCTGACGTTAGGTAGTAGCCTTGTTTATGTAACTCTAGTTGTCCAATGAAGTGTAGTTCGGGGAGTTAGCTCACAGAGGGAGTTTTGGTCAACTTCACTATTTGCTTCTTCTTTTTTATATATCCCCATCTTCGTCTACACTATTTAGCAACATTTGACTTTCTTAATTCGCGCGCAATGAATTCGTAGTAAAATTCAAATTGAATGTATGAATGGGCACATCTAAACAAAAGCTCCCTCTGTGAGCTAACTCCCCGAACTACACTTCATTGGACAACTAGAGTTACATAAACAAGGGTAGTAGTAATATGGCGCATCTGATATCACGTTTATTACAATGATGTCAACTCTATAGTCTATACTATCCTACCTCTATGGAAAAAACCAATGAAAGTTTAAAACCCTGTTTGGTTTGTTTTCAAGTTTCGTATTTTATAGGGTGAAATTTTGTTAAAATATTTGTCTGAGTGAATTTCATTCAAATATAAGAATAATTCAATTTCGTTTCGATGTTTTTAAATGAACCTCGAAGATAATAAAAATTATTTTTTTTCATTATATTAGTCATCACTACAAATCACAATTTATACTTTGCACTTTTCAATAGGGTGCAAATCTGCGAGTTCAATACCCGGCTAGGTAACAAATTTTGCAAGTCGGTAGCGACCCCGTTGACTTTCAGGTCACTTATTTGCAGTGTTATACGTGGACACGTAGTAACAAAGTCTACACAAATAGACTATTCGTTTCGAAGAGTTTCGTGCTCCTGAGTAACTCAAATGCTCGAAATACGGCTTGCCAGCTCAGGAGCTTGAAATTCTTCGAAAAAAATACTCTAGAAATACAACTGATTCTTCTGACTTTGACTACATAACTTCAGAGAGGCTTAGAATTACCCTATTCAATTAAAATCATGTTCGAACATTAATATTTGTATCCGCGACTATTGTAAAATCCGTCCATTGCACGTCTCTGTGCTAGGCTTCAATAATAATCAAATTCAAATTTTTTGAAGATAACAACATACTGGTAAAACAACAATGTGGTTTTAGGAAAGGTCGGTCTACTATAAATGCAATATACCAGGCATTGAAAACCATCATCAAATCATTGAATCAGCAACATACCACAGCGGCCTTATGCTTAGATTTGTCAAAAGCTTTCGATATGGTTAATCATCAGAGGTTGCTAGCGAAATTGGAAAAATATGGAATAAGAGGTGTGGCACTAACCCTAATGAAAAATTATCTAACCAACCGAACTCAAAGGACAATAAGCAGGAGTAAAGATGGAGAGATCAAAACATCTAAGTTAAAACAAGTAGAGAGCGGAGTCCCCCAAGGTTCTATTCTGGGACCACTACTTTATATACTATATACGAATGATCTAGTTCAAACCACAGACAACGATATGGTTATGTTTGCAGATGATACCACAATAGTATGTGAAGCTGAGGATGGAAAAGAGTGTCAATTAAGTCTTGAGAAAGACATGAAGAACATAAACAAATGGTTTAGCAACAACAACTTAATGCTTAATTTAAAGAAAACTAAACTTGTTTTAATCAGAGGAAGGAATGATCAAGTCAATCTGAAACATCAAGACACTAAAATAGAAACAGTTTTTAGTACACCCTTCTTGGGAATAATTATAGATCGAAATCTAGACTGGAAAGATCAGATAGACAAGACTGCAACAACTATAGCACGCCACTGCTATGCCTTAAGGATTGTCCGAGACACAGTGGGAACAGATGCTGCATTAACCTCTTACCATGCATACATCCATTCAACAATTAGATATGGAATAATCTTCTGGGCAAGATCTACAGAAAGTGAAAGGATATTCAGATTACAAAAAAAGTATATAAGAGTAATTTTTGGAATGCGACAAATGGAGACCTGTAGGACAGTGTTTAAAAATCATGGTATACTAACCCTATATAGTATGTATACAGGGTGTCCCATTACTCGACGTCAACCCGGAACCGGGTGAAAAGGCAAGTGATGCTGGTTGTCAGAAAAATATAAAAAAAAATCTAAGTTGCATGATTTAAAAATAATGCGCATTTAAAAAAACACTCAAAATTCCACACCCTGTGACAGTCTTTTCGCTCCTGTTGCCACAAATATCAACTTTTTCCAACTTTTTTCTTTGCTGTGTAACCTTGAATAATGCTTGTCTAAACTGTAATAAAAATTTTGATACCAGCTGATCTAGGTTTCATAAAAATAGGGCTTACTTCTCAGAAAAAAAATTCGAAATAAACAATTGCCTAGTTTCAACTGACTGTATTGAAAAAAAAATGTACTACGTAGTTTTGGCATGTTTTTTCAAAAGTTGGCGCATTTAGTAAGGATTCCATAATGGTATAATACTTGTTTAATTGTAGCTGCCGTAGTTCAAATTTATTTTCGATTGCCTTTGAATACACTTTTTCGTTAACTGCTTCCCAGTAATAAAGTCCAACGAATTCAAGTCCGGTGAACGGGCCGGCCACGAGATTGGACCAGAACGTCCGATCCATCTTCCGGGAAAAAATGTTACCAGAAAAAAAAATTTTCAGAGAAATTTCCCCGGAAAATTTTTTTCTGGAAAAATTATTTTCTCTGGAAATTTTTTTTTCTGATAATATTTTTTCCCGGAAGATGGATCGGACTTTCTGGTCCAATCTCGTGGCCGGCCCGTTCACCGGACTTGAATCCGTTGGACTTTATTACTGGGAAGCAGTTAACGAAAAAGTGTATTCAAAGGCAATCGAAAATAAATTTGAACTACGGCAGCTACAATTAAACAAGTATTATACCATTATGGAATCCTTACTAAATGCGCCAACTTTTGAAAAAACATGCCAAACCTACGTAGTACATTTTTTTTTCAATACAGTCAGTTGAAACTAGGCAATTGTTTATTTCGAATTTTTTTTCTGAGAAGTAAGCCCTATTTTTATGAAACCTAGATCAGCTGGTATCAAAATTTTTATTACAGTTTAGACAAGCATTATTCAAGGTTACACAGCAAAGAAAAAAGTTGGAAAAAGTTGATATTTGTGGCAACAGGAGCGAAAAGACTGTCACAGGGTGTGGAATTTTGAGTGTTTTTTTAAATGCGCATTATTTTAAAATCATGCAACTTAGATTTTTTTTTATATTTTTCTGACAACCAGCATTACTTGCCTTTTCACCCGGTTCCGGGTTGACGTCGAGTAATGGGACACCCTGTATATATGAATCCGTAATATTCGTAATCAATAACATCAGCGAATTTAAAAATTTAGAACATCCATATAATACCAGAGGGAAAAACTATCTCATTGAAGAAAAGGCTAATTTTACATACTTACAGAGAAACGTAACATATAGCCTACTAGCAATCTGGAATAAGCTACCAGAAAATTTTAAAAATCGAACACTCAATGCACAGAAGAGTGGACTCAAACGTTTTCTCATGAAAAAATGCTACTACAGTGTAGATGAGTTTCTTCAGGACAGTAACTTCGAGGAGCTGTAAACTCTGATGTAAAATGAATTATATTTTTTTTGTATTTTTTGTAATTTGACGAGGTCAACACTGTATAGTTTAAGACTGAATAAACTTTTCTCTCTCTCTCTCTCTAATACCAATTAATTACAAGAGAATAATGATATTATAATTCACTGCTGTCAGATGCTTCATAGATTTAGCTTTGGTATAATATTCTTTAAATTGGTATTTCTTCAGTATTCATAAGTACTCCAACTAACAAATTTGGGCATACCTTGTCAATCGAGGGCCAAATCTACTTTCATTACTCATATCAATTGAAGCTTTTTTATTGCAAAATATAAAAAGAAGGGTTCTTGTCGCGATCGCCAAATGAGAAAATCTTCAAAAATATATAAAGTTTATTTTGTCATTCGCGTATAATGGCTGTTGTTCACTCGGTAATCTTCACCTCGCGAATAATAGCTATCATTATAAGCTCGTTGCATAATATAATATTTATTGTTTTGAATATACGAAATTTGAAGGAAACCCTTGTAAAGCAGTAATCCGATCAGATTATTCACATCCCACACCAAAGGACAATACATCCAACTAACTCGGTAGCTTTGACAATATAAAATTAAACAATTGCACGCTGAATAGGTAGACTTCAGGCCGGCCGCATAGTTTCCGCGATTCTGTTGTGGGGAGAACCAGCCACAAACCCCCTGTTATTGGCGGTCAATAGACCAATTAGGTTTTAGTTACAGCGGATGTTTTGAAACATAGTTGATTTCGTATTGTTGGGATTCTCGTTTCCGGGCGCTAAGCACTGCTCGGAAGTTGGATTGTTATAATTTATAATATGGGCTAATGTAATTTGGCCAGATACGACTGTAAATTGTCAATTAATTGTCATTAGAATTCGAAAGTAAAGCTGTGGAAATATTCCTCATATCAAGATATCAATAGGTATTTGTTATTTCATTTACAGGATGAATCTGTTAGTAGATCCATAGAATAATGAGAAAAGAGACGCGACAGTAGATGGCTTTGGAGAACTGCCCTGTACAGGGTGGGCATATTTTGATGTTTTAGCACTACAACTTTTAAACCAGAGGAGATAGACAAAATCTGATACCCACTTCTCAATCTCTATTTCTGAGAAACCAACAAGAGTGGTATTCATTTTTGGCTACCTTCTTTTGTTTTCGAGCTATAAGCGAAAATTGGAAAAGTGTCGATATCGAAAAAAAATCATACCTCCGCTAATACTGATGATAGAGCTCTGAAATTAAAACATTATACAGGCACTTTTTTACTTAAAATCCAGTGCCGTGCTCTTCTTTTCTGCACCATTTCTAATTACGAAGCTATGACCCGAAGTTATGTTTCTTTAAATGTGAATACTAGATTTTTGTGCCATTTTCTGAAAGCTTAATTTTTTCTGATTTCAAAAATATATAACATTGTATGCTTTGTATCAATATGGGTATAGAAAATGGTCAAAACCCTATTTTCATCTGAGATTCAATAATTTCTATGGTTTCAACTGTTGATGAGCACAGAAAAATGGAGCTTACTTTAACAAGAGCATTTTCCTTTCGTCAATCGCATTATTTCTATGCTTTCAACTAATTTCTACAAAATTCGAACATGGATAATAATATTCTTAAATGGATTACGAAATAACGGAAAGATACGCATGATCCTCCGTTTCAATATATATAGTTAGTTATAATGAATACAGGAGAATATTTTTTTTATTGCTCTCCAGAATAAATACGCACAAGTGCCAGTCTATTTCAAATCGCATATGAAATAAAGCATAGGTATAGAAATGATTAAAGTTATCAATTCAGTTAGAAAAGTAACAAAGGAAAAATATTTTTCAATACTTAATAGTGATTACAATAATAGGTCAGTAGGTATATATATAGGTTGAATGAATATATATACCTACTGACGTATTATTGTAATCACTATTAAGTATTGAAAAAAGGTAATAAAGGTAATAACTTAGAATGAGGATCAAGTTTCAGAGCAGTCCATGAAAAGACTACTGAAAAGACATTGTGGTAATTATACGATGCTAAATTTTTCAGTGCTCATCAACAGTTGAAACCATAGAAAATATTGAGACTCAATAGGTTTTGAACATTTTCTATACTCATATTGATACAAACCATACAATGTTATATATTTTTGAAAAAATTAAGCTTTCAGAATATGTTACAAAAATTTAGTATTCTCATTAAAAAAACAAAACTTCGGGTCATAGCTTCGTAATTAGAAACGGTGCAAAAAAAAAGAGCACGCCACTAGATTCTACGTAAAAAGTTTCTGTATAATGATTTAATTTCAGAGCTCTATCATCAGTACAAGCGGAGATATGAATTTTTTTCGATATCGACACTTTTCCAATTTTTGCTTATAACTCGAAAATAAAAGAAGGTAGCCAAAAATGAATACTACTCTTGTTAGTTTCTCAGAAAAAGAGATCGAGAAGTGGGTATAAGATTTTGTCTCCTCTGGTTTAAAAGTTGTAGTGCTAAAACATCGAAATATGCCCACGCTGTACATGCAGACAGATAATATAGACTGATGCGTGACAAAAAAATTCAAGTTCCAACATATAATAATGAAATTCTAGAACTGAAATATTGTCCTTTACAAATTATACATATGAAGATTACAACTACACCCTAAAATACCATGTATATTCCAGCATAACGCGTCGTGCAAAATATGGCTATCAATTTTCAATCAGTCCATTACGCCTACTGCTTTACCATAATATGGTTCGATAATTACAATACCATCAATCACCCATATTGCCAACAAAAGAAACGAAATGGAATCCAAGTATCTATTACACGCGGTTCACGATACACTATAAAAGCCATTTCGGCCTATGGCCAGAATAAAGGAACAATTTATATCAATCATTCGTTTAGGGAGCTATTAGAAAATTGGTATTTTGTTGATAAACAATTTGGGTAACCTGAACCTCTGCTATGTTGAAACCGAACGAAATATTTCGTTTAAGTGCATTTTCCTGGGTGTATCTGAATAACACCGAAAAATATTTAAGGGGTGATAATTCAGATCACTTCATGAAAAAACTTTTTTTTAGTTTCACCCAACAACTGACTAAAAAAGTGGTACGTCACTGAGATGATTTCAACAAACAATTTTTTTTTATTTTTCGTTCAATTTATGAAAAAAAAATTCTAGCCCCTTTATGTGTGTGGTGCCGTTTTTATGTAGGAAAATAAAACATCAATGACACATTATCTACTTAATGGGTCAAAGATGTCTACACTACGGTAGACGTTACATTAAGATGTTTTTTCACAGTAGGACGGCACCACACAAACAAGAGATTTCTGTACCAAATTGGAAGAATATTAAACAGAAATCATTAGTTCAAAATATTTCATTAAAACTTTAACAACCTGTATCTTAGAAATTATGCATAAAGTGATCTGAGGAATCACCACTTTCATTTTTCTGTGTTTTTGTGATACACCCTGTATATACATGCCACATACAGAATGAATGGGCATTTCTTGAGCGTGAAATATTGGGTTCAACCAATGAAATCAATGCTAAAGCCTACGTCACAATCAACCGCCAATTCTGATTTTTTGTATTCGCTACCTTTTTTTCGGTGAGTTCAGTATTTCTGAGAACTCGTTCTTCTTACACGAGTTCTTTATCGTTTTGGTCAAATGTCTATAATTTTAGGATTTTGAGCCGATAGGGTTATAATCCCTGATGACGAATTCTTGGTCAAATTCAATTCTGTCCGTTAGCAAGATAACTTTCGAAGGGATTGTCCTAAAGACTTGAGATTTGCTGGTTGAGTTTGGTTCCCAAATGCCGCGGTTGAGTTCGTTAACCAGCCAAATCGTACAGGATGTTCCATAAAATATGTCATTAGAGTTATTCAATCAACGAGGTTATTGAAGACAGCGACTAATGGAAGAGATTGTTTTACAGATGTGAAAAAAATGTTTTTTGAAAGATGACACTACCAGCTTTTATTGAAGTATAACAATATGAAAACATTCAACTTGTAAACGCCATAAAAAAATTCTTCAAAAAAGTTCATAGTAAAAATATGTATTGACTTTCTTAGTAAATCCGCAATAGTACAAGAACTAGCAAATTGAAGTATAATTTCAATGATTTAACACGCGAGGATATTAGCTACAAAACAACATTCACATCATATCTGTAAGTTATATAATTTGAGAGTTATTGCTGTTCGAACATGATCACTACGCGAGCAAATAAATAACTCTCAAATCATTTAACTTACAGAAATGATGTGATTGTTGTTTTTTATCTTGTGTCCTTGCGTGTTAAATCATTGAAAAAAATTATACTCCAATGGGCTAGTTCTTGTACTATTGCGAATTTACTGAGAAAATCAGTACATATTTTCACTATGAACTTTTTCAAAGAATTTTTTTAAGGCGTTTTCAAGTTGAATGTTTTTATATTATTATACTTCAATGAAAGGTGGTAGTATCATCTTTCAAAAAACATTTTTTTCACATTTGTAGAACCTTTATGTGCAAAGAAATCGATATTATTTGGAAGGGTCAACGAAAATAAAAAAGGAAATTCAAAATGGGGGCTACTCCAAAACTAAGGAGGTAAACTTCCAAGTTTGGGTGTTTTTGTCGATATTAAGTATATTTGATGACCTTGAATTTATTCATCAGAAACTCAAGTTATGCGATAATTCAACCAATAAAACAGTCGTCCGTGAGGGGACTTCTTCCTTCATTTAAAACCTTAATGATCAGAGTAAATAAACTCATCCGGAATGAACAAGCTCATCTGTTATATGATTATGAGGTCGGCAGTGATTTATTTCGGTTTGGCATTGCAATAAAACGGAGAACTTTGTAAAACATTATATTTCCCATGATAAAGGAAAGACACGGTAAAAGCTCATACATCATCGTTGTTGCGGATTCGGGATATTTTAATGAATATCAGACATGACAGATATTATTATTCAGCGAAAATTTTCATGATTGAGGTTAGCACTCCCATTTACCCCTACATTTAAGAGTTTGTGGGCGTTTTGTTAGCAGCAATGTGCTTCGATTTCACCCAGATGTTGGCAATTTGAAAATGGGCTTTTTTAGTGATTTCCAGAAAAATACTTCAGAAAGAATGAACCTTCAGGAAATCATGGTGATAATCCGTCTTTTGTTCCGTTAAAAGGTTTCTGGGAAAAAAATCAAGAAAAGCTCTGCGCAGGTGCTTTCGAGCACTCGTTCATTGGTGGAGCAATAATGATTTTACCTCAAAAAATTATATGAGGTTTATTATGAGCATCTTGCATGTGGCCGCAGAATTTCATTTCGATTGGTCTCGGTTTGTCTGAGATATTGAAAAACAAAAAACAATTTTTTCGTCGATCTCAAAATAAAAAGTGATTTTAATGTGTACCACGAAATTGATCATAATGATTCTACCTCAAAAGTTTATATGAGGCTTATTATGAGCATCTTGCATGTGACCGCAGAATTTCATTTCGATTGGTCTCGGTTTGTCTGAGATTTTGAAAAACAAAAAACAATTTTTTCTTCGATCTCAAAATAAAAAGTGATTTTAATGTGTACCACGAAATTGATCATAATGATTCTACCTCAAAAGTTTATATGAGGCTTATTATGAGCATCTTGCATGTGACCGCAGAATTTCATTTCGATTGGTCTCGGTTTGTCTGAGATATTGAAAAACAAAAAATAATTTTTTCGTCGATCTCAAAATAAAAAGTGATTTTAATGTGTACCACGAAATTGATCATAATGATTCTACCTCAAAAGTTTATATGAGGCTTATTATGAGCATCTTGCATGTGACCGCAGAATTTCATTTCGATTGGTTTCGGTTTGGCTGAGATATTGAAAAACAAAAAACAATTTTTTCGTCGATCTCAAACTGAAAAGGGATTTCAATGTGTACCACGAAATTGATTATAATGATTCTACCTCAAAAGTTTATATGAGGCTTATTATGAGCATCTTGCATGTGGCCGCAGAATTTCATTTCGATTGGTCTCGGTTTGTCTGAGATTTTGAAAAACAAAAAACAATTTTTTCGTCGATCTCAAAATAAAAAGTGATTTTAATGTGTACCACGAAATTGGTCATAATGATTCTACCTCAGAAGTTTATATGAGGCTTATTATGAGCATCTTGCATGTGGCCGCAGAATTTCATTTCGATTGGTCTCGGTTTGTCTGAGATATTGAAAAACAAAAAACAAGTTTTTCGTCGATCTAAAAATAAAAAGGGATTTTAATGTGTACCACGAAATTGATCATAATGATTCTACCTCAGAAGTTTATATGAGGCTTATTATGAGCATCTTGCATGTGACCGCAGAATTTCATTTCGATTGGTCTCGGTTTGGCTGAGATATTGAAAAACAAAAAACAATTTTTTCGTCGATCTCAAAATAAAAAGTGATTTTAATGTGTACCATGAAATTGATCATAATGATTCTACCTCAGAAGTTTATATGAGGCTTATTATGAGCATCTTGCATGTGGCCGCAGAATTTCATTTCGATTGGTCTCGGTTTGGCTGAGATATTGAAAAACAAAAAACAATTTTTTCGTCGATCTCAAACTGAAAAGGGATTTCAATGTGTACCACGAAATTGATCATAATGATTCTACCTCAAAAGTTTATATGAGGCTTATTATGAGCATCTTGCATGTGGCCGCAGAATTTCATTTCGATTAGTCTCGGTTTGTCTGAGATATTAAAAACAAAAAACAATTTTTTCGTCGATCTCTAAATAAAAAGGGATTTTAATGTGTACCACGAAAATGATCATAACTGACCCATTTCCGCCGACCTCGAAATAAAAGGTGATTTCAAGGTGTACGAAATTGATCATTAATGACCCATTTCAATGCTCAATTTTTTGGCTAGTTTAATGTGCAATCCTCATGGCAACCGTTCAAGAATTATTCAAAAGCACTACGAGAAATGTCAAAAATCCACTGGAACATGGATACAATGAAATTTAATTATGTCGAATGTAAGTCTTGTGCAAAATGGGAATGTATTTCAATCAAGAATTTAGATACAAATCATATTTAGAACGTCGGAAAAATCTTGTAATCAACTCGGTCTCGAACTGCCTATAAACTCATTATGCCCCAATATCGAATTCAATAATTCGAATAATTTAAAACTTGTGCCAAAGTCATGTAACCAAGGAAACACCGTAGTACTCACCCTGTATCTGCGAAGTAACCTTATTTACATTCCAGATTAAACTTCTTTAAATATTAGTTCAAACATGCGTAACACAGGATAAGCGCACCCTTTACACGTTGGATGGTTAAAATTTAAACACGAGGGGTAATTACAAAACTTCCACCGGCAATAATGCCTTATCTGATACCGAATTAACAAAATGTTCAAATAGACTTCGAATTAATTCCCATACTACATTCCGACCTCAGCTCTTATTGTCGACACTTAAGGCAACCTGAATAGACGAAAAGAGATAAGGAAGGGGATTTGTACATCCGCTATGCACACTTCCAGAATTTCATTAACATGAAAAGTTGGACTGCCACCTCGTTACATAAGAGCTCAAGCGATGTCGCTTGTTCAGGATAGAATGGAAGTATCTGGGGACTCCTGATTTACTATTATTGGAAAGATGTAAATTTTGTAGACTTTTCATTTCGAGCAGGCTGGGTGTTATCGATCCTTCTAAATCCGACATATTGCTTTCAATCTGGATTTAAGTTGAGTCACATCCTGCTTGCTTGATTCCTTCTATCGTAGGATGTTGTAGGATTTTACAAGGGAAGTGAATCGGTGATCTTTAGAAGGTTGAGAAGAGATTGTTTTGATATCAATTCAGCTTGGTGCGATACCATGAAACAAATAAATTTCGTTTTACTTTCTATTTCAGCCTCATGATGATGAACATTGAAAAAAGCCGTCAATTAAAGATAGGAGCGTTTGAGCGAAAGCAATGCAACTAAAAGCTTTCAAGATATTCAAATTACAGAGCAATAATCAAGAGCTTAATACAGTAAGACCTAAAAAGGAACATAAAATAACCAAAAATTGCATAATATGAGAAGTAACTCATAAGTGTCCTAGAGCCTATATTGGAGAAACCAAACGTACGTTATATGTTCGAATCAAAGAAGATAAAAACTGGATGAACAGGAAGATACTGATGAGTCAAAGCTTGAAGAACACGCTTTGAATGGTACAAGCTTTGAATGAAGACTATAGAAATCTGTGGGGTGAAGCTTCCATGAAATCAAACGTAGAAAAATGATCAAATGAATTGTTCAATATGAATTTCATTAACATAAAAAGTTGTACTGCCACCTCGTTACATAAAAGCTCAAGCGATGTCGCTTGTTCAGGATAGAATGGAAGTATCTGGAGACTCCTGATTTACTATTATTGGAAAGATGTAAATTTTGTAGACTTTTCATTTCGAGCAGGCTGGAGTTATCGATCCTTCTAAATCCGACATATTGCTTTCAATCTGGATTTAAGTTGAGTCACATCCTGCTTGCTTGATTCCTTCTATCGTAGGATGTTGTAGGATTTACCAAGGGAAAGGAATCGGTGATCCTTAGGAGGTTGAGAAGAGATTGATTCAATGTAAGTTCAGCTTGGTGCGATACCTTGAAACGAATTAACTTCGTTCTACTTTCTATTTCAGCCTCATGATGATAAACATTGAAAAAAGCCTTAATAAAGATAAGATCGTTTTAGCGAATGCAATGCAACTAATGGCTTTCAGGATATTAAAATTACAAAGCAATAATCAAGAGTTTAATACAGTAAGGCCCGATGAGGAAAATAATATGACCAGAAATTGCATAACATGAGAAGTACCTCATGAGTGTCCTAGAGCCTAAATTGGTGAAACCAAACGTACTTTAAATGTTCGAATCAAAGCAGATGAAAAACCAAAAATTGCATATACGAGGTACCTCACGAGTATCCTAGAGCCTATATTGATGAAACCAAACGTACTTTAAATGTTCGAATCAGAGAAGATGAAAACTGGATGAACAGGAAGATACTGATGAGTCAAAGCTTGTAGAACATGCATTGAATGGTACAAGCTTTGAATGAAGACCATAAAATTGTATGGTGTGAAGCTTTCATAATATCAAACGTAGAAAATGATCAAATGAATTTTTCGATTTGAATTTAATTAACATGTAAAATTGGACTGCTACTTCGTTACATAAAAGCTAAGGCGATGTCCTGATTTACTATTATTGAAAAAATTAGATTATATTGGATATAGGTACTAAACGTTCTTTGAATGTTCGAATAAACCACCATAAAAACTAGATCAACAGGGAGATAGTGATAAGTCAAAGCTTGTACAGGGTCTCTATAAATGATTGTAACAACGCAGGTGGCTTTGGATTACTTTCATTTTGCCGCTTCTTATGCAAAGTCAACACATTTATCATTCCACAGAATTCGACAGCCGAACCGATAGAAATATACTATAATATAGTGTATTTCTACACCTAAGAAACAGTGTAACAGTTTTGTTTTGTGGTGTGAAATAGTTTGGTACCCTTATTCTGTATTGGCAAAGAATAATCCAAAGCCAACTGCGCTGTTACAATCATTTATAACGACCCTGTACATTGTGCATAACATGTTTTCAGCTGTTTTTGGGTTTGATGCAAATCTCATCTGCTGTCTTCTCCATACGGTACATATTATATTTTTACTAACAGACAACAGTGCCCTATCACCAGTTCCACCAACATCCAAAGCTAAGCTTGCAACAGCTTAAGGATCTTACTGGTATAGGTCTTTTGGACTGAGTAAGACTAGGACTATTCCTCTAGCTAGAGGGTCTTTCTGTTATTCAACTCATCGCTGCCTTAAATTGGTCTTTTTCAAGCCTGCAGAAAGGCTCAGCTTCAGCAGGTGTTAACCTCGACACAATCATCGGCTTTTTTATTTAATAAGGGCTAAATATTACAGTTTGAATCTATAGAAGACAGTTATCTAGAAATAATCGGATTTTTCGTTTAGATATGTAGTTTTTTGGGGTGAGAAACATCGAACTTTTAGTAGCACATCTCATTAATGAGATCGATTTGCATCGAAGAATGTGATAAATAAAAGGCATTCAACTCTATCTGAAAAAAATATAAAATTTTCACGGTAAAGTCAATTACAACAGATTTATTCCATCTGAAATTTGAAAAGCCTTCATGCCTTGATGAAAATATTTCATATTCTTACATATCAAACAACCGAAAAGGGTCAAATTCTGAAAAATAGCGTATGTACTTTCAATCTCTACCTACCCCTTGAAAACTTCACGAGCCGCCAATGCCTATCGACCAGATAACTCACAGCAGACAGATAGTTCTGGGCATGTAACAGACGGTAACTGCCACGACTTGTATAAATCACAAGAGTATTTCTGTTATTTTATTCGCATGTTGAATTCTCGGCATCGTTCATGCCATTTAATAATATTGGATCCGATACGCAACAAAGAGGGTGGGTTCTAAACAACCCTCCAACAAAGGACCTTGGAGATATGACCGGGAACATCTACGATTAGTGGGAAAAGTTCTTTTTTCCGAAATCACGCAAAAGTTATCGATCCATAAGGTCATGAAACTGAGCTGTAAGCTTCTTCCATAGTTTCATAAGTTCCTTGGGGTCCGAAGTTTTCACAGCAGGGTTAAAATGGCTTTTTGTGTTGCGACGTTGCGTAGCATTTTAGGGTATCACGGATATTGTTTTATGGGGAGTAGTTTTGTGAATAACATTTAATAGTCTTATATGAAAAGTATACCTTCTAACAGTTTGTAGGAACTTTCTCATTTGTCTTAACTTTAATTATCATGCAAAGTTGATTTAAGATGTTACAAGTTATTTTCTCCCATTTCCGAGGTCTATTTAATAAAAAACTCATAAATTTAAATTTAATCATCAATATTTATTTTGTCTCCTTCGAAATAGTCCCTATTGCTTACAATACAACTATGATATCGGCGAACCCACTTTTCCATGCACCGCTCATACGCCGCCAAAGGTATGGCCTTCAATTCTCGTTGCGAATTTGTTTTGATAGCTCCAATGGACTCAAAACGCTTTCCACATAGGGGCAGTTTGAGTTTTGGGAATAGAAAAAAGTCGCACGGAGCTAAGTCAGGTGAATACGGCGGTTGTTCGATGGTATTTATTGAGTTTTTGGTCTTGTATTCCTTAATAATTATAGCTCGGTGCGACGGCGCGTTATCATCATGCAAAATCCACGAATTGTCTTTCCATAAATCTGGCCGTTTACGACGAACATTCTCACGCAAACGCATCAATACACCCAAATAATACTCCTTATTCACTGTCTGTCCTTCAGAAAGAAATTCTGAGTGCACAACACCACGATAATCGAAGAAAACAGTGAGCAAAACTTTAATTTTCGATCGACTTTGACGTGGTTTTTTCGGATTCGGCTCGTTTGGTAGGCGCCATTCGGTCGATTGTTGAGCTGTTAACGTGTCATACTCATAGACCCATGTCTCATCGCCAGTTATGATTCGTTTCATGAAATTTGGATCACTAGCAGCTCGAGAAACCATGTCTTCAGAGACCTGCTTTCGATGCTCTTTTTGCAAAAAATTCAGCTCTTTTGGAACGAGTTTTGCGGCGACGCGTTTCATACACAAAACATTAGTCAAAATGTTATGAACGGTCATTTTATCAATGCTCAACTCTCGAGCCAACTCTCTAACACTTAAATGACGATTTTCGAGCACTAATTTCTTGATTTGGATGATGTTATCGTCGGTTGTTGACGTTGAAGGCCGTCCAGAACGGAGCAAATCTTCGACCACTTCACGACCATCTTTGAATGATTTATACCAATCGTATGCTTGTGTTTTTGACATACAATTATCACCAAGGGCTTTTTTTAACATTTTCAATGAATCGGCACAAGAAAATTCGTTTGCAAGACAAAATTTGAAGCAAACTCTTTGATCAACTATTTTTTCCATTGTAAAATTCGCAGAGCACTTTTGAGGTCGACTGATACTGACAGCTGTTGTAAACACACTAGTTGACAGATCGCGCTCAAATTTGGCTTAGTAATAAAGGAAGGTCCTACCAACTTGAAAAAAAAATTACCGATTCCTTTTTGGCGGTTCATTTAAATAACATTTTCCGGGTACTTTTTATACAGAGTAGTACTTTAGTGTTCTGGAAATTCAACTGAATAATTCGATTCAAAGCTTATATGGGAATGGTGAAGACAATTCAATACAGGATGCAAAAACGACAAGGTCTCTTTAGTCTTGGAATCGAAAGAAATGAAGACGCGAACACGCAAGCCAAAAAGGGAACACAAACGCTACTTACTAGACTGTAACCTCTTGTAGTAAAAGTATTTGCACATCTAAGAAAGAGTTTCTGGATAAGAAAAAAACTGAAGAAGAAAACTCTGGGAGAATCTTTCGGGCATGGATTATTATTCAGAAAAGTTTCTTCGGAATTTGAAGTGTGAGTTCCAAAAAAATATTCGGATCTCAGTAAGAATAAGTTACATCTTCTTACTGGCTTTCTAATCAGATAGTCTGGTTCTCTCTGAACAACTACATCTCATCTGCGAACTTCCCTAGTAATGTAATGATCAAGAAACTAAGCACTGAGAAAAATTTCAGAACATTGCTAATATATAAGTAAATGAGGGGAATGGAAATGGGAATACACCGACTATAACCTCAAAAAAAATATCGCAAAATGGTATACAGATGGTTCCAAAACGTCTACAGGTGCTGGCGCTGGGATATACGGTCCAAGTACCAAGTGTGCACTGTCGCTATAGGCTCTTGTATGAGCGAATTTCAAGCCAAAATATTAGCTATTGAAATATGTCTAGATATAAATCTAGAAAGAAACTATCAGAAGTGCGATGTAAGCCATACACTCAGATAGTCAAGCTGCTATTTAAGCACTGAACTCCTACGTCATCCACTCAAACATGATCTGGGAATGCCGGAACAAACTCAATAAGGTAGGCAAGGAAAATAATGTCTTTTTAATCTAGGTTCCCGGTCATTTGAGAATAAAAGGAAACAAGAGAGCGCACGAATGTCACTCATTGGCCCAAAACCCTTCTATGGTATAGGTAAATGTACCTATAAGAAGGAGTTTCTGGAGAAGGAGAAAGCCGAGAAGGAAAAACTCTGGTGGAATCTCCCAGGGTTGGATCATTCCACTAAGTTCCTGGGGAACTTTGAAACAGCAAGATCCAAAAGATATCTAGATGTTGGTTAGAAAAAATTATACCCACTCACTGGCTTTCATACAGAACACTGTACCCTCAGGAAGCACCTGTTGGGAATATGATTATCGGACACTGACGGGTGTAGGTTCTGTGGGAAGGTGGAAGATACCCCCATTCATCTAGTCACGGAATGCTTTGCCATTGCGAACCTAAGAGAAGAATTCCTCGGGCGAAATTGTGAAAGTGAGTAACAAGTCTCGTTGCAGCCTTCACAGATATTGGATTTCATCAGATCTCTGGAACTGGAAGGCGAGATGTGAAGGGAGTGTTCAGAACAGCTCTATAAGAGGGCACAATAGACCTCAAGCAAAGTGAACTGTAACCCCTCTTTAAACTAACTAACTACTGGCATTCTAAAAGTAAATTATCACCTTCGAAAGCATATGAAGAGTCCACGGAAAAAAGGTGGAATGTCTATTAAAAGTTGTTATGAGAAAATTAGATTTCAACCTTCGAAGCTTGTAATGGCCTCTTAACATAAGGATAACTTTGGATCATTTTTGCTAACTTATTCTATATACTGTTTTGTATCATGTTTCATGAGGAAAAACATCGCATTACATACAAAGTACGAAAGACAAACATATACTAAACGTTTTAAAAGGCGTCAGAATGCATCAGATTCTAGTTGATAATGTGAACATTTCGCCTTTCTCGACTTTTCGCATGGACATTTCGCGTTTCTTCGCTGTAGGGGATATTTTCAAACGAACTTTGAGATGTTATGCTTCGCGTTTTTTCGTTTTTTCATTACGGAATGCAACTATACTACAAATAACCTACACGTTGCCGTGTCAAGCTCGAAATCAATAAAAATGCGTACTTTCGCCTTTCTTCCGTGGACTCTTCATATGGTGGAAATTGGCTCAAGAGAAACTGACGAGTGTAGATTCTTTAGGGAAAAGGAGAAAACATAATATGTGGGTTCTAAATAACCGTTCAACAGAAAACCTTGGAGATTTGACTGTGATCATCTTCGATTAGTGGGAAAGTATATAACAGAAGTAGATTTGGTCCTCGGTCGCAAAAGTATACACACATATTTGTTATTTAAGAAACTCTAAAATACAGAAGAAATAACAGTTTTAACAGGATTAAAGGAAAGGCACCTAATTTTGGACAGTTGCCCAATTTTGGATTCTGCATCACCTCGAATTCTAGCAGTAGTTTTCTGGCATTGAATGCAGAAAACTATCTGTTTTTGATCTAAATATATCCCCTGTAAGCTATGTAGTTCAATATGTCATCATTAGATGGCAATTTAAATTTTAACGTTTGCATGTGCTACCTAGTGTTTTATTGCTACAACTGTAAATTATGAAAAATAGGTAAGTAGTGGATGTGAAATATTGTAATTTGGTATAGCATAAGTTAAATTCCCCCACTATAAGCTCAACCATTTGATTCAAACATTTATGCCAAGGATCTATTCTATTTAACCACCTAAAACATGAAAGTTGCCTAATTTTGGATAGGGAAGTTAGCCTATAATTGAATATCCAATATTGTTGTTAATTCCTATTTTTTTCTTTGAAATGCCTAAGGAAGGGCTCCTCAATAAACAAATTAATATGGAAAACATGAAAAATCCCATCAATGCCACTTGAGAAGAAAATTTATGTTTGTAATTTCTGCAAGGAAAATAGGTTCATTATTTTGGATGGGGTATCCAATATTAGGAACCCATTTTTGAAACGACGAAAACTGGCATTTTTCAGTTAAGCTCATTTTTATATCATTTGGGTGTGAAATAAATCGTTCAGTTTGTTTGATATGTTATTATTAATGTTATGCCATATTTAAGGCAAGAAAAATTAATCAAAACATAAGTATCACTAGCAAAAAAGTACCAATCAAAAAAGGTATCCAAAATTGTGCGACTTTCCTCTATAGTTAAGCTAAATAGGGGAAGTAACTAACAGTAGTGTATAATGAGTCATTATTCACTAGTCCTTAATGAATTTCATTATGGGCGAGCAAACAGACGTATAATAGGAAGGTTATACAAAAGTCGTGGATAATTCTTTCTTCAGCTATATCGACCCAGGTAATTTTTCAACAGATTCAAAGTCATTGAAGCCTGAATAAAAACACTGAATGGATGGGGGTTTCTTTTATTGTAGCGAATACTACTACCTAGTTTCAAATCTCAAAATTCAAAATCTTTGCTTTGTCATCATTAATGATTAATAAACCGTTATTCGTATATTTTCTTGTTGTGAAAACAGGTGTATTAGCTCGGCAGCTTTTATAGATCAGCCGCCACTGTGACGATAGGGGTGTAGGGGTTGTTTCACCCCGAAGAGCCGATAAAACAGAAGTACACATCGACCTTTTGAAGGGAATTCATGCATTTGCCAGTTCGGGATCCCGAATCGTATGAAACTGCAGCGGGATGAAAAACGTGACTTTGTATAGCTATCGGGACAGTCCCGGGTATTTCGTCAGTCATGAAAAGTTGCGCTTTGTTTGAATGCCTTCATTGGCTCCAGTTAAGCGCTCTATTGGACTCAGGATTTGCTCTGCATTGGATTCTTTATCCGTTCATTTTGGATGAATGGTCTTGATTTAATGGATTTATCTATTATTGAATTTTATTCCTTCTGAAGGATCTATCTTGAAACTTCTACGGATAAAGCGGTAGGGTTTTATACTGCATTCAATGCATCTTATGGAGAAACTTTGTTGTTTACTTGAACAGTACAGTAACCAAAAGATTTTATCCTACTTTCAAAAACGTTTTCAATATGCTGAACTCTGTAGCTGTGGAACCATAAAGTTTTCGTTGAAAAAAATTCCCTGGTAACATACGCAAGAAAGGCAGAAAGAGGTCTGGAAAATTATTGAAAATGATTCCAATTCCTCACTTGAAAATAAAATCTTATTAGAAACAGGGGTATTTGAACCAAACAAAGAAACATTCTGGTCTGGCAAATTCATTTCAGAGTATTTTCAGACGAAACTGCATGCAATAGGAAAATTATTCCTCTTTCTGCCTTGTGTAATAGGAAAATTCCTTTAAACGGAAATGAGAGTTATTATTCCTAGTGAAACCTGTTTGTTAGTTGAACTAAGGTGCAAATCTTTTGGTTACTTTACTAAAAGCTCTTGAAACTGTCACAAGTTGAGCTATTAAGTCAGCAGATGAAATCAACAGGTTCTGTGGATCAGAATCAGAAACAACTGAACATTGGTATACAAGTGTCCTGAGTTTGATGGCCTAAGAACAATCCATATACCTAGATACGTAAGAGGTTGGACGGATTCATCTATTATCGAATTTTATTCCTTATGGAGGATCTATCTTCGAACATCTCCTGATAAATATTGTGGGATTTTTATAGGGCATTTGATGCATCTTATGGAGAAACTTTGTTGTTCAGTTGAACAGTACAGTACTGGGAAAATTTATATAAAAACAGCAAGTGCTCAACTAGAAATTGTCTTTTATCTATTGAACCTTACAACGATGAAATAATGAAGAGACCTGAAAAGAATTTCTTCACAACTGAAGGCTGAGAGAGAAACTGGAAAGTTAGATCTGATTCCCATTTCTCGAGTGAAAATACTATTGAATGATACACCCATCGCTTCAAACCCAACACCATAAGGAGAATGGGTATTCGGACAAAAAAATATATTCTGAGCCATCAGATTCAAACCCGATGATCAGTTGCCTAGACAGAGGCTTCTGGAAATTTCTTAGTCTCTCTTTCTGCTTCTGTTGTGAAGAAATTCTTTATAAAAGGAAACTCTCTTTGATACCAGAAAGTTTAGCAGCAAGAGTCATTATTCCTAGTTTATTAGTTTAGAAGCAAATCTGTTACTGGAGAAAACACGAGCTGAGCTAGGGGTGATGAGAGAACTGCAGACGTAGTATTGTCGATGTAAATATAATTTATTTTGTGAAGTGTAGAAAAATCAGCAGATGTAATTTGTAGGCTCTGTGGTCAGAAGCAGAAACAGCTGAACACATGACATGCAAGTGCCTTGTGATGGCTTGCCTTAGAACCAATTCTGGAACCCCAAGAGGTGACGGCCAAGGTTCCTAAGAACGTTGTCGATTTTATAAACGCAACTCCTTAGATATCCATGAATGAGTAGGATAGAGAATAAAAGATCTTCATGTTCGCAGTATTGATGTAAACTTGCTAAGTTGTTTGGAATAGACAAAGGTATAAGAATCGGTTTCTCCATTGAAGCGATACCTTCCAATTTTTATTAACAAACTCCTACAAAACTGAAAATATTGTCATAACCAAACAATAACTGTATCCTCCTTTCAATCAAGAACTCCCTACGAAAGAACTCTGCAGGGAAAACCCTTACACCCGAAACAAAACCAACAGAAACACGGGAAGACTTGATTGGCAACCCCTTGAACAAATTTCTTCCATCGAAAAAACGCACAATATATCTGCGATGCAGCGGCGAGCTCTGCGTTCACCAAACCGAACGAAAAAAGCGCAGTCTGGCCATCCGAAGTTATCGCATCTCCCCCTCGAGAATGCGTCATAGAACTAGGATCTTCGCGGGGTGGCGATGACCCATGATGAGACCACCAAAGTGGTACAATTTTGGTGTTAATTTTAAAGAGATTGGTGAAACATTTTATGGTATTTTCGCCTATAGAAATAGGAAGATTCATGGACCGACAAAGATACGAAAAACGGTTTTCCATTAATTCATGGATGTGGAACCTTTCGTATTTTTTAACAAAGCCCGACAAAACCGATGCGAGTGTCTGGAGCTAGCGGGCCTTAGAACGATTCAAATGGAGAAATCGTTCATTGAAACCCAGTAGTTCACTTGCTATATCATCAAGAATTTGAGAAATTCTGTAGAACCCAGTGAAATCAACATATCAATTAAGGAGATTAAAAGGAATGTATGCCAATAGCAATGACCACTATACAGAACAAGTAAGATTCCTGGACAGACAAAAGTATAGAAATGGTTTCTTCTGTTATTCATTCAGGTGAAACCTTCCAATTCATATCGACAAACCCACACAAAACTTGTAACATTGTCATAAAACAAACAATAACTGTATCGCAACATCCATCTTCCAATCGAGAATTCCCTTCAAAATAACTCTTCAGAGGAAACCCTCAAACCCACGAAACAAAACCAAAAGAAACACGGAAAACTTGATTGGCAACCCGCATCGAAAAAAGCCATAATATTCCCGCGATGAAACGGCGAGCTCCGAGGACGAAAAAGAGCGAAATTTGGCCATCTGAAGTTATCGCATCCCACCTTCAAGGATGCGTCATAAAACTTGGATCTTCACGGGGTAGCGATGTCCCATAAAGGGGATGATACCACCGTAGTGGTGCAGTTCTGGTGATAATTTCAAAGCGATTGATTCACTATTTTATAGTATTTTTGTATAAGGAACGAAATCGCTTCTTCTTCCTTCTGTTGTCCAGAAATTCATTTCATTGAAAACTCTCTTCATGGGTTTATGACCATAGAGTTCAGATAATTAGTGCCATTATTCATAGTGAAACACTTTTTCGCTAATTAAGGAGCAGATATTTTGGTTATTGTTACTGAAAGCTCACAAACTGAGCCTCGAGTGATAATGAGACTGCCGATTGAGAACAAATGTAAAAAATTATTTATTTATTCATTAAAAAATGAATGAGGGTTGAGGTTAAACCTATAAAACCAAGAAAAATAATAAGAAAGCCACATCGAAATGAATATTCGATATAGAAAAAAAAACACATTTATAGAAGAAATGTCGACCACTAATGAGAATGCCATCTATCCAGTCTATTCTTGAATGCATTGACAGTTGGAGTTGGTTCCCTGAATAGTTTTAAGCGATGACCACGCAAACTCTTTCTATTTAGGTGGTAAAGGTTTTTTTATTTTCTCGCCAAAGTGACCATTCAACGAACGAAATGTGAAGATGTGATCACCCCTTGATCGACTCTCGGCGAAACTAGGATAGGATAGGATCTGCATAGGATGGGCGACAGCGAGAATAAGGCTGACGAGTGGCCCTTCGTTGCACAAACTCCAGGAGAATCTCATCGTGTCTAGTTGAAGGCCACCACACCTTACCAGCATACTCCATTTTCAGTTTTATATATGTTTTGAGAAGGAACGTCCAGGTTGAAACATCGGAGTTTTTGAAAGTTTTGCCAAGAAGTAACTTGCTACGCCCTGTTCGGGCCATCCGAGATCTGAGCACACAGTAACTCCAAGATCAACGTGCTGAGTAACAGGCAGTAGTTGATGACCATCGATTGAGTAGGGATGTTTTGGATTGTTCCTACCTATGTAGAGTACACAACACTTTTGGATGTTAAGTGGAAGCATCCAGTCGTGGTACTATCGAGAAAGAATATCCAGGTCCTCTTGAAGAGTTTTGGCATGTAGAAGAGAAAGGTTGTAAATGTAAATGTCATCTGTTCCGTATGGAAAGTCATCAGGTGGGAATTGCAGGCTCTGTGGAAGCAGAAACAGCTGGCATGTAAGTGTTTAGAGCCTGCCGGCCTAAAAAACAATACATGTGAGGAACCCCAGAGAAGGTAACGGCCAAGGCTCCTAATATAAGGAAGTTGTTGTTTTATTCAAAGTCATTGAAGACCTTCTTGGGTTTTTGTGAATGAGTAGAGTAGAGAACAAATGTTCTTCAAGTTCGCAGTTGCGATGTACAATTGTACAATTGACAGAGTGTTGAAGTTGCAACATTTTGTAAGGCTCAAACAAATCTCCAGATGAATTGGAATGCATGTACAATAGTAATGACCATTAAACGAATCAAGAAAGAATTATGGATAGGCGAATATATAAAAAACGGTTTCTCCATGAATTAGTTGAAGGGATACCTTCCAATTTTTATTGACAAACTCCTACAAAACCGAATATACTGTCATAACACAAACAATAACTGTATCGCAACATCCATCTTCCAATCGAAATTCCCTTCAACAGAATTCTTCAGAGAAAACCCTTGAACCCGAAAAAAACCAAAATAAACAGGGAAAACTGGATTGGCAACCCCCTCGAACCAATTCATCCCATCAAAAAAAAGCCATAACATATCCGCTATGCAGCGGCGGACTTCGCGTTCACCAAACCGAACGAAAAAAGCGCAATCTGGATATCTGAAGTTATCGCATCTCACCTTCAAGGATGCGTCATAAAACTAGGATCTTCGCGGGTGGCGATGACCCATAAAGGGGATGAGACCACCGGAGTGGTGCAGTTCGCGCTTCCGCCGTCATTGCGTGCCTGTCGCAGATCCTTTTGCGAAGGACCAGTCGATAGCGCGCCGCGGCTAGGTTCAGTCGAGGTCCTTCTAGTCCTTAGGAAGAGTGAGGAGCTCGTAGATTCCTCGGTGCAGTATTAGGCGTGTGATACGTAAGCTCTCTGGGTCGTTTGTGAAAAGATTTTTGGTTTAATGGAAGAGCTTGGAAGGCTTGTTTTCCACTAGGTGAGTCGTTGAAAACGCTCATCCTTAAATAATGAATTTTTTTCGCCTATTTTACTGATTGATTAGTTTCGAGAGAGGCTGACGAGATATGAGAAGAGCATCTGATGGATTGTTCCACGTTTTTTTGATGGGTTGTTTTATGATTAATACGAGAGAAGGGTGTGAAATTTGTTAGGGAAAAGTTTTGTTTCTTTGTTAGGATGGGGAAATAGTTATTTATGATATGAGTGTTGAATGTCTGCAAAGACGATTCGAATATTTTCACGAATGAAATAAAGTCCCTTTTAACGCTTATACCTTACAATGTGTTCAGTATAACTGCCCTATTTTGATGACAATGGGTGAAATTGAAAAGACATCAAACTTTAAGAAGTTTTTTTATAAGTATTCAAATAACCAAGAGGTTGTTGTGAATGCAGTTGCTGTCTAACGAATGCATCTTTAATAGTAAAAAAGGGGCTATCATACAACTTGCGTTCTTGTACAATTTCGTCTGGTTATTGACTGTTCCATATGTTCCTGAGGAAATTGAGGAGTCTGCAAAAAGAGCAACTTTGGAATGCCTATACCTAAAAAGTCATTCAGCAGTACGATTTTGCATTTACCAATTTCTTGGCCTTTTGTGAAAATGTAGAAGGGCTTTTCAGTGAACCTGTTTTTCCTAACATACCTACAAAAAATTGAATAGAGTTGCTGACTAACAAATGCATATTTACTAATAAAAAGACGCTGTCATTCAAAGTGCGTTCTCGCACAGTTTTTGTTTGGTTATTGACTGCTCATTATGTTGTTACTGGGGAAATTGAAGAGCCTGCAAGAAGAGCAACTTTGAAATTTGTTGGCCTTGTGTAATTCGAAAAATGTAGGAGGAATTTTCAGTGAACCTACTTTTTTGATAAACTTCACAAAAAAAATTGGGAAATTTGGAGCTCATCATTTTTGTGGAGCAAATTTCCGATGATCGAGTCAAACGCCCTTGTTGAAAATGGTGTTGATATTAGAGTATTTCAAAGTAATGGCATATTTGAAACGGAAAGAAATGAAGAGAATCGTTCCAAAAATCAAAGATTCTCACACATGAACAAGTTGACAAGTTTATAAGCGAGTCACTAGATGACAAATACATGATAGTTAAGTTTGCTACAATTTTCGGAATATTTGGAGCCTTCCGGCGTAAACAATTGTGCAATTTATAAGCAGAAAATAACTAATGATTATTTCATTCTTATCATTTCGCCAATGTCATTGAAGTCGTCTCCTACTCCTTCGATAGGTCAAGTTCACCAGGTTATTTGTGATAGGTTTCGGTTTAAAGGAAGAGCTTTACAGGCTTTTTTCCACTAGGTGAGTCGTTGAAAACGCTCATCTTTGAATAATAAAGTTTTTTCGCCTTTTTTACTTACTCTATGATTGATTGGTTTCGAGAGAGGCTGGCGAGATGGGAGAAAAACATCTGATGGGTTGTTCCGCGTTTTTTTGATGGGGTGTTTCATGATTAATAGGAGAGAAGGGTGTGAAATTTGTTAGGGAAAAGTTTTGTTTCTTTCTTAAGATGGGGGGATAGTTATTTATGATATGAGTGTTACATAAATGTCTGTGAAATGAGTGGGACGAATTGAACATTTCCACGAATGAAATGAAGAACCTTTCACGCTCATACCATACAATGTGTTCTGTATAACTGTTATATTTTGATAATAAAATAGGCGAAATCGAAAAGACATCGAACTACAAAATAGTTTTTTTATATTCGAATAATCACAAGGTTGTTGTGAAAGAAGTTTTGCTGACTGACAAATGCATTTTTACCAATAAGAAAGACGTTGTCATTCAAACTGCTTTCTCGTATAATTTTTGTCTGGTTATTGACTGCTCAATATGTTGTTTCTGATGACCAATTTCTTGGCCTTCTGTATTACGAAAAATATAGGAGTGATCTCCAGTCAACCTGTTTTTGTTAACATTCTCACAAAAAATTCGAATATTTGGTGCTTATCATTTTTGTGGAGAAAGTTTCAATGATCAACTCAAGTGCCCTTGTGGAAAATGGTGTTGATGTTAGTGAATATTTCAAAGTACTGGCATATCTAAAAAAAGAATGAAGGTAATCGTCTCAAAGAATAAAAAATTCTTACACATGAACAAGTTGACAAGATTATAAACGAGTCACTAGATGATAAATACTTGATAGTTAAGGTTGATACTATTTTCGGAATATTTGAAGCCTGTCGGTATGAAGAGTTATGCCATTTATCAGTAGAAGATAAGTTATGATTATTTTATTCCTGCCTTTTTAACAATGGTATTGAAGTCGTCCTCTACTACTTCAATAGGTCAAGTTTACCAGGTCATTTGTGATAGGATTTGGTTTGAGGGAACAGTTTCACAGGCTTTTTTTCACTAGGTGAATTGTTGAAATAGCTCATCCTTAAATAATGTAGTTTTTTCGCCTGTTTTACGTATTTTATGATTGATTCGTTTCGAGAGAGGCTGACGTGATAGGGAAAGAACATCTGATGGGTTGTTTTATGATTAATACAAGAAAAGGGTGTGAAATTTGTTGGCAGCAAATTTTGTTTCTTTGTTGGTGTTCCATCAGTATATTGGCTGATTCGGAAATCAGTTTTGAAATAGTGGAATAGCAATAACAAGCAGAAAATGGAAATAATACTTTGTATTTGCAGCAATCCCATAATAATTCTTCGGAAGCTAAAAGGTATCTGTTCTTACTGGTGAGATACATATGTTCAGATAATATAAGAAAATGGATACAGATTTCTTTCAACTATAAATATGAAATTATAATTACTGCAGAAGCATCGAAATAATTGGGCACTCTACAGTAGGGACGATATAAATATTCTTATCGCTATATAAGTTGCTTGAGGCCAACTGCTCAAAATACATCGCAAAATTCTTTTTTATGCAATGAATCAACTTTTATTCGAGAACTTTGATCTTAATATGCATGTACACAAAATATTACATGCCACGAAGGCCTCTAAATATTTCACCAAATTTTTCACTTTCCTGTTCACCAATGTCATTGAAATCGTCCTCGGCTACGTCGAGAGGTCATGTTTACTAGGTCATTGCACTCTAAGAAATTTTGGAACACCAGCTAACACCCGCTGACACCAGTCGTATTTCCTCAGAGGTCCTGATATTTTGGTGTTATTTCGCACCTTCTAAAATAACACCGACGTTCAATAATTTTCTGGTGTGTTTCATGATTTCACTTGTTTGGTGTTAAATCACACTAGAGCGGTGTGATCTCAATTGATCATCCAGTGTGTTTTGACACTGACCTAGTTGTTTTTCACAATTTATTAGTGTGAAATACGATACGAGTTGGATCGATTTCGGTGTGAATTCGCACCGTTTCAGTATTAATTTGCACTAGCTTAGTGAGGTTGCAATAACCTGTTCGGTGTTATTCAGCACTGACTCAGTTGAATGTTATACCTTCCCTTGAGAAGAGAAATGAGAAATTATTATTTGAATCTAAAAAATTCAATTCAACAATTTAAATATTAGATATTTGCTAAAAAGGTTCCTTCGAAGCTAAAAGAATGCAGATCATGAACAATAAATTATTATTTATTATACTGTATTATTATTTTTAAGCTACGTACTTCTTATGTTAATTTTTCGTTTAATATTTATGATCTGTAGTTGTTATTCCTGAAAAGTCTATGCAGGTTTTTCAAACAAGTCAATTCATTTGAATTTATTCACAATGAAAGATTACAACAATATTTGTTGCCAAATAAAAAAACATTTTCATTGATCAAATTTATTTTCTTTACGCTGATAAATACATAATGAACAAATATAGATATGTATCTTTTGGTAGACCAAGTGAGAGGTTGACAGCAGAGGTATCATCCAATATCACCCTAAGGAAAGGTTCTTTAACTAGCTTGGAAAAAAGAAAAGATCACATATAAGCACTTATAAATATAAATGAATATAAATCTGTACATCATATCTTTCAGTGGATTGAACTTTTTTCACATATGCATTGAAGTGATTCACCAATATCTATTTCCATCAATCGAAAATATATAGGTAAATAATCTCAAAAGAAGTCACAATAAATATTTCCACCGTACAACCTAATAAGGTATATTATACAGTAGGAAAGTTTCAACGCTTGTGAAAACTGAAGGAAGTTACCTGAATCAGTTCAAGTTCAAATTCGTAGTACCTACTTGCAAACAGTATTGATTTTGTCCTCGAATCATCATATCAGCCAAAATTAACTTTTCTCTGTTTCCAAAACAAATGGTCACGCATTTCACTTTCTTCACCTCCATCAATTTTACACTATCGTTTCATCATCACAAAGGCACATACAAGAAACAGATATAGATGAGAAGATGAAACCATTCGCAAGTCCTGTTTTGACTATGCTGAGGATTCTTTGTAGAACCGTCAAGAATTGGAACTATTGCTATTCACATTGTTGCCAAAGTTATTCGATTGGAATAATCAGTTCATCAGACACCATGGTTCTAACTGTGTGACCGCTCATAATTTGGCAATATCTGGCAACCGTGTAAAAATACTGAAGACAAACTAAAGTAAACGTATGGGTATTTCATATTTTTGGTGAGAATTTTGATTCAAATGGTGTGAATTTTGAAACTTGATTTAGCCGACAAACACTTCTAGGTGTTCTTTTTATTTCTAGAAGTTTCAGAAGTAACACCTGATCATTTCTGTGAAATTATTATTTGAAACTTGAAAGATGGAGTGTATATTTTCACCCAAGAGATGATTTTCTGATTTATGGAGCAATTTGTTTGTTAGATTGGTGTTATAGCTTGATACACACAGTGTGTTTTCAAATATTTTTCTATTTATTCTTGATTTTGTTTCTGTTTGTGATGATGTGTTTCATGAATTACACCACTCAACACCATATTCTCATAATTTCGATAAAAATGATAAAATTGTGACATAAAAAGGGAAAAATATGCTTGATAGTTTAGTATCAGAATTTACACCGGGATTTTTTTTAGAGTGTGGTGAAAGGAAGAGATTTGAAAGCTTTTCTACTTGGTGAGTCGTTGAAATCTCTCATCCTTGAATAATGAATATTTTCGCCGGAAAGGCCTGTTTTTTCTACCGTGTGATTGATTGGTTTCGTGGGAAGTTGCGGAGATGGAGCAGAAACATCTGATACGTTGTTCGGTGGTTTTTTCGATTGAGTGTTAAAGGGCTTGATGGTCCTTTTTATGATTAATACGAGGAAAGGATGGCGAGTTTGTGAGTGCTAATTCTGTTTCTTTGTTGGGAAATATTTGGTGCTTAGATTATGGTTGGATTCGTGATGGAGATGTTGGTATGTGTTGGTTGGTTTTCTGTAGACTGTAATAAGCTAACGAATTCAAACGATAAGAATTGGCGGTTGAGTGATACGTACGCGCTAACATTAATTTCTTTGATTTAATGTTGAATCACGATGCCAACTGGCCAATCTGTTTTGAGTTATCACTTCATGATAATGTTTGCTCTTTTGGAATTACTAGTAGGGAAATCACAATATTCAATTGAAAATTATCGATTTCAAATTTTGGTTGCATATCATTATTATTTTTTCTCAAATTGTTTTTGATTTTGGAGCAAAGATACCTCCTTGCTATACTCCTTGAGAATGTGAAGATTTCTCTAATAATAACATGACACTACCAAAATTATGTAGAAATAATGCCATAGGTCAATTATGTAACTCAACTTCAATCTCGCCAATGAAATCTTATCCAAAACACATTTATAATTTTATTACGATCACTTGAAATCTAGGAATCAGATCAACGATCACGTGTCATCAAATCAATAAAGCACTTGGTTCGTTCTTCAATGAGATTGTAGGGATTTTGGCTTTATGATTATTTTAACATAAATAATTTCGGGAATTTAAACAGATAAAAAAACAATAGGGAATTTCTGAACTGCCAAAAAATGATGAAATATGTTCTTATACTGAATATTTGTGAACGTTGAAGAGGATCGCATAATCAGAACCATAGATCTTGATTTTTTTGTAATTATCCAATTCTGCGAATAATCAATTCGATAGAGCTGAATTTTTATAGTAAAATGTTCAATAACAATTCAAGCAGTACGCAATTTGTGGAAGTTGCGTTAATTCAGCTATAGAATCGTAATATCGAAAAATTTGAATATTTCCATGAAAATTTTATTCATCTGTCCAATTCGACAGACAACAATGTTCCGACTGATTTTTTATTGTTGTTTTAGCCAATGAGCATACAATTAGGCGATAATTTTGCATTAGTGCAAATTATCGATAATTCGCACTTGTGCAAAATTATCAGGTCCTTTAAAATAAATGCAGACGTAATTATGAACGTTTATTACTTATTAGAGTAACATGAAAACTGACAGCAACTTACAGCGACACAATACGATTTGATGGATTCACAAAATTTTCTTATTAAATTTAACTCTTGCAATGAAAATGAATCGATCATTTTTGACAAATCTGCTCTCATGCAAGTTAAACTGTAAAAGGCACTCGAGCGCTCCGCGCACTCGTGCTCTTTTTCAACTTAACTTGCATTCGAGCATATTTCCCAAAAATTTTCGATAATTTTCATTGCACTAGTTAAATTACAACTGATAATATTTTCGATTAAAATGTAATCAAGTTTGAGTATGTGAATTAGCAAAGGGAACGATCATGCAAATTTTGAAAAGAATTCTGAGACGAGAAGCATAATATTTCGATATTTTCAGTTATCGATTTTTAACATAAGTATATCTTTATTCGGATAATTTACAGAATATATTTCCGATCTTGCTGAGATTTTGCATAAACATTTTTAGTATCAAATCTCAAGACCTTCACAAAATAATGAAGTCCCATTGTTCCAAAATGAGTGAGTGCTCAGAAGCACCTGCTTTCGGCTTTTCTTGAATTTCTTCTTATCACATTTGTTACCACCAAATTGGCATTCAATGCATAATAGTACCAATGAGAACAACAATTCTCAGGAGAGTCAAATCTGAATTTCTGTAAAATTGCCTCCAAAAGGTTCAGACGTGAGGTCATTCTGTACTTTTTTCAACAAAGCTACAAAACTCAATTTACCAAATTCAATCAACCACCCTATGCGGAATTGTAATCCCCAATTTCGTTGTTATTTTCAAACCGGAAATAAACAATCTTCCCACGCCATGTAACTCGCAAAGGATAAATGTATAACGTCGAAATGATCCGAAATTATTTTAATTGGCTCTGTTTTCCCTGTCGTGTCCCTAATAACAGAAAAGGGTTGCTGTTTGAAGGCAAAGCAGAATGAATAAAACAGGAATGGTTGAAAAACTCATCACCTGAAGCCATGTGAGTATTTCTGTTTTATTTTCTTTGTGAAATTTCAACGGAATAAACATATTATTTCGATGCATGTGAATTTTCATGCAACAATATAACCGCAGAGGAATATTCCAATGCGCTGAATTCAATTTGGAAAATACGTGCCCTTTTATACTATTTTTTCCTGACAGTATCGTGATGTTTTTGAATAATATTTATTGAATGGGAGAATTGTGAAATAGTTAGTATTTTCCAATTTTCAATTCATGACAGGTTTAAATTGTGGTGTGGATCGGTTACCTGATTTTCAAAGATTATATAGTATGAAGATCGGAAACGACACGACTACAGTGTATGGGCGCCATCTCTGGGTCAAATGTGAACTAATGTCACTATAGAAGGGTTAAAATTCTGGTTCTATGATTATAAGTTTCGAAATCAATATACATGGGAAATGTCATTGATATAAAAAAGTGCCAATCAATTCGTTTGAATAAATATTATTTCACTTCGAACGGCTTTTGCCGTTAGTGTCATCTCGAAAAAGTGGAAAAAGATGAGTTTGTACCCTTCAGTAATGCAGATTATGAACGAGATAGTGAAACTGGATGATCAACTGGTGTTTTATTGATGTATGCAGGTAAAGCAATATCTTGGCTTGATCAACGTCAAACATCTGTTGCTATTTCCACGATAGAGGCAGAAATCGTGGCTGATAGTGAAGCTGCACGGAAAATGAAATGGTTAAAGTGACTATTCAGGAAAAGTTTCCGTCAATTCAAACAGTGATGGTGGACAACGAAGCTGCAATTAAACTGAGCCAGAAACTGTAATTCCACAGACGCACTAAGTATATTCATATTCAATCCATGTATAAATCTTACAATAATACCCTAATATTTCTGTAATATCTTCTATAAATGCATAATAAAAATATTACACATGAAATACTGAATTTTATTGAAAATTATGGATTTAAAATATAAAAATGAAACATCCTGAAGGAAATACGAATTTCGCATCAATTCTTATTACAGTTTTCTTTATATAATTTCTAATCAAAATTACAGATTTTATATAAAAATTGATCTTCAGTGCCATCTCTGGGTCAAATGTGAACTAAAAAATGTAGTCGTTTTTTAGTACTACGAATGTAGGGCCGTTTCCTATATTTCTATACTCTATAATCTATGCTGATTTTGTTATTAATTCGTATTCGGTTCAATTCATTGGAAGTTCAGCTTAAATTCAATTTTGACGTTTTTAATCGATATCAATCAAGGATTGTATGACAAGCGGAATAAAATAACATTTTCCCTTTCGTCAGATATTTTTTCAATATGTTTTTTCTAGTTCTGTACAAAATCTGTATATCCTTACATATTTTATAGGGAAAAATTCAATACAGATTTCGTGATTAATTTTTATTCTTATTTTGTCAATTGAGTATAAGAAAAACCATGCTGCCTGCCGCGATTTCCTGAATTATTTTTCTAAGGAATCTTTCAGTATAATGTTCACAAAAATTCAGTATAACATGGGATTTATTGTATGATACACAGTACGAGAAGCTCATTCTAAAACTTCATATTCAACAATGCAAGAATTTCAATGACTTTTGCATTCTGAAGGCATAGATATTCTTTCATCACGAGGTAAAAAAACACGAAGTAACGAATAAAAGAAATTGAAAAAGAATAGAAAGATAAATGAGTATACTGTCAAATTATCAAACGATAAATGTATAACGTCGAAATGATCAACAATTGTTTTCCCTGTCGTGTTCCTAATAACAGAAAAGGGTTGCTGTTAGAAGGCAAAGCAGAATGAATAAAAGAGCTTTGGTTGAAAAACTCATCACCTGAAGCCATGTTAGTGCTCCTGTTTCATTATCTTTGTGAAATTGCAACGAAATAAACATATTATTTCGATGCATGCGAATTTTCATGCAACAATATATCCGAAGATGAATATTCAAATTTGCAGAATTCAATATGGAAAATACGTGGCCTTTTTCTACTATTTTTCTCTGACAGTATTGAACGTTGATGTTTTTCAATAATATTTATTGAAAGGGGGAATAACTAATTGTGAAATATTAGTATTTCCCATTTTTCCACTCATAACAGGCTTAAATTTGTGGTGTGGATCGGTTACATGATTTTGTTATTAATCAAGGGAATAGCCTATAATGGAAAAATATCATAACTTGTATATTCGGTAAAATTTATCGGAAGTTCTACTTTAAGTCAATTTTGACAGGATTTTATGACAATTGGAGTAAAATAACATTTAACCTCTCGTCAGATATTCAGTCAATATGTTTTTTCTAGTTTTGTGCCAAATGTGTATATTCTGTCATATTTTATAGAGAAGAACTGTGTGGAAATATATGAATTCAACACAGATTTCGTGATTAATTTTTATTCCCATTTGTCAGTAGTGAAATTATTCTGTCAACGATTCATCTTTTATCTGTCGATGTCAATTAAATGATAGACAAAATGTACTGCGAATCGTTATCCATCAGTGTCAAATTCATAGACATAGACACAAGTCTATGGTTTCTGTTTTATTTTCTTTGTGAAATTTCAAGGGAATAAACATATTATTTCGATGCATGCGAATTTTCATGCAACAATATATCCGAAAATAAATATTCAAATTCGCTGAATTTAGTTTGGGAAATACGTGCCCTTTTATACTATTTTTTTCTGACAGTATTGAACGTTGATGTTTTTCAATAATATTTATTGAATGGGAAAATAACTAATTGAGAAATATTAGTATTTCCCATTTTTCCATTCATGACAGGCTTAAATTTGTGGTGTGGATCGGTTACATGATTTTGTTATTAATCAAGGGAATAGCCAATAATGGAAAAATATCATAACTTGTATGTATATTCGGTAAAATTTATCGGAAGTTCAACTTCAATTCAATTTTGACGTTTTGAATCGATATCAATCAACGATTGTATGACAATTGGAGTGATATAACGTTTTTCCTCTCGTCAGATATTTTTCCAATATGTTTTTTCTAGTTGTGTGCCAAATCCGTATATCCTGTCATATTTTATAGAGAAAAAATGTGTGAGAATGTCTGAATTCAACCCAGATTTCGTGATTAATTTTTATTTCTCACGACCTCGAATTAAAAAGTGATTTAAATGTGTACGAAATTGAACATTAATGACCCATTTTAATGCTCAATTTATGCTAAATGTGCAATCCTCATCACAACCAACCGTACACAAAATTTTCAGAAGCACTACGAGAAATATCAAAACTCTACTGGAACATAGAAATTCCATTGTGTCAAATGTATGTCTTGTGCAAAATGAGAATTTATTTCAATCAAGAATTTATACACAATTCTTGTTGAGATCGTCAAAAAAATCTGGTAAGTAATCAACTCGGTTATTAATCAAGCGACTAATGGTCTCGAACTGTTAACGCGTTCGCTCCATCTTGACCATTAGTCGCTGTTTTTAATAACCCAGTTGATTAAATTACTATTCTCATTTGTCAGTAGTCGAAATTATTCTGTTAACGATTTATCTTTTATCTGTCAACTGAGTGATAGACAAAATGTACTGCGAATCGTGTCAGAATCACTGAATCATTTTATGAAAAATCTTTCATTAATGTTTACAAGAATTCAGTAAAACAGGGAGTACCTACCTTATGATACAGCTTAGTCTACGACTCGTGAAACTTTACAGTTTACACTGCAAGAAATTCAATGACTCTTGTGTACTAAAAGCATTCTTTCACGATGTTACATGTGTAAAAACACGTCGAGACCAATAAAAAAAAATGAAAAGGAATAGGAAGATTCAGCTGAATCTTTCTATTTTTGTTGCATTTATTATGGGGTATGACAAAAAAACACCTCACATACAAACAACAAAATTGTCGTTATAACATTCAAATCAAACCGATATGGTTTAACGCAAATCACGTTCAGATTGCGACTGATTCTATCGCATAGATAAAATATACTACAGATGGGAATCTCAGTGCTAAATTCTTGTTCTTTCTTATACATATGTATACAAGTGGCAACTTTGGACTTTGGACCCTGTGCGTATTTGGCGGCAAATTTAAATTTATGTAGTACGTGCCCGCCTAGCCCCTGTACTGAAAATATTTTTACTGAATTGAAAACTTGATGTTATAATTCTTGATTTCACAAGAAGTATGAGAAATCAAGAATTATGGTATAAGGAAAATGGTTTTAGGAAAGAAATTATAAGAAAATTTACGATTAAAACAATTTTATTAAATATATGTATATCAGATACAATATAAATATTTATCATTAAAAGTAATGAGCTGTATTGAAATATCATTATATACAAAAATATCAATAGATGAATTAGATTACTAAAATACCAATTATAAAAAAAATTAAATGTAATAATGAGAAAATTAGTTATTGTTAACATCAGAAATATTCACAATAAACAAGTTCTATATTATTTTTGAGTTATGGCTATAAATTTTTAGAAAAAAATTACATAATATGAATAAAATGTCTCAATTGAGAAAATCAACAATAATATTTACAATGATATGTATTGAAAGCTTAATTTTTCAAGTATAACAGGAGTATATGCAACACTGAAGAATATCGACACAATTTTAATCTTAAATAAAATATGAGAGGGAAATGAATTTTTGAATTATAGCTGTGAACTGTTTGACAAAATTACATAATATGTACAAAATGTCTCGATTGAGGAAATTAACAATATTATTTACAATGATATATACAGACAGCTTCATTTTCCAAGAATAACAGGAGTATATGCAACTAATTGGTGACAGAAGAAAAGTATGTGTTGGTGTGTTCAACTTGCCTCTAAGTAAATCAATGTTAAGAAAGTCGCTTTCTACTTCCCTGATAAATTGTTTCAATGATACTATTTCATTTTCTAATATTTTCACTTTTATTTTATTTATTTATCTATTTTATTTATTACTTCAAAGAACGGAAGCTATTTTAAAATATGTCTTACATCTTCTGAAAGTTCTGCAACTTTCCTAGTCTAAGAAACATTGAATAACAACTGAATCGCTTTCTTCGACCACCTGTAGAAAACAAACCATATCAGGTTCTTGTATATCAGTACGAACCTGATACTTCACCTGTGTGTCCAAACAGATTTGAAACATCAACATTTTCAAAATTGTCCTCTAGATATTCAGGTTCCTCTAATAGACCTTGGTCTTCATTCTCAATTTCCACTTCGAAGGCCACTAGAAAAAAAACATTAAACATCCAAGAAGAATTTGCTTCCAAATATAAAAGTAGCTCTCAATATTGCAATAGCCTATTCGTTTTGAAGAGTTTCTGTTCCTGAGTGACTCAAAATACGGGTTGTCACTAGTTGCGCACAAGCACTGGAACAGCTCAGGAGCACGAAACTTTTCAAAACAAATACTATCATATTTGATATCCTACCTGGTAAAAATCTGCCCATTTCTTCACCATCCATCTCTATAATGTGATCCTCAAAATCTTCAAAACCAGGTTCTTCTTCAGCGTTGTCATTATTCGATCCTCTTGAGCCGAGGAATGGACTTCAAAAACCAAGTTCTTCTTCATCGTTGTTAATGTCTTGACCTGAATACATTCAGATTGTGAATATTATTTGTATATGCTGAGTACTTTAACGTGATTGCTACTTCATTCATTTTTTATGTAGATATGTGAAAAGCTCAAGAATTGAATTTAGGTGTAAACATGTAAATTACTCACCTGAAGTCTCAGATGCATTATTAGGTAGAAACAATGTTGGTATTGAACCTTCCCTCAAAAAAGAATGGTTCCTTTTAAATGGGAAAATACATTCTGGCCCAAAATGAATATTGAATATTTTCTTTTTTTTTAGGATGTCCACCTGCTGACTAACCATATCCGAACGTCCAATATTAATTATCCATTTTCTAAATAGCTAAAAAATTAGATTATTGGGATAAATAATTACCGACGCGGCGCTGCAATCGCCGGATCAGCTGTTCCCGAAACGAGTATTGTTTCGTGCACGTCAAAGCAAAACAAGAGAGATTCTGGTGTTTCTCAAGTGTTTCAGTTGATTTATTTAGTCTTTTGACTGAACAATCGTGAAAATGGACCTATGAAATGATTTATTAAGTTCATATCATATACATCGAGGACGATATGTAGAAAAATATCAGTTTTGGGCATTCACCCTTGTCAACTGCAAAAGGAAGATATTTAACCATCTAACTTGGCTCATTTCAAAAATAAAATGTATCCTGATATGATTAGTTAATTAGTAGAAACAAGGTATGAATATCGTTTTTTAATACTTTTATAACGTTTATTACTAAAAAAATTTATTCCAGAACGATGAAATTAGAAGGATAAATGAAATTAGAAGCAAGTACAAGGAAAGCGAATAGATACGAATAAAACAAGGAATCCTGCTGCAGTGAATCAAATTATATTTATAATATTATTCTTCAATATATAGAAAGAAAAAATGACAATATTTGTTATTGAAATGAAAGCCGTTGAATTCCATGATGATTTTATTACAGAAATGAAACACTTTATGAAAATAAACAACTTATTTCAATTATTCACAACATCAAAAACTATTTTTATTGAATACAAATCAGAAAAATTCATTAATATTTTGTCGTAAGTGAAGCATTTATCATTCAATACAAACCAACAAATTTTATTCCCTGGTATAAACAAAAACTTAATTATCTAATAAGAAATGATAATTAATTTTACAATACAGAGTTAAAGTAAGTATGTGTATGCTATTTTTATAAAATAGTGAATATAGCAGTTACCTTCTAAATTGGAAAAATATAAAAAGTCACACTATTACCTTCTACTTGTCTCATATAAAAACAAAGATATACTGCAACTTGAAAGAACATCCAGATAAGTTTTAGCCAAGTGATATGATTTCAGGGCATATATTCATAAAAACTTAAGTTATCACAACAATTTTGTCAATTAACGAGTAATCTTCATCTGTTTTCTTTAACGAGTGAATTGGAAATACATCCAATAATGTACTATATTTCCTCCTTTAAGTCCAAATATGAATCCTGAAACTGGCTAATCTCTTTGTTTTCTTGATTTTGACTGCACTAAACGTCTGAAATTCTTCCTCTAGTGCAAACTGGTGATCAACTGATAAAATATTATTTTTCATAACCACAATCCTATAAAATAGTGACCTGTGAAAGAACTCTTTAGAGCTTCATCCATAAACACAGCAACAATTAGTGTTCTTCACTGTATTTTCTTTAGTCATCTTGAAATCAGATTAAAAACCAACTAACTAGACAAATATTATAATGAACACACAATACAAATCTCATTTCTTAGGCACAAACAATCGAGTGTCATATCCCGTCCCGCGTTTTGGAATACTCGTTTCGGGATAGTTCTACGTAACGCCGCTAGGGTCGCATAGAGTTGTATTTTGCTCAATAAACATTTAGAATAACGATCTGAATTATTCAACTAATAATTCCATGAAAATTTTTCTACTCACCGCTTAATCTCTCGGAAATCTACGCATGTGTTTGTGCATAATGGTACATAGCATATTAGCGTCATTATTCTAATTATAAGTTAATATTGCGAATAAAAAAAACGATGAACACGTTGAACGCTGGAATCAATTTCATTATGGCGTTACGAAGTTTGTAAACAACATTCTTCGAAATTGTGACGCCTGAGACCTCACACGAGTGGCAACCTAACTAACTGCCCCCCACCACTCGCAACAGAATGTAACGAATTTAGCAAGGGAGATTCCGGCCCATGTTCTATCGTCAAGCAGGTCGAAAGACCCGACAGGTCCACACTACCACTTGCCAACGGCCGTACGCTGTGACAGGATTTTTACTTTGTATGGCATCGGACTCATGTTTTGATTCTTCCACTGTTCCATTGGAGCCAAAGCGACTCGGAAATTTGTACGCTAAATCCTATGTTTCCGAATGATTTTTCCAAACCTGTATTCGAATGTACTATTTACGTGCCTCTTGAGTTAATGGTTTGTGCGAAACAGATTGTTGTTTGGTGTATCCAATAAACACCTCTTCGGCGTTTTTACTTTTTTTTCATTTGATATAAGTATCGTTGTACCGGGTTTTTCACTATAATTTGACCCCCCCTTTAACTTTGTTACTAAAGAAGATACAAAAAAAATGTTTCGTATAAAAGTTTCACGAAATCAACTGAGGTTTTTGGATATGAGTCCAGAAACTGAAATATATACAGGGTGGCCAACATATTGATGGCACTTCATTTTTTCAAATAAAACACCCTGTATATTTTTCCATGTTTGGCTAGCTCTTTCTTCCCTGATTCCGAATATGTAACATATGTTGGTCTATCTCTTTTATTCTGAGAACCACAGAGTTTCAAATTTTAAGAACCACCTGCCAAGATCTGTAATCATTTTACAAGTGGCAGAGTGCGTTTAATGAAAATCCTCATTTGTGGAGTTATAATAACTTCAATGGGAAGATATACAGGGTGAACAACATTGAATGCAACGATATTTTTTTAAATGGGACACCTTGTCCTGTATATTCTTTCTATTTTTGATAGGTTATTTCCTCCTGATCTCGAATATAAATGCGTATGGGGATGTGTCTCTTCAATTTTCAGAGTTTCAAAGTTTTGAAATGATGACACTTAATGAAAAAATATGCGAAATACCTACGAAATTATTTAAATCCAAACAATCTACTTAAAATTATTATTTTAAAATGAATACTTAACAATTACTTAACCAATGAAAATGATAAACTATAGTAGTATGGTAAGAATAACATAAACTAAACAATTGCTCAAAATGACCACCTTCATTCAATACACATAGTTCATATAGTTGTCTCAAGTTTTTTAGACTATTTTTGATAGCAATATTATGGCTCTGATTCAAGTAAGAAATTAAAGCTTCAAAATTTTGTTTCTTATCATTACAATATTATCATTATTCTTTGTGCGTTCAGCATTGACGGGATTAGTTCCGAATTATGGGTATGATATTGGTTGATTTTAAATCATTAATATTATTCTCCGCTCTCATTGATTGTCATTATTGCTGAAGTAAATCAAATTGGTCACTTAAATATTCACGAACTTCCAAAACGCTATGCCAGATGGTTATTGAAATTTGAAACTCTGTGGTGCTCAGAGTAAGAAAGATAGACCATTTTATGTTACATACTGGAAATCAGGGGAAAAAGAACTAACCAAATATGGAAAAATATTCGGGGTGTTCCATTTGAAAAAATGAAGTTGCCATCAATATGTTGGTCACCCTGTATATATTTCAGTTTCTGGACTCATATCAAAAAACCTCAGTTAATTTCGTGGAACTTTTATGAGAAACATTTCTTTGTATCTCCTTCAGTAACAAAGTTAAAGGGGGGGTCAAATTATAGTGAAAAACCCGGTACATCAAACTGTACAGGGTGGGCATATTTCGATGTTTTAGCACTACAACTTTTAAACCAGAGGAGATAGACAAAATCTGATACCCACTTCTCGATCTCTTTTTCTGAGAAACTAACGAGAGTAGTATTCATTTTTGGCTACCTTCTTTTGTTTTCGAGGAATAAGCGAAAATTGGAAAAGTGGCAATATCGAAAAAAATTCATATCTCCGCTAATACTGATGATAGAGCTCTGAAATTAAAACATTATACAGGCACTTTTTCACGTAGAATCTAGTGGCGTACTCGCCTTTTTTGCACCATTTCTAATTACGGAGCTATGACCCAAAGTTATGTTTTTTAAATGGAAATACTAGATTTTTGTGGCATTTTCTGAAAGCTTAATTTTTTCTGATTTCAAAAATATATAACATTGTATGGTTCGTATCAATATGAGTATAGAAAATGATCAAAAACCTATTTTCATCTGAGTCTCAATATTTTCTAAGGTTTCAACTGTTGATGAGCACAGAAAAATTTAGCATCGTATAATTACCACAATATCTTTCCAGTATTCTTTTCTATGCTCTTTACTCAATTTCTCCAAGATAAACAGCTGTGAAACTTGATCCCTCATTCTAAGTTATAACTAAGATGTCTAAAATAAGACATCTTTATTACTTTTCTGATTGAATTGATAACTTCAATCATATCTATATATGCGTTATTTCATATGCGATTTGAAATAGACTACTAAGCACTTGTGCGTATTTATTCTGGAGTGCAATAAAAATATTCTCTTGCATCCATCTCATTATAACTAAGTATATCGATTGAAACGGAGGATCATGTGGATCTTTTTGTTATTTCCAAATCCATTTCAAGATTTAAGTTTTTATGAAATATATCCATGTTCGAATTTTTTGGAGAAATTACCTTTTTGAAAGCATAGAAATAATGAGATTGGCGGAAGGAGACTGCTCTTGTTATAGGAAGCTCCATTTTCTGTGCTCGTCAACCATAGAAAATATTGAGACTCAAATGAAAATAGGTTTTTAACCATTTTCTATACTCATATTGATACAAACCATACAATGTTATATATTTTTGAAATCAGAAAAAATTAAGCTTTAAGAAAATGCCACAAAAGTCTAGTATCTCTATTAAAAAAAACATAACTTTGGGTCATAGCTCCGTAATTAGAAATGGTGCAAAAACGGCGAGTACGCCACTGGATTCTACGTAAAAAAGTGCCTGCATAATGTTTTAATTTCAGAGCTCTATCATCAGTATTAGCGGATATATGAATTTTTTTCGATATTGCCACTTTTCCAATTTTCGCTTATTCCTCGAAAACAAAAGAAGGTAGCCAAAAATGAATACTACTCTTGTTAGTTTCTCAGAAAAAGAGATCGAGAAGTGGGTATCAGATTTTGTCTATCTCCTCTGGTTTAAAAGTTGTAGTGCTAAAACATCGAAATATGCCCACCCTGTACAAATAATTTTGATTTGATTGAATCTATCTCAGTATTACGAGGAAATGTTCAAGACGCAAGTCTCCGTCTTGCATTCAGTAATGCTCTTTTCATCATAATAAACCGTTTTGGGCTAATGGAACGATAATTCAATACTGAACCCTGACATGCCGATTGTTGAATTTCGTGACTTGGTTAAGAAACGATTGGCGCAAATTCTCAAGCTGTTACGCTGGATATCAATTATGCTGTGACTGAGCTGAATGTTGAAGATTATATGTTATAATATTAGATAGACTTGCCCTACAGAATTACCATATTTTGGGAAATCTAATCATAGAAAGGGCCGGGGTAAAACTACTTGTTAGGTTGTTTCTTTCTTCATTATAGAGGAATTGAATTTGATAAGCTGAGTGAAATAGAACAGTTCAAATCTGAATGAGATTGTTACTGAGTATTATGGGTCTATAAATTGTTTTTTGAACATCTGGGTTCGTGAAAAATTATAAGTTTGAGAACCAGACCTGATTTGATGAACCCTCTCGGTTGTAGAGCCGCTTTATTCGAATATCATGGGAATTCGAATGATAAGTAAAGATATCGATTGAAATATATTCTGGGAGGATTCTGCGTTTCTAAAAAAATTTGATGGTTTTCACTCCCAGTCTCTGAAACAGAAATAATTTCAAAAAATTCAAATAAGATGAAGTGCTCCTGCGAAATTCTTCGCACATATTTGTCAGGAGCAAATTGGTTTCGAAAAAAATTGTTGCTAACCGTAAAACTGAACAGAAAAATGAAATGAATTAAAACGATAATGTAACAGACAACCTTGTGAAATCTTCAGAATTGTGTGTTTTTTCATTTGCAGTCTGAAGATGTCACAAGTTTGACTGAAGAATGTGTCTGATACGTTACATTATTCTCTCATTTTATTTCCTTTTTCAGTTTTACTGTTGGAAAACAATTTTTTCTCGAAACCAATTTGCTCTTGACCACTAAGTGCAAAGATTTTTGCAGGAGCACTTCATCTGCATTAAAAAATTTTTGGTTATTTCTGTTTCAGAGAGTTTTTTAGATAAGTATAGATGTTACTGTAATTTTGAAGTTATTCATTACTTTCTCGTGGTTTTTATTGTTGATTTGCTTCTTTAGATGCATTTTCAAGTTGACAAATCTGATGAAAGAAAAGAAAAATCTTACAATAGAAAAAATTTTGATACTTATCGTTGTTTAAGTTTATTCTTTGAACAAATTTAAACATATTACGAGCACTATTTTTCTACGGGAGGACAGAGGTTTCATTAAGATTTTTTCTAAACTCTCTTAACCTTAGATAACGGAACTTGTTTCAACACACGTCATTGCGGGACTATCGTGAATTTTACGACGGTCGACAAAACATTCATACTACGGAAAATCTTTCGAGAAAAACTCACGAAAAGTGCTGAAAATTCTACATTAAAAAGTGAAAAGCCAAAATATAATAAAAAATTTTGAATTCCTATCCATCATCACTGCATTTTTTGCAAATCCGCGGTGTTCCCCACATATCGGATCTCCACATTGTCCACAATAAGTTGTAGCCATCCTTATTTTTTTACTAAGCAGAAGAAACAAGTTTTGCGCTTTTTTTTCCTGGGGAATTGCTGTTTTTGAATAATTTTGAATATTGAGAATTAGACCAATATCTTGGCGGATATTTCGCCTCAAAGTTGGAGTCGAAAATCTTCATTTCATCCATGGCTCAGCAAGGCGACGTACTCAAATCTATCATATACTGGTATCGTGAAAGAGGTTTTCCTCACCTCCTCAAAGTATTTGTTGAATAAAACACAAAGGAGTTGATACAGGCCATACTTATATATATTTACATTTATAAATTGTTGATTGAGGTTTCTTGGGTTTTTTAGCACTAAGTCTTACCAGTAAATAGTCATTTACTTTTAATAAAATATATTGACTCCGACATATGTTTCGGCCTTATATGGCCTTTTTCAAGGATAGTACAACCATCAAATAATTCCTGTAAAATTACAAATAATGAACATCACAATGAATCAATTTAAAATTTTCCTACACTTACTATTTTCGTCAAAATATTACATTTTCAGTTATAAATATAAAACACAATTACACATTCTCACAGATATGACACAAACAAACATTGGTAAAGTTATGAACGTCAAATTAAATTTTCGAACTCAAGACGAATTAATATTACGACATCTGTATGGAATTTATAGGAGTGCAAATTGTTAAATTTTAGATAACTATCTTATTCATGTTTATACTCATTGTTGGTTTTGTAGATGGAGTTACTTAAATGATTTTATTTGAAGTTGTTATATTTTCTTTTATTTTATCAAGTTGTAGTATATTTGGGCTAAATTCTTGGTGTCCGTTTTGTCATTCATAGCCTCTTTATTCTTCTTTATGTGGATCATCTCCAATATATTTCTTGTTTTACCATTTTTTTCTTTTTCTAAGATGGAAAAATTATCGAAATCCATTTTATGCTTTTCGGTTTGTTCGTGTTTCTTCAATGCAGTGATGTTTTTTACAATATTTATGGCCATTTATTCGTTCCTTTATGTATTGTGATGTTTGTCCAATATATACCTTAGGGCAATCTAAACAATTTATTTGGTATACGCAGTTCGATATTTTTGTTTTTGGGATTTTTGATTTCAATTTTGAGTTTAAGAAGGTAAGTTATTTATATTTTTATATGCCAAATTTATTCCATGCTGTTTAAGTGATTTATTTAAGGTTTCTGATAAGCCCTGTATATACGGCACAGATACGTATCTGGGTGGTTCAGCCTCAATTTTTTTATTATTTGTTTGTTTTTCTGAGTTATATAGCATAAAGATTTTGTTTTTGAATATTTTGTTTATCATTTTAGAGGATAATCATTTTGAAGAAGTATATTCTTTGCCTTTGTTATTGTTTGTTTCCTGAATTCCGGACTTGTAAGTTTAAGAGCTCGGTCAGCAATTCCTGATATGACACCTTTTTTATGTGTTATTGGGACTGTAGCTTCAAAATTTAAGTAGCGGCCACTCCAAGTAGGTTTGTATACCATATTGTTTTTATTCCTGTGTTTTTTCTTACAAGTGTTAGATCCAGAAAATTTATTTCATTTTGTTTTTCTAACTCACAGGTGAAATTCAATTTGGGATGGTAGTTATTGAATTTATTTATAATGTCTTGTATTTTATCTTCAGGTGCTGCTGTGAGACAGTCATCTACAAAACGTTTGAAAAATGGCACTTTGTATGTTAACTCTTCTATGACAGTTTCCTCTAAATCTTCCATTATTAGTTGTGCTATCACAGCTGAAATTGGAACTCCCATACCACATCCATTTATTTGAGTGAAAAATTCGTTTTTGAATTGGAAATACGAACATGAAAAGCATAGTTCGATAGCTTTTATAAACTCCGTTTTTGGTAGGTCTGTATGTTCCTTTATTTTTTCCCATTTTTTAATAACTATATCTTTTGCTACGTCGAGTGGTAAGTTTGTATACAAGCTGACAACATCCAAAGAGAACAGTTTTTCATTTTGTTTTAGTGATATTTTATCTATGAACTTCTTGAATTGCCAGGAATCCTTCACGTAATAAGCATTTTTTTCCTAGTATTGGAGTTATACAATTTGCTAAGTATTTTGAAAGTTTGTAAATAGGGCTTTGAACACAGCTGATAATTGGTCTAAGGGTATTTCTTTTTTGTGTAATTTGGGAAGTCCGTAAATTTGGGGAGGGTTAGCATTATGTATTTTCAATTCATTACATAGTTTTTTAGGTAGAATATTCTTTTTTTCCCAAGATTTTATCAGTTCATTGTTTTTAGTTTGTATTATTTTTGTTGGATCTTGTTTCAGTTTTTAGTGCTAAAAAACCCAAGAAACCTCAATCAACAATTTATAAATTAAATAGCACAAGAAAACTAAACAACAGAAAATATTTACATTTATATTTATCTTCCTCCATAATTTTTCGAATTTCTTGTTCTAATTTTGCCTGAGATAATGGCCGTTTTGAAGCCATTCTGCTGAAACAACATATTATCTTCAAAATGTTACACGTGAAATAATAACTCACATTTCTCCTAATTACAAAACTGATGTTCACAAATTTAAAACCGGAAAAAAACTCGCGCGGTACGTAAATACGGGACTATCGTAAAATTGACGAATACTGGACCAAAATCTGCAATTCAACTGAAAATAATGAGATTTTTTGTACACCAGAGCCTAGCTAGCAACTAAATAGGAAGGTACTGAGAGTTTCACATCGTTGTGGTATCCGGAAGCAAACCAAATATCACGACAAATATTGACATTCGTAAAATTTACGAATGTCCCGTTATCTAGGGTTAAAACACTGTGTGCTTCAGAATAAGGTTTCGTGAATTCGGAATCTTAACACTGAGATGATTTTATGATTTGAAAAAAAATTAAGAAACTATGCTGCCCTAACTGTGTCTAGACGATTTTGAAAGTACATGATAGAAGAATTTCGAAGCATTTTATTTTTTTACCCCAACCAGTATTCATCTCAGTTTGAAAACTCAGGATTTAATTCCCACTTTTTAATTGAAAAAAAAATGTATTGATGCGTAGGTACTCATAACCTACCAAAACGCAAAAAATAGTGTTCAGTGCCGAAAATATTTTCGAAAAACCTAATCTAACCTAACTTAACACAACCTAACGTACCAAAACGCAAAGAAAACTTGTGTACAGTGTTGCAAATATTTTCGAAAAATCTATTTTACCTCAAATTTCTACACCCCGTATCTTAGAAACAATGCGTCAGAGACCCATAGCCCATAGCAAATCTATCGAATTAACGGAACTTTATTCGGAAACACCCTGTATGCATGGTACCCCGTTCACAGTTTTCTTGGCTTATTCTGTGAAATATCTATGCTGTATTGCTTAACTTATGAAGAATATGGTACTAAAGAATATAAATCACGAGTTGTGAACGGAAAATTCTTTATGAAGCTTCATTGGTTGAAATATTATTTGGGCTTTTTCCATTATCTTGGATTGTTCTATCAAACGTTTCGACAAGCATTCGCCAGCCGTCTTCAGGGTTATCGCAAAATTGAACTCAAAATTCGGCGAAATTTATGCGAGCAGCTTCTGATATTAGCTGTCAGAAAATTTTTATAAATTCTGTGTCAGAGGTCACTGACATGATTTCTCAACTAAGATGATATGTGTACGAGTAGTAGTTAAATAAGGTTGGTACTTTCCTGATTCTAGTTCGTCCTCCGCAGTTCAGAACGTATTATTGGTCTCCAAACATCCTTTATTTCAACTGATCGGGTTGGCAGTTATAGTCATGAAGGCTGCTTTCTTCAATTTCTCCCTTTTCCATCTTTCTACCTTCGATATCATGGAAGCCTCGTCCCATCTGATATTGTGGTATTCGTTCGTAGGATGTTGGACTAGTTTGAATTTTTCGGTTCTCCAAGTTGAGCCAATCTCTGGTGTTCTTTGATTTTAATCTTGAGGAAGCGTTTTGTTTCCTCAATATAGGATCTGTCGAATTCACAGGGTAGTTCATCAATACATTCTCTGGTAATTTGATTTTCGTTGAAAGGTTTCATTTTCGTTTGTTGGATAGAACAATTCAAGATAATGGAAACAGCCCAAATAATCTTTCAATCAATCGGGAACCTTCATTCTTGTTCTACAAGCACAAAACACCATCAGAGATAGTCTGGTAAATCCAGAATCAGCTCATAATATGGAATTTTCCCAATAAACTACATCCGAATCACAATTAGAATAAAACTTTCAGCCTTCCAATATGCTATCAACATTCGCTGTATTAAGCCCTGCCCAAGTGCAGTTATATTGAATTGAATTTTGAAATCCGATTGAAGTTGAACCGGTTCATTCCAGAATTGCTATTCTGCTCCCAAATTCATTGTGGAAATTGAAATCGGTGAATTTTCCCCCCAATTTCCATCTCTCTTCCTTCATTTTCGGGACTAATTATCTCATTTTAAGTTATGAAGTGAATGAATTACTGATTTGAAATCATCCTCTGCTAATTCTCTGTAAGAAGAGTAAAGTTATTCGTATTAGTGGGAATTACCAAAGATATCGTTGCCTAATGGAGAATTGTAGTTCTCAACTTTTAACTTTACCCGTAATTGACTGTGACAATTGGATTTCGAACTTTATGGACAGGTATCTTCTAAATTAGGACCATTTTTGGTGAAAAGGACAGAGTGAGAATAGAAATTGGGAAAACCTCCGGAAGATTACCCAATTAGAATACTAAAAGGAAATAGATGACATCACTGAAGTACAGGGTCTAACTTGAGATAGGGTTTGAATTTGAGTGCATTATGGCAGTTGTATGTTGTATTTCTGGAAAAAAATTCATTTAGAATCAAACAACTATTTTATTGTTGGCTTGATTTTATATAAGAACAGCGCGATATACTTCTTCTTCAATATTTTACAAATTTTGACTATATGGGGAAACTCTGACAATTTTTTTCCATGCTTTCCTATCATATACATGGTACTCCGTTTATTTTTTACTTTGTCTATTGATATGAGCAATTTTGGACTACAATATCTATGAAGAATATGAATAACAAATCACGAGCCTTCACTGATGTTCTACAAATACAAATCACCATTGAATTTCTGAGAATATGATCAACCGAGAGACAGTTCATAACATGAAATTTCCCCATAAACTACAGGGTCCTTATAAATGATTGTATTGTTGATAATTAACACAAAATGACTCGATTGTATTGTTTTCAATATGTATATTTTAAACTTCCTGACAGAAAAATTCACTGGACAAAAACTCATTTGAATGAAACTGACTTTATTTCATATGTAAGTTCAGATTTGGTAAATTTTTGGTATTGATATTCACATTGGTACACCTTTTTAGTATGGCTTTGAAAATGACTTTGTAGTCAAAACATGTCAGCCGGAAAACAAATTGTTGCAAATTATAGTGCATTTCAGACTTTATAGCTATTATGACAACTAGAGAAATATGAATACCTAGTATATTTCCCGAGGTTGTCAAAGTTACATCCCGAGGGCAAAGCCCGATGGATGTGTAGGCAGCCGTGGAAAATGTATTCATATTTCTCGTGTTGTAATCAATAGTTTTTTTCTGATTGAAACAATATCGTTCCTAAAATAAAAAAATTAATATCATATTGTAAATTTTTGAATTAATTGGATTTTTACCGTTGCTATGGGCTGTGTTTGTGGAAATCAAGGTTGACTGGTTTTATTTTGACGTCCTGTCAGAAATAAAATTGTTGATATACGTCAAAATTCAAGCAGCGAAAGCTTGTGAATTTTTGATTCCGGCCAAATCTAAAGCTGCCTATAGTAAGGACTATGCAGGCTTTCAGAAGTGGAACAACGGTGGTGGACGGTGTCAGCGAAAATATTTTGTTAGCATATTTTGAAGATTTGGTATGTTGCTCTGATTCTTGTTATTTTCAATGTATGATTAATTCATTCGATCTCCAGTCGCAGAAATATTCACCAAACACGTTATGACCAAAATTATCTATGTTGAGGTGCCTGCTACCTTTGAAGGAAAAAATGAATGTGAAATTATTCGATGGAGTGAAAGCAATTGTTAAGAAAAAAATAAAGAATTCGTTCCCAAAAAATGAGCAGTGTTGTCCCGGTAGCAGATCAAAAATTCTTGATAGAAGCTCCAAATGACTTTTTTCTGATGTGTTATGCTGGATTCACAATGGACGTAACCATAAAACTCCCGAAACTTAAACGCAAAACGCAAAGTTGAACCAATGCAAATCATATGGAACTGTTCACAATAGGCTCTGTAATTTTTTCGTTTACGTTGAGCTTATGGTAGTCCGTAATTCTAACGTTAATTATAGAAATTTGTTCACATTCTGTGATTTGTAGGTCTAACTCACCAACGTCGTTTTTTTCTTCTTTTAGAATTTCGCTCCTCAATTTCTTTTTATTTTCAAACATCGTCTCAATAAAAACAGACTCAATACTTCATACATTTTTAATTAATGACAACATTTCACAGTAATCAATTGTCAAAAAATTCATAGAACACTTATTATAAAGGTACAGAAACATCTTCTTACTCTACAAAAACGTCTACAATTTGCGCCCAAAGTCCATTCTGAACACATTTACGTTTACGGACAAAGTACGTTTACGTGTTCGTTATGGTTAGGTCCATTGTGAATCAGCACTTAGGTGAAAATTTGCATAATATACTATTTTTAGTGAAATATGACTTGACGTTTCATATTTCCCTTGGGAAATATCAGTGTGTTATGACATATGGTACCATAGGCGATTTCATTCATTCGATCAGAAACTTTTATTCTATATTAATTTTCCACTATGGGTTTTCAAGAAGTTCTGAGATTGTTATGGCTAGGTAAGCGACCATGCAGGTATTTTGTCCTCTACCCTACTCATTCATAAAAATCAACTCAATGGCGTTGACAAGACTGACAACATCCCAAAAAGCCTTGAACGTTACCTCTTGAGTGTCTAGGACTGGTTTGAATATTGTTCTTATGTCAGTCAGCTCTGAAAATTTGCATACCAAATGTTCAGCTGATTCTGATTCTGAACCACAAAGCCTGCAAATCCCATCTGCTGACTTTCCCATACGGTACAAATGATGCTCTCACTGACAGTGCCCCGTCATCAATACCACCATTACCCGAATTCCAGTTTGTGACAGCTTCATAAGTTTTCTGGTAGATGCTGGGTTGTTTTTCCAGAAATTAATTCTCTCCTAACAAAGATCACTTTCTCAGAGCTGATGAAACATTGAAAAATTATTTTAAAAACATAAGTTATGGTTCAGCTAGGTGTTTACCTTGATTTCTCATCGTGTATATTCCGAAGCGATAAAGTTAATTACAAAATGGAGTAATGAGAGTTTTTGGCATAACTAAAGAAATTTCAGCACGCGATGTGAAACTTACTTAATAGTTCTTCGTAAAAACGTCAGTCTTTTCACCTCCCACTTCATATATTAGCTTAATCACCTGTTGCATAGAAACAACCAAACACTATATTAGGGGTGGATGTCTTAAACAAGTCAAGGTTTCTACTTTTCCAGGACTGGAAATAACACGTGAGTTGAATTCAATGCAAACATTCACTGATATAGCTCAAAATAATAAGAGCTTCTTCCTGAATTGAATCATTTATAATTCAGATTGGTCACCATTGAACTATTTAAATTGATGAACTTTCAAATTTTGAAAAATTCTTCCGAACAGAACGTAAAAGGTATGGAAAAGATTTTCCAATACGAGGTGTTATTTTGAATACCCCGCTATTTGGGATAGATGTCACGTTTGAAGATATCATTTTTTGACATTTGACAAGAAGAAATTTCGCCATTAATACACGCTTCAAGAACGCATTGAAATTATCAAAATTCGCTATAAAAATGGTGAAAATTTGGCAGAGCGAGTTCGTAAAACTCTAACAGTTTTGGGACGTCGTAAAGCACTTTGACGGACCGCAATAAAGAAATTGGAGTTAGTGATGTGAAGAATGAAACCCGCTCAAGAACAGCCGAGAATATTGCTGCTGTAGCCGAAAGTGTTGAAGAAAACCCAGGTTTGCCCGTTCCTCGTCGTTCTTTGGAATTAGACATTCAACAAACGTTATTAAATTTCGCGAGAGCGCAGCAACAGCAACCTAGCTGAATGTAATCACACACTGCGCCCGTATTGCCAGTCCCTTTGACTTCCGTCCGAAAAACCGCCAATTCGGGGAGCATGAGGCAGCACCAGGATTCGCGGCATGCAGCAGGGAAGTATAGTGATTACATTCAGCCGCTGCCCACTTCCCTGCTCACTTCCCTGCTACATGCCGTGGAAGTCGGCTGAGTGTAATCGGGGTGTAACGGTGAATGAATTGCGCTACTGAGAGATGACTTATGATTTTTTATGGCTGAAATTGGATAGTATTGATCCAAGCAAGGAAACCATTGATCGTTTGCGGGAAAAGTTTCCGGGCCGTATTATCTCTCGAAGAGATGATCACAATTGGCCACAGAGATCCTGTGATCCTTGCGACTTCTTCCTTCGGGACCACGTGAAAGAGAAGGTCTCCGTAAAAATTTCATTAGGAGGATATGATCCTGTAAGCGTGGTCATTTGCCTGATGTTATTTTCCACTATTAACGGCATTGCTTCTTCTTTATGATGAAATAAACATCCGATCATTTATATTGAAGAATAGCATTTTTCTCTTAATATCAAAAAAACACCTCTTATTGGAAAACCTTTAACTTTAATTTCCGTTAATCTTACGATACGTTCAACATACCTCAAGCAACATAAATTACCATGTCGAAAGATACCGAATTATTCCATAATTATGCTTTGCATTCTATATTATGCTATGCTTTCTCATTTAAGAGTCCGTCAAATTTCATCTCTGTGATCTCTGAACAATGATGGTTTCTCATTTCGTCAAAACTATTATGTTGCCAGGCTACATTTCTTGACAGGTGTTTCAGTCAAAGGCCAACAATGTTCAAACAATATGCCTGCGGAGATTGAATTGCACAATTGAAGTGAGCATGATAGGCTAAGTGTAGAATGGTTCTAGATTGAATAGAAATGGAGATTAGTATCTCGACACCTCAAACTGTGGAACTTGTTGGTAAATAGTATTGGTATTGTTGTACAATTCTACAATATCAATTGATCAAATTTAACAATGGGCCCTGTTTATAGAGGTAACGAGGTATTAATTTGTTTGTGGTGGTTCAGTTTTATTGGTTGTTTCAGAATTTGAATAGAGTAAACTATTCAAGTTTCATCAGATATTTTATGTGGAGGGTTTTCTAATAAAAGGTGTTATTTCGATATTTGAAAAATGCCCCTTTTCAATATAAATGATTAGATATTTATTTCATTATACAGAAGAAGCTATGCCGTTAATAGTGAAAATAACATCAGGAAATGACCACCACGACCACACTTACAGAACCACATCCTTTTAATGAAATTTTCCATAACCAAATCGCAAAGTGGCTGCCCTATATTCTTGATAGCCTCACAAATTCCATTTTTGAGGTCTTGAATCGACGCTGGGCTATTGTCCTAGACCTTTTCTTTCACGTGGCCCCAAAGGAAGAAGTCGCAAGGTGTTAAATCACAAGATATCAGTGCATCCACCGTAACTGTTCTTTCAGCCTCATTTTCGAAAAAGTAAGGTCCAATGATTCTGCCGGACAATAAACCGCACCAAACACGTTGAGCATAGAGAAGATATTCAAAAATAACTCAGGGTTTTCCGGGCCCCAGATGCTACAACTTTGCATGTTGACGAAGCCACCGAGGTGGAAATGGGCCTCATCACTCAAGATGATATTTTGATGGAATTCCGGATCATTTTCGTGCATTTCAACGACTCAACCAGCAAAAACACGACGTTGTTGATGATCGGCCGGCTTGAGTTCTTCTGTTAACTGAACTTTATAAGCCTTAAAACCAAAATCTTTTTGCAAAATACAGTGGAATGACGTTTGTGGAATGCCTAATTCCAAAGAACGACGAGGAACAGCAGCAATATTCTCAGCTGTTCTTGAGCGACGTGCACGGGTTTTATTCTTCACATCACTTACTTGTCTCCACAGCTCGAATTTTTTCACCTATTCCTTTATTGCGGTCCGACAAGGTGCTTCACGACGACCCAAATGTGTTCGAGTTTTACGAACCGTCTCTGCCAAATTTTCACTTTTTTTAGAGCTAATTTTAATAATTTCAATGCGTTCTTGAAGCGTGTATCGTTCCATTTTAATGAATGGCGTAGTTTTTACATGTCAAATGTCATAAAATTACAACTTCGAATGTGACATCCTATAGAAATAGTGGGCTGTTCAAAATAACGCATTTTATTGGAAAACCCTTTACTTATAATAACGATTTTTTGTTACATCAGGAAACTAGAAGGTTGTATCTATTTATTTCAATGGTATATGCACTCGACAGCCTGTAGATTGTTACTTATCTGGAACTGATACTTGCTGTGCCTGCGCATTTTACCAAATTTGAATAATATGTGACAGTGAAAGAAGAACTCTTGAATACTTCTTATAAGTACGTATAAAACCCATTATATGTGAGTAGAATACTATTTTTCTCTATGTTTTTACCATTTGGTGGCCGTACAATGACCCCTTTATTACTGGTGTAAAAAAACTCATGTCGATATAGGAGTAATTTTTTGATGAATTTGTCATATAAAAGTTGATTATATTCAAAGTACGTTAGGCCTTCGTTTGGAAAAGTAGCCATATTTGTTAGTGGAAGAACCCCTTAAAAACTGTAGAATTATCAGTTTCATCCAAATTATTTTTATGCTATTGTAAATCAGGGAAGCATCTGACAAAAGTAAAGAATGATTCCTTATTCAGTTTTATTCTTATGGAGATTATAAAAATAGTCGTAAATGAAAATATTGCACTGATCTAAAACCTAAGTCAGTGTCACTACTAGCAGCAAAAATCTCAAAATATAAATGTCATAAAGTTATCGACCAGATTGTCGTGATAGAAATCATACTTAAGCAATGTTTCCGTGCTTTTCTCCATTTCAGAGTTCTCAAGTTTCAAGAATAACATCCATAAATAACGCGCCATTTTAAAAATGAAAGATCGGAAAATCTGAAATACCTATTTAAATACCGTTGAGTCCCTGAGGAAGATTTGTGCCACTGTAATATTGCAGTTTCTCAAATATTGACATTGTCAATATAATCCATTTTAAATAAGCTTTCATCAGTTCAGATTCAGTAATGAAAATCTACCCTCAACTAAATGAGCATCTAATTAAATAGCGCCGCATAATAAACCGATTATTCAAAGATCGATTTCTTGATGTGAGCCGAATTGAATTTGCGTACTTGTTGATATTCGGATTTGATAGTGGGGAAGTTTTACCACTTAATGACTAAATTATCGTTGTACAATCTCTCCCTCACCAGAAGCCAGTATTTAATTGCTGGTATCAACGCTTATCTCGAACTTGGGCAATCAAATGGAGCAATTCACTACGCTGTGTGATCGTCAACAGGATAAAAATTGTAAAACTTATATAAGATTTGAATTTACTTGGTCGAAACTCATTCATATAAATTTTGCGTTGATTGTTTGGTTGATTATATTCAGCGTTTGGTTCAGAGGTACCCATTGACAAAAGGGAGTTTTCACTTTAAAAAGGGTATTTCTTTCGAGGTATAGAACTTTGAGTTGACATTACTGATCAAGATGGCTACCGATTTAACAGCTCAGTTTGGTTCGGTGAAATATTCAATCATGCATCAAAGCTGATTATGCAGTCTACAAGTTAAGAGTGAAGAAATTGTCAGCTCAGAAATTTAGTTTCAAAGAAGCATTAAAACAAGTATGATTAAAATGGCCTATGATACTCTTGCATACTGTCCTTAAAGCATTTAACAAGAAAATCAGATCACACTTTGAAGCCTTCTTTATACAGTTGTATCCTAATATACTATTTCAAATTTTTCCGACAGACGAAAGCTTTATCCTACCATCTACCTGCCTCATTTAGGAGTTGCAGAAAGCTCCATAAATCTACACATACGTCAAAAATTCTGAAGAATGATAAAAATAGCTTATGATACTCTGGCATGCCGCCCTTGAAGCATTTTACAAGAAGAACAGAACTCATTAAAATGCCTTATTTATACGGTTGTATCATTATATAGTATTTTAAATATTCCCGACAGACGAAAGCTTTATCCTAACATCTACCTGCCTCATTCAAGAGCTACAGAAAGCTCCACAAATCTACATGTAGAACATATTTTCCGTAAACAATTCTAGCATGCCGCAAAGCTGATTAAGTAGCCTACAAGTTATAAATGAAGAAAATGTGTGTATCATAAGCCATTTTAATTAGCTGATTAAGCAGTCTACAAGTTATAAATGAAGAAATTTTGTCAGCTCAGAAATTAAGTTTCGTTATAGCATTGAAACAATATATCTTCTGATACTCTTGCATACTGCCCTTGAAATATTTTACAAGAAGAACAGAGCTTACTCTAAAGCCTTCTTTATACCGTTGTATCATAAAACACTATTTCAAATTTTCCCGACAGACGAAAGCTTTATCCTAACATCTACCTTCCTCATTCAAGACTGCAGAAAAGCTCCATAAATCTACACGTAGAACATATTTTCCGTGAAAAATTCCAGCATGCATCAAAGCTGATTAAGCAGTCTACAAGTTATAAATGAAGGAATTGTGTCAGCTCAGAAATTTAGTTTCAGTATAGCATTGAAACAAGTATGATCAAAATAGCTTATAAAACTCTTGCATTCTGCCTTTAGAGCATTCCACAAAAAAAAACTTACTCTAACGCCTTCTTTATAGGTACGGTTGTATGATAATATACTTTTTTCTCCAACCATCAAAAAATGTTGACATTTTTGTACTATTTTCAGGTGCAAAAGTCATAAATTTCCTTACCGTACAAAAATTCACTCGTTACTTAGCAACACTTTTAATCCTAGGATTAAAAACGCTACTTTTAATCCTTGGATTAAAAGTAAATGCATTTGAAGTCTACTTGACAATCACTGTCATGATTCTGTGTTCAAATTCATAACCAAATTATGAACGATTTTTCACTAAAACCAATTTTATTGTAATTTTGACTTGGTTGGAGAAAAAATAGTATATATTATTCGGACTAAAAGTGCCTATTTTAACTCGTAAAAAAAAGATGCACTTTTAATCCTTATAATATAATATACTATTTTCTCCAACCATCAAAAAATGTTGACTTTTCTGTACTATTTTCAGGTGCAAAAGTCATAAATTCTCTTACCGTACAAAAATTTGCTCGTTGCTTAGCAACACTTTTAATCCTAGGATTAAAACGCTACTTTTAATCCTTGCATTAAAAGTAAATGCATTTGAAGTCTACTTGACAATCACTGTCATGATTCTGTGTTCAAATTCATAACCAAATTATGAACGATTTTTCACTAAAACCAATTTTATTGTAATTTTGACTTGGTTGGAGAAAAAATAGTATATATTATTCGGATTAAAAGTGCCTATTTTAACTCGCAATTTTGCATTCGCTCGGCTGCGCCTCGCAACTGCAAATATTGCTCGTAAAAAAAAGATGCACTTTTAATCCTTATAATATAATATACTATTTTCTACAAACGTCAAAAAATGACAAGGTTCGCGCATTAGCAAGAATATGCGAAGTGACCCTTTTTTTCATTTCCTTTGTTACTATGACACCGTGCGCGAAGTAGTGTGCGAAATACTTACTTCGCACACTGCATGTAAACTATATGGGATTTTTATATTTCAACTTGGTAAATTTCTTGAAATCCACGTTTTCTTTAACATTGAGTGTTTCTTTCAACATAGAATATATTGCCCATAGTTATAATACCTAATTACTTGATTTGGAAAAACAGTTCAAACCAGTTCAATATTTTTTTTTATATTAAGCTAAGCGTTTGTAAAAAAAATTTTGTTTGCATCTCATGCGCGAAATACTTTGATGATCTCGACTATTTTTTTTAACTCGGCTGCGCCTCGTTAAAAAAATCAGTTCTCGATCACCAAAGTAGCATTTCGCGCACTAGATACAAAAATAACTATTAAATTTCCTGCCTCATTTGACAGCTGCAGAAAGCTCCATAAATCTACACGTGAAAGATATTTACCGTAAAAAATTCCAGCATGCATCAATGCTGATTAAGCAGTCTACAAGTTATAAATGAAGCAACTGTGTCAGCCCAAAGATCTAGTTTCAGTATAGCATTAGAACAAATATGATCAAAACAGCTCATGATTATCATGCATTCTGTATTTTAAAACGAAAACAGAACTCATTCCAAAGCCTTCTCTATACGTTTGTATCATAATATACTATGTATATGAAATTTTTCCGACAGATGAAAGCTTTATCCTAACATCTACCTGCCTCATTCAAGAGCTGCAGAAAGCTCCATAAATCTACACGTAGAACATATTTTCCGTAAAAAATTCTAGCATGCCGCAAAAAATGATTAAATAGCCTACAAGTTATAAATGAATAAAATGTGTGTATCACAAGCCATTTTAATTAGCTGATTCAGCAGTCTACAAGTTATAAATGAAGAAATTTTGTCAACTCAGAAATTTAGTTTCGGTATAGCATTGAAACAATATAGCTTCTCATACTCTTGCATACTGCCCTTGAAATATTTTACAAGAAGAACAGAGCTTACTCTAAAGCCTTCTTTATACGGTTGTATCATAATACACTATTTCAAATTTTCTCGACAGACGAAAGCTTTATCCTAACATCTACCTGCCTCATTTAAGAGCTGCAGAGAGCTCCATAAATCTACACGTAGAATATATTTTCCGTGAAAAATTCCAGCATGCATCAAAGCTGATTAAGCAGTCTACAAGTTATAAATGAAGGAATTGTGTCAGCACAGAAATTTATTTTCAGTTAGGCGTTGGAACAAGTATGATCAAAATAGCTTATGATACTCTTGCATACTGCATTTTACAAGAAAAACAGAGCTTACGCCAAAGTCTTCTTTATACGGTTGTATCATAATATACTATTTCAAATTTTCCCGACAGACGGAAACTTTTTCCTAACATCTACCTGCCTCATTTAAGAGCTGCAGGAAGCTCCATAAATCTACACGTAGAACATATTTTCCGTGAAAATTTCCAGCATGCATCAAAGCTGATTAAGCAGTCTACAAGTTATAAATGAAGGAATTGTGTCAGCTCTGAAATTTTGTTTCACTATAGCATTGGAACCAGTATGATCAAAATAGCTTATAAAACTCTTGCATGCTGCATTTAACAAGAAAAAGAGCTTATTTCAAAGCCTTCTTTATGAAGTTGTATGATTATATATTATACTATTTCAAATTTTCCCGACAGACGAAAGCTTTATCCTAACATCTACCTGCCTCATTCAAGAGCTGCAGAAAGCTCCATAAATCTACACGTAGAACATATTTTCCGTGGAAAATTTCAGCATGCATCAAAGCTGATTAAGCAGTCTACAAGTTATAAATGAAGGAATTGTGTCAGCTCAGAAATTCAGTTTCAGTATAGCATTGGAACAAGTATGATAAAAATAGCTTATGATACTCTTGCATACTGCATTTTACAAGAAAAACAGATCTCACGCCAAAGTCTTCTTTATACGGTTGTATCATAATATACTATTTCAAATTTTCCTGACAGACGGAAACTTTATCCTAACATCTACCTGCCTCATTTAAGAGCTGCAGAGAGCTCCATAAATCTACACGTAGAATATATTTTCCGTGAAAAATTCCAGCATGCATCAAAGCTGATTAAGCAGTCTACAAGTTATAAATGAAGGAATTGTGTCAGCTCAGAAATTTAGTTTCACTTTAGCATTGGAACAAGTATGATCGAAATAGCTCATGATACTCTTGCATACTGCATTTTACAAGAAAAAGAGAGCTTATTCCAAAGCCTCCTTTATACGGTTGTATCATTATATACTATTTCAAATTTTCCCGACAGACGAAAGCTTTATCCTAACATCTACCTGCCTCATTGAAGAGCTGCAGAAAGCTCCATAAATCTACACGTAGAATATATTTTCCGTGAGAAATTCCAGCATGCATCAAAGCTGATTAAGCAGTCTACAATTTATAAATGAAGGAATTGTGTCAGCTCAGAAATTCAGTTTCAGTATAGCATTGGAACAAGTATGATCAAAATAGCTTATGATACTCTTGCATACTGCATTTTACAAGAAAAACAGAGCTTACTCCAAAGTCTTCTTTATTATATATACGGTTGTATCATAATATACTATACTGATGGACAAAATTAGCGCACCACCTAAAATTTCGTTAAATTTTAACAATTGACATCTTCCCAATCTTCAGTCAGATTTCAACGTTTTTTTCTTTCAATAGTAGCTCTGTTATTGTCGAATTCCCTCTATTCAACAGAAGTCCAAAAAATAAAATCTTCATGTTGTACAGGGCGTTTAAATAATGTCATGTTTTATAGTCAAATTTTTACGTCGTCTGTGGACAATGCCAGGTTGCTGAGGCAAATGAAAACAATAAAGCTTTGTAGCCTAGTATCTCTTGAGTATTTTGCTTTTTTAAAAACCAATTTATCTTGAAGTCGTCCAGAGATATTCAACTTTTTATCAACTCTTGTATTTTATGCATTAGCCATGAATATCTTAGCAACCATTTGTCCGATTTGAATTTTTTTTTGTTGTAGCTCTTTTATTGGCGAATATCATACCACAATGATATGTTCAAAAAAAATAAATGCATCATGCTGTACAGGGCGTTTAACTTTTCGGGTTTTTTTCATTACAGTTTAGCGCCTTCTGTGGGCAATACCAGATATATGAGGCTTCTAAAAATTATACAGTGATGCAACCTGATGTTTCCTGAGTATTTTGCATTTTTAAAAAGCAATTTCACTTGTACCCTTCCTGAGATATTCACATTTTTATAACATCATACATTTTTCTGTTTTTCTTAATTTCTTTTCGTTTATTTTTGTGTTGAAAGTAAATTCTTATTTATTTTTCTTTGGTCGTTGTCTCCGTAGACTTATGCAAAGTAAAGAAAACTTTAGAAATTAACACAATTATTAATTTCGAATGAATTTTATGAATTAGAAAAAATTATGACAACTGTAAACCCCAGTATCACTCGACTGAAAATATTCATTGTCAATATATTGTATGAAATGCAAGATGTTATAAAAATGTGAATATCTCTGGAAGGGTACAAGTGAAATTGCTTTTTGAAAAAGCAAAATACTCAGGAAACATCAGGCTGCATCACTGTATAGTTTTTAGAAGCCTCACATATCTGGTATTGCCCACAGAAGGCGTTAAACTGTGATGAAAAAAACCCGAAAATTTAAACGCCCTGTACAGCAAGAGGCATTTCTTTTTTTGAACATCTCTTTGTAGTATGATATTCGCCAATAAAAGAGCTACCTACAACTAAAAAAAAACATTCAAATCGGACAAATGGTTGCGAAGATATTCATGGCTAATGCATAAAATACAAGAGTTGATAAAAAGTTGAATATCTCTGGACGACTTCAAGATAAATTGGTTTTTAAAAAAGCAAAATACTCAAGAGATACTAGGCTACAAAGCTTTATTGTTTTTATTCGGCTCAGCAACCTGGCATTGTCCACATAAGACGTTAAAATTTGACTATAAAACATGACATTATTTAAACGCCCTGTACAACATGAAGATTTCATTTCTTGGACTTTTGTTCGATAAAGGAAATTCCACAATAACAGAGCTACTATTGAAAAAAAAAAACGATGAAATCCGACCAAAGATTGGGAAGATATCAATTGTTAAAATTTAACGAAATTTTAGGTGGTGCGCTAATTTTGTCCATCAGTATATTTCAAATTTTCCCGACAGACGGAAACTTTTTCCTAACATCTACCTGCTTCATTAAAGAGCTGCAGAAAGCTCCATAAATCTACACGTAGAACATATTTTCCGTGGAAAATTTCAGCATGCATCAAAGCTGATTAAGCAGTCTACAAGTTATACATGAAGGAATTGTGTCCGCTCAGAAATTCAGTTTCAGTATAGCATTGGAACAAGTATGATCAAAATAGCTTATGATACTCTTGCATACTGCATTTTACAAGAAAAACAGAGCTTACTCCAAAGTCTTCCTTATACGGTTGTATCATAATATACTATTTCAAATTTTCCGGACAGACGAAAGCTTTATCCTAACATCTACCTGCCTCATTCAAGAGCTGCAGAAAGCTCCATAAATCTACACGTAGAACATATTTTCCGTGAAAAATTCCAGCATGCATCAAAGCTGATTAAGCAGTCTACAAGTTATAAATGGAAGAATTGTGTCAGCTCATTTGCAGTATTTTCCCAGATCCGGCCCTTCAGTGTACCATCCACTCCGAACTAGATTAGAGGCTGAGAAAATAGCTGCTGACTTTTCGGCCGGGTTCAAACACGCCGTTTGAATATTAAACGCGGTCTTAGCCCCATTTCGCACCAAGCTAGTCCAGTCCAGTCGAGTCAAGTCACTTCAGGATTGGAACTTTTAACTTCGTTTAAAATCGTTCAAAACAAATGGAATGTGAAATCTAGTTTCATACTAGGCCCTAGTGTGAAACTAGATTTCACATTCCATTTGTTTTAAACGATTTTAAACGAAGTTAATAGTTCCAATCCTGAAGTGACTTGACTCGACTGGACTGGACTGGCTTGGTGCGAAATGGGGCTTAGAGTGTAGCTCTTGACTGCCGCTATACATCATCACTTTATCGAGTTTTAGTGCTCGTAATAGCTGTTCGAATGAGATTTTTCCCCAGCAGGAGAGGTTTTCTTGTTCGATATTCAATATGTGACTCGTATTTCCTATCAACAGTTGTTTCTTGATCGGATTTCGGAGTTTTTAAGTTTCTGAGGGCAAGCTGAATGGTTCATATTTTTTTTACCTGAACAAAAACAGATTTCTACTTCGAAACTCATGATCAAATACTTTCCTATATTTCAGATAATAAGATTCCTCGATTAAAATCACGTAAACCATTTTGGTTCAATTATTATTTGACCTGGAATGAAAACGATAAAGCAATTTAGCAATCCGAGTGGAACACATGTAATATTCAAAACAAAAATTTTATAACTGATCCCTCCAATAAAGTTCCTGGATTTGATCCTCCAAGGAAAATTTGGACTGTTCTTAATTGTATAAGAACAGGTCATGGCCGTTGTAATAGTATGCTTTTCAAATAATGGAGTTCAGTTGAGAGTTCTACTTGGAGCAGGGGAGACAATAGAACATCTGATGAATAATTGTCCCATATTTAAATTTCAGGGTAGCTTAAGGGCTATACATAAAGTTACCCAGTCGTTTCTGAATTGGGTTGTAAATTAAATTGATTTAATAGAGTTTCAATCATTTTATTTTTCTGTTGCTTTTTTCTATTTCGATTTTTTTGTTTCAAATTCAGAATTCCGAAGGCATCTTGGAAAACGTTTTCGATTAGACTCAATAAAGAAGAAATCCTTCAATATTCAAATAGTTTTTGAGTTTTATTTCTGTTGGAACGGCGAGACAGTGTTTTTTCTACTGAGGTTTTTCCCTGAGCTCTGGTATCATACGAAAAAATAGTATGGTACCCCGTTTTGCACTAACCTCAGTTAGGGATTTTTGTTTTGTTTTATATATTGTATTATGTTAGCTCTTGATTGCAAAAGAATATATTCATTTCATGTATTTTCTCGTTCTTGATTTCGGAAACAGCGTTTTGTTATTTGTCTCAAATATATCCTATTTTTTATTTCTTCAATCATCAATCTGACTGTTGTAGATTTCAGATCTTTAAAGGTGTTGCGATTTAAAAATCTTTTGTACATCAGAGCTGATCTCGCAACTGTTCTAAAGCTTGCTCCCTAGTTTCAGAACATTGATTAATTCCAGTAAGCAAGAGGGTTTGAAGGAGGCTAGATTCGGGTTTCTTCTACACTTACTCTTAACGAAGATATTCTATGAGCAGGTTGGGAATGACAAGATATTCTGTAACTAAGTGAACAAAAGTTTTTCTTCTTCGCGATAGAATCTATACTCATCAGTTTCTGTTAAGCCAACTCTCATCATATGCTCCCTTTTTTACATATTTCATTTTTTTAATAGTTTCCAGAATATAATTCCGATTGTGCTGAGATTCTGCATTTATACAGGGTGTCCGGTAAACCTTGTACAATATTGAAACTGGTGAAGGACCAGGTCATGACTGTTCAGAATATCATAATTTCACCTTAGTAAAATATCACCATTTTCGAGATAATGGGCATTTTCTAAATATCTAGAAAACCGCTACCCCACCTTCGTTTTTTGAGTGCTATGTCTTCAAATTAAGACTAATTCAAATATCGTTGTTGCTGTAGATTAATGATGAATGATGTTTTCAGACGTACAAAACAGTTTTTCAGAAATTGATACATTTTTCAAGAAATAGAGGTAAAATGCCAGATTTGAATCTCACCAATTTTTATTAACAAAAGTTTGACATTATTGTCTGAAAAAAACATAACCACGTGGAGGTGTACATTCATAACAAAAGAATGCCTATTTTGTCCAGACTCTAAAATGGTATGAAAGTAGGTATAATTATTTTTAGAAGGAGTGGTATTTCGATTATATTAGAGTTTGGTGTTATTCTGAGCTAAATCAACTCTTACGACTTTGTCGATAATGAGTTTTATTTTTATCTTATCAAGAAATGAAATAATTATTAGTAATAACGAATCAATTGCTCAGAAGCATTCGATGAAATTTAAAAAAGTAAATACGAATTCAACGTTTTCTTTAATGAACACATAATACAAACCACAATATCGATTATTCGACATCGCACTGAATAATATTACAATAAATGTTCGAATTGTTTCCCACCTGCTCGTATGCAGAGACGACATCTTTTCAAGAAGGATCTTTTCAAATGTCTTACAGCCCCCGAATCAGCGATTTGCTGAGCGGCAGTGTGAATACGTTGTCTCAATTGTTCCGCGTCAGTTATAGGTGAGGTGTAGACTAGTTCTTTTAAACAGCCCCAGTAGAAAAAATCCAATGGATTCAAGTCAGGTGACCTGGGCGGCCACGGGATTGGGCCACGGCGTCCTATCCATCGTCGTGGGTACAGTTCATTCAAATATTGCCGAACTCGTACGTCATAATGCGCCGGGCAGCCATCATTTTGAAGCCACATTGTTTGTCTCACTACTAAGGGTACATTTTCTAAAAGAAGGGGCAGTTCATGTTGCAAGAAATTTAGATAAATGTTGCCATTCAAAGTTTGTGGCAACTCATAAGGGCCGATTACTTCGTTATTTAAAATTCCCGTCCATAAGTTTATCTTGAACTGTTGTTGTGATCTGTCCTCTCTCATTAAATTTGGATTTTCTAGGCTATAGCTGTGTAAGTTATGCATATTTGTATATCCATCTCTTTTGCATGAAGATTCATCTGACCACAGAATTTTATTAAAAAAGTTCGGATCCACACGGTTTCTTCGTAACATTTCACGGCAGAATCGTACTCTTACCGGGTAGTCCCTCCTAAGTAATGCTTGGACGCGCCGTACATGGTATGGATGATATTGGTAACGTTTGATAATGAAATGAGCCGTAGATTTCGAAATACCCGTCCGTCGTTCGATTTCTCGTACAGAAATACTTGGGTCTTCATCAATTTCTTGCAGTACTCCTTCTTCATTATCGTGGTGCGGTCTACCTTCTCCACCTCGATTTCCAGGAATTCTGCCTTCCAAATAAGAGTTGTGAACTCTTATGAAAACACGAGAACTTGGATGTGATGCATTCGGATATCGTTCTGCATAAAGCGCGGCTGCAGCAGTAGCACTACCTCTACATTCACCATAAATGTAGTGCATTTGAGCATATTCGCGGGGAGTATAACGTGTGTACGGCATAATGGTGAAATAAATACTACCGGATGAAACAAAATGAGTACCTATAATTTTTATCTTCAATACACAATACAAAAGTCTGGTACAGCTGGTACAGTAAAAAAGTAGGATGCTCGAAAAATCCAATAAAAGCATTTTAGCAATCCATCTGTCGATCTCTGAAACTTCGTTGGAATGTGGATGTTGGACAATTGCGACACAAGAATTTGTGTATTCATTTCGATAGTAATTGTATTAGGCTTACATAAAAAGTTCATTTTGTTAACATACTCCTTAACGCTATCAAGCAATTTATTCGTTAGGTATTATTAACAATCATTTCCACATTTCATCTTGATGAAATCCAAAACAAAAAAACACTTTTTGGGCGAAAGTATAAAATTTGATGGAAGTCGGAAATAGCGCCACACTCTAATTTAATGGAAATATTACCCCCTCCAACAATAATTATAGTACGTTTTATACCATAGTAGAGTCTAGACAAAATGGGCATTCTTTTGTTATGAATGTTCACCTTCACGTGGTCATGTTTTTTTCAGACAATAATGTCAAACTTTTGTTAATACGAATTGGTGGGATTCAAATCTGGCATTTTACCTCTATTTCTTGAAAAATGTATCGAGTTCTGAAAAAACTGTTTTGTACGTCTGAAAGCTTCATTCATCATTAATCATCAGCAACAAAGTTATTTGAATTGGTCTCAATTTGTAGACATAGCACTCAAAAAACGTAGGTGAGGTAGTGATTTTCTAGATATTTAGAAAATGCCCGTTATCTCGAAAATGGTGATATTTTTACTGAGGTAAATTTCTGATATTCTGAACAGTCATGACCTGGTCTATCACCAGTTTCAATATTGTACAAGGTTTACCGGACACCCTGTATATTTGGTATCAATTTCAATTCCCACATGAAATTTTGAGGTAATAGTCTATTGCTATACCAATGAACGAGCGCTCAAAAGCTCCTGCTCAGGGCTTTTCTTTAAAGTACCAACATAATACAGGGTGTCCGGGGAATAACTGTACATACTCTTACCAGAGATAGAGTTGCACTATCTGACTACTGATTGACTATAAAAAATTAATTTCTGGGTTTCCCTAGAAAACTACAGGGTGTTTTTCCAACTTCATGGAAGTACTTAGACCATCATAAAATCCAAACTTATTGACGGATATTATTGAAACTTGAAGGTTATTGGCACATGCTAAGGTCGAATCAGAAATACATCAATCATTTCATTTTTCCAGGGCCGGACTCATTAATCTTCATTTAAAGTGTTCAGGGTAAAAAAAACACTTTGTATTTCGAATTACGAATAATTGATTCACTTTTTAGAAAGAAGCTAAATTATGCATTAATTTGTGGTATCGCTTAAAGTTGTCACATCAATAATTATTTTTTATGAATTTTTGAATTTGGAAAAAGTTCGAAAAATTTATTTTATCTACCTGAACACCTTGTGGAGGTCGAAAATAAATAATAAATTTTCTTCAAAAAGTCACTGAAAGTGAGAAAGACTATAATAATTTGTTGATATACTGGGTGGCCACCCTAGACGCGGATCTCATTGCGATGAAGTGAATAACGGTATATTGCGAAAAAAAATTATTGGCGACATGTATAGGGTATACATAAGCATATTTCAAAATTATTCGTATGTATACCGGGTGTTCGACAATAAAGATATAGATTAAAGTGACACTTCTTCCAATGAACACCCGGTATACATACGAATAATTTTGAAATATGTTTATGTATACCCTATACTTGTCGATAATTTTTTTTTCGCAATATAATACCTTCATTCACTTCATCGCAATAAGATCCGCGTCTAGGGTGGCCACTCAGTATATCAACAAATTATTATAGTCTTCCTCACCTTCAGTGACTTTTTAAAGAAAATTTATTATTTATTTTCGACCTCCACAAGGTGACTAAGTCCTGTTCAGATAAATAAATTCAATTTTTCGAACTTTTTCCAAATTCAAAAATTCATAGAAAAAATAATTGTTGATGTGACAACTTTAAGCGATACCACAAATTGAAGCATAATTTAGCTTCTTTCTAAAAAGTGAATCAATTATTCGTAATTCGAAATAAAAAGTGTTTTTTTTACCCTGAACACTTTGAATGAAGATTAATGAGTCCGGTCCTGGAATAATGAAATATTTGATGTATTTCTGACTCGACCTTAGCATGTGCCAATAACCCCCGAAGTTTCAATAATATCCGTCAATAAGTTTGGATTTTATGATGGTCTAAGTATTTCCATGAAGTTGGAAAAACACCCTGTAGTTTTCTAGGGAAATCCAGAAATTAATTTTTCATAGTCAATCACTAGTCAGCTAGTGCAACTCTATCTCTGGTAAGAGTATGTACAGTTATTCGCCGAACACCGTGTATAATAATGAAATATAACTCCAAAATCTGCACAGAACTGAGATATTCCCGAATGATTTTCCCCTACAAGGTGGGGCAGATGTTAAATTTCCCAATAACCTCATTTTGACAGATGAAATTCGAACCCCTCCGAAATATCTATGCACGATTAGCGCTGATACTTATTTCATCATCTGGAAATCGAATGATTCCATGGGTTGTCAAAATTCATAAGTAAACTATAGACATTTAGATTTGCGAATGATCGATGAACCGCACTTCTCTACCAAAAAAATTCACATAAAAGAGGACCCCCATCTAAATTTTTCTTTTACCTCACTACAAAGCCCATTTGACAGAACGCGAATTCAATGAAACACTTCGAGCAATCAAAATAAATGGAGCGAAATAAAAGGAGCTTTCGAGCGAAGTAAATATCCTGCAAATGAAATATACATGGTATAAAAGACATCAGTTCCTCTTACGATAGGCTCGGAGGAGATTGACTGACCTTAAACTCCCTGTGTTGCGATTTTATGCTTCTTTGAATTTGATGGCAGGAGCTGCAGGTTTAAACAGCTGTGGATCTGTTTTCTGGAAAGAAAAATATAAGAAATCTTTAGGTGAATTACACATTATTGTATTGTATTAGCTTCAAACTTTCAATAAATATAGATTAAATGTTCGAGGAAACACCTATTTCGTTCGAGTCACATATTTGGTAGTCATTGACATACTTCTATAGTAATTGACACCCAGTAGGATAGTTATTGACATAATTTCAACTTACTCTAACATCAATATTGGTTATGATAGCATCTTGCTTTCTCTTACTCATACATGTATAAATAGGTCAATGAGAAATTCATACTGAAAATAATAGAGAAATAAGAAGGTTCAGACAATTAAATTCTATATAAACAAAGGAATAACAAAAATTAGTAGTGATCTTCTCATATATACCGATATAACAAACTCATGTGGGGATTTCCGGGGGGGGTGTACTGGGGGGTAACTAAATCCCCCCAGAAGAAAATTTTTTGAATGAGATTCAATCAATCAACCTCCCCCTTCCCGCTTTTCACTCAAGATCATTCCGGTCACTCACTAAAACTACCCCCCCAGACTCGCTCTCTGGATACGCCCCTGAACAAACTATTGGTGCTATCTAGGGTTTTTCATCTCCTCATGTTTCAAAATGTTTTATTTCTATTTGAGTCCTTTATCATTTTGTCATTTTGAAGACGGCATCATTAGATATTTGAAAGTAGTGTCAATAATTGTATATGTTAGAGTTTACTGGATAGCGACTGCACATAATTCCGTTTATTTTCTATTTTGTTCTGATTCATATTCGTTTGAAGTTTTCTATTATATTATTATTCTATGCACTTTATTAAACCCTTCAATGATTCAATTGAGGTTTAAACTCACTGTTCGATGAAATACTATTGACACAATTATTGACATATGGTATAGCCTTAATATATGAATTTTTGAAGGATTTACAAACATAAATAAGATATTCCTTGGAACCTTCCAAACAATAGACTTCTAACGGATAAGAAGCAATCGAATTAGGAAAATTCAGTTTAGCCCTGAAAAAATGTTGTGTATTTATAAATAAAACCACCTTACTCATAGATCAGATCTGAAACAGTTTTCTAATAGAATATATGATTCAAAGTTAGCAGAAACGAAATCTCTAATACCTCATTTTCTCGATTGAAATTGAACTTTTCCTGTCAACAATCAGATTTAGATTTCAGCTCGAGGTTCTGTTGTCTCCCGACTCGTGTATACCTAATACATTATTTTTTTCTGTGACAGGAAAAACGAACATCTAATAGTAAAAGAAATTTAACCTTTTACGAAATAACTTTTTTGCCTACAGGAAAAATGTGAGTACTTTTTTCCGGATACATAGACACTCACTTTTTCGACAGGGAAAAAAGTAAATTCGTAAAAAGTCATATTTTGTGAGATAGAAAACCTCACATTTTCTTTCCGTCACAGAAAAAAAGTTATTTATCACAAGTGAAAAAAGTATTGGATTTTAGCTCGAGAGCTAAAATCTAATATTTTTCCCGAGTATAATACACTATTTTTTTCGACAAGAAAAACAACGATTTAATAGTGAAATAAATATATCTTCTCACCAAAGTACTCTTTTCCCACGGGAAAGGAATGTGTACTCTTTTTACGGATACATAGACACATTTTTTGACAGGAAAAAAAGTCATTTCTCAAAAAGTTATATTTTGTGACCTGTCAAGAAATATAAAAATGTAAAATTCCGTCACAGAAAAGATTATATTATTTGAGGTGTGTTTGAAATTTTATATGATCGGAGGTCAGTGTTGACAACCATGAAACGACATATACAACTGAAAACAATGCTGAAATCATTTCATTGAAAGAATTTTTCTTAGAATTGTTATGAACTCATTACGATACTGAAATAGAAAAATATAAGTATAGTTTCAAACTTGTGGTAATAATAACAACTAATCTTCATGAATGCTCGTTGAATAATATACAATAATGTACTATAAATTGCTTCTATACAGTTATTAAATTGACGTATCAAGAATCAATTTTGAACTGATGCCATCAGCTTAATTATAAGTTGAAAGTTGGCACAAAAGTGATTGATGAAAAATTATTATCATCAACCAATAATCTCGCAGCTGCTGTCTTTTATGCTTTGAAGTTAGGAAGTTGATCCAACTTGAGATGAGGTCCATTCTTCCTTCCATCAGATAGCTTTCTGCAAGCAAATATATTTTCCATAAAGATAAACAGAGACCACTTTATACCTTTCACTTAATAAATTTTAAGTAGATACTTGAAGCAGTAAAGATGAAGTGAGCTGATAACTTTTGGGGTCTTATAACAGCGCGGCTTCGCTGTTTGTAAAGCTGCGTTGATTTGTTTATTGTGCAGGTTATAATTGGAAATTTTTAATGGGGAAATTCGGGAATAAAAACAGAATATATTTTGTCTTCATTGTTGAATATGATTAGAGCGGTAACTCATTCTGTTGAATGCTTTTTCGGAATACCACATTAACAGAATTTTTAATACAACTTTTTGTGAAGTTAGCAAGATTTCGATATAGACAGAGTATTTCTGAATTGATGCGAAAAATATACGTGAGTTTTTGATCCGATCATTTGATGAAAAACGTTCCTATAAATTTGGGTCCGAAAATACATTGTTCTCAGTATTCAGTGTGTTGAAGTTCCACTTGAAAACTGAAGAAACGAAGTGGTACGCCACTGATATATTTTAAACTATCAACTATTTTTCTATTCTACGTTCAATATGTAAGCAAAACTCCTTCCGCCTCTTTTCGTGTGGGGCGCCGTTTTTATGTGAGAAAATGAAACAACGCGGATTTGTCGTTATATACACTCACCGGTAAAATAATCGATCCACTCAAAAAATCTATGAAGTTTTTTTAATTCAAATACAGTGTGTTTGGTCACGAGTTAGCGATAATTTAAGGTCATCAAATATACTTAATATTATCGACAAAAACACCCAAACTTGGAAGTTTACCCCCTTAGTTTTGGAGTAGCCCCCATTTTAAATTTACTTTTTTATTTTCGTTGACCCTCCCAAATGATATCGATTTCTTTGGACATAAAGGTCCTACAGATGTGAAAAAAATGTTTTTTGAAAGATGACACTACCACCTTTCATTGAAGTATAACAATATAAAAACATTCAAATTGATAACGCCATAAAAAAATTCTTTGAAAAAGTTCATAGTGAAAATATGTACTGATTTTCTTAGTAAATCCGCCATAGTACAAGAACTAGCACATTGAAGTATAATTTTTTTTCAATGATTCAACACGCAAGGGTATTAGCTACAAAACAACACTCACATCATATCTGTAAGTTACACAATTTGAGAGTTATTGCTGTTCGAACATGATCACTACGCGAGCAAAAGACACAAGACATGTCATCATGAAGGCCACTGCCTGTCTACAGAGCAGACGCAGCCATTTTGAGCAATTTTTATGATTAATTTGTTTTTTGATCATTGAAAATTATCGAAAGTACAGTACTGAGGTTTTTTTTTTATTTTACCAATTTTCATAAGGGTCATGTTCGAACACCAATAACTCCCAAATTATGTAACTTACAGAAATGATGTGAGTGTTGTTTTGTGGCATGTGTCCTTGCGTGTTAAATCATTGAAAAAAAATTATACTTCAATGTGCTAGTTCTTGTACTATTGCGGATTTACTGAGAAAATCAGTAGGTACATATTTTCACTATGAATTTTTTCAAGAAATTTTTTTATGGCGTTATCAATTTGAATGTTTTTATATTGTTATACTTCAATGAAAGGTGGTAGTATCCTCTTTAAAAAAACATTTTTGTCACATCTGTAGGACCTTTATGTCCAAAGAGATATATTATTCGGAAGGGTCAACGACAAAAAAAAAGTAAATTTAAAATGGGGGCTACTCCAAAACTAAGGGGCTAAACTTCCAAGTTTGGGTGTTTTTGTCGATAATATTAGGTATATTTGATGACCTTAAATTATCGTGACCAAACACACTGTATAACCTGAATGACAATAGTGATGGTAATCGAAGTAATTCCAGTTGTCGTATTCAAATGAACTACCACAATGTATAGATTATTCTAATTGAATATCAGGGATGTGAAGAACAAAAAACCTGATTCCACATTACCGACAAACCCTCTTCCACTGCCAAACTTTATCGAAACTCTGAATATTCTATGCAATCTCACGAAATAGAAATTGTCCGAGGAAATCAAGCGAATAATAACTTGCATTCCGTAGAGACCAAAGTTATAATAATTTAGACCGAAAAATTCCGACTTTCTTTCTCGCCATAGAATTTCCCAAGTTCAGATGTCAAAATAAGTAAGTTGGTCGTAGCCCCGAATACGATATTCAGGACCAATTTATGCCATACGCGTTTTGCGGTGGATTAAGGAGCTCGCGGTGAGACGACTCGAGACAGGAAGCGTAAAATTCGAGGTCCTGGCAAAATTTCCAAGGATCAGGCTTTCGAAGCTTGTCTATCATGTATGCGCCGTGTTTTCTGAATACTAAATAAAGCTTGAAGCCGCAAATCGCCGGGAGGAATATCAAAGTTAAAAGTCATCATAATCCTTGATCAAAGAAGGTGCTTTTTCTGATAGTTCTGGCCTTACGTGACCTCATCCTAAGCACTTTCGCTTCGTCTGGATTTGAAAATGTTAAATGCTCTGACTTCTGAGAATACTCTACATAATAACCTGCCACTCGGCCACTTGTTTGGACAATATTATTTCAAGCATTGATTGATCAGCAACTAATGTTGAAGAACACCTGTCTGATCACTCCGGGCAAAAATTTGTCTTTCAAGTTGAATTAAGATCTAGTAGGTCCAAAATAATAAAAAATGTTAGAATTTATAATGAAAGTACTCATCAATATTTTAGTAGTTTACTTGATAATTTGGATTGGAGCTTGCTGTATGATTTTCCTGAGATGTGTGTCAATGATATTTGGTCTTTTTTTTCTAATAAGATTGATCTTTGTTTTAATGAGGCTTTTCCAACTAAGATTCTAAATGTAGCTAAAAAACTTAAACCGAAAATTACTCCAGAAATTGAAGACTTGAAAAAGTCGTTAGATGTCCTCTTTGTGATCTCTAGGTGTAGACCTGAACTGATTAATGTTTATAATGACTTCAAGCGACGCTATGATATGGCCCTCATTTCAAATAATCAAACTTTCTATAGGTCACTCATAGATGAATCAGATAATAAATCAGCTGTTACTTGGAGGATAATAAATGAATTATCGGGGAAAAAGAAAGCCTCGAAGAAAACTTTACCTGCAAGGTTCTCTGAGAAAGGTAATCAGTCCGAAATGTGCAAATTGGCAGATGAATTCAATCAGTTTTTTGTGAATATTGCAGCGGCAACATGCACAATGCAGGGAAATAATAGTACGGAAAAGAAAAAAGTAGACAAGTCATTCTGTTTGTTTGAGGTTTCGGAATCAGAGATAATATCGGTTGTTAAAAAATTGAAAAATACAAATTCTTGTGGATATGATAATATTCCTATCAAAGTTTTGAAAAAACACATAAAAAAAATAGTTAAACCAATTTGCTACATTATTAATTGTGCCTTTAATAATGGTATTTTTCCGGACGCACTCAAAGTTACGATTGTGAAGCCATGCCACAAAAAAGGTAATATAAATGAGTTCTCTAACTATCGGCCGATCAGTTTAATTACAGCTTTCGCTAAAATCTTCGAAAAAATCTTAGCTAACCGTCTATTGAATTTCCTGCGAAAGTTCAAAATATTGTCCAAAAAGCAACATGGTTATATTCTGGGCAGAAGCACGGAAACAGCTGTATTTGAGTTGTTGCAAATGATAACCGATCTGATGGAAAGTGATAAAATACCAGCTGGACTTTTTGTGGATCTTTCCAAAGCATTTGATCGAGTAGATCATAACATTTTGTTGTCAAAACTCAGAAATATGGGAATTAGGGGAATACCACTAGACTTAATTAAGAGTTACTTATCAAATAGAAAGCAAAGAGTTGTCTTAGATGGTGAGAACACTCAGTTCGTATCCTCGGAGTGTGAGGTTACGTTGGGTGTACCACAAGGAACCATTGTTGGTCCTATTTTGTTTATAGCTTATATCGATGATTTGCCAGAGATTATTCAAGAGGTTGAGAATTCTGTCGAAACCGTGGAATTTGAGGAAATTGAAACCTACTTATATGTAGATGATGCTAATGCACTGGTACATGGTAAAGACGTAGAGGATGTTGCTAACGGTATTAGAAAAGCTATGACTCTGATTAATAGGTGGTGCTCGGACAATAATCTGATACTCAATACTGACAAAACTAATATTGTTTTTTTCAACAATATAAGATCGAAAATTGATGTTCCGAATGGTATAACACATCATGATCACATAATGAAAGTGAGTTCACATACTAAAGTAGGGTTTGATGTTCGATCAGCACCTCCATTGGGGATTGCATTGTGATACACTGATATCAAGACTAAATGTTGTTGTGTACACTTTGAAAGTGATGAAAAATCGAATTGACATTGCGACCTTGAAGACGTTGTACTACTCCAGTTTTCATTCTCTTATGACGTATGGGATCATTTTCTGGGGTAGTAGCTCGCACGCGGAGAATGTTTTTATTGTGCAGAAATTTGCGTTGAGAACGATGTTCAATATGAAGTTCAGGTCTACATGTAGAGGAGTTTTCAGAAAAAACAATATGATGACTCTGCCAGGACTGTATATATATAGGATTTTGTTGTTTTTCGTAAAAAATAATGGTTACTGGGATTACTACAGAAATCATAATAATACTAGAAGAATGTGTTCATACTTTTTTCCTGTGCATAAATTGTCATTAACTGAGCGCAGCGTATTGTATATGGGAATTAAATTATTTGGTTATCTTCCGGGTTCAATAAAAAAAATAAATGAATTTAAAGCCTTTCGCGAAGCAATGTTCTCATTAATTATAAAATGTGAACCGTATACGATAGCTGAGTTCAGGACTCATTGTCATGAATGTTCAGGATAGATTGTTTTGTTTCACTTTTTGTTTCTGACGTGTTTTCATATTATTGTCTGTATGATGATACTTCTGAAAATAAATGTTATTATTATTATTATTATTATTATTAATACATTAGTTGAAAAGTTCTTCTTCGTTATGGTTTTTGGGAGTGATCGTGATAGTTATCTCTGTTTTCGAAAGAGTTTTCCGACTAATGATTTCATTTTTATTTAAGTAATTTCGCGCTATTTCGCCAATTAAGTTTATTTATTGCTTTTATTCATTAGTAAGTGTTATTATTATTTTATTGTATTCTTATTTATTTCAATTCTCATGGAATCTGACGCCCAAGAGGAACGCCCGGTTTTTCGGACATAAACGTGCGGGCATCTGGAATAACGACAATGTTGAATTTTTATTTTTTTAAATTTATCTCTGCAAATATCTTCATTATTAATATGAGGTTGAGTAATTTTAACCACTGTATATCTATTTTGCAAGTGCATCGGCTTTTTCATTTCCTTCAACATCACTATGCCATGGCACCCATGAAGGAGACATTTTATTGGTTGATTTTGATCAATTAATATTATTCTCTGATTTATTGTTAATATTATACCTGCGTTCTTATTAACGCGTTAATTTTCATTTCGTAATATATACAATATAGGGTTTTCCTATTAAGTTGGCCTATCAGAAGTTTTTGGAGAACTGGTAAATATTTCTTTCTGAAATTTTGGGAGGAGCCTTTTCGAATGAGATGAAAAATACTGAAATTCTTCAGTATTTATACTAATGATCTTTCAACATAATGTTGTGTGATTATAAGGTGAATTATTGGAATGAATACTATGGTTGAAGCCATCAACATTGGGCCAGGATTATCGAAAGTTAAAACAGTTGTCGGAATTTATTTCTAGTTATTATTGCTGAATATAAATAACGATTGTTGAAGTTCCTACGGGTCCTTTCAATAATTTTTTTGATTACATTCCCCGTGAAATGTGAAATAACCTGAATCCTGTTTGAAAAACTGTTCAAATTTTTTGTATGACATCCATGATCGTCGAATCTTTTTATGATTTCAACCATGAATTCTACCTCAATAAGTTACCCCATGATCATAAAGCCATATCATCGTTAACACGACCAGAGATCTTGACTATAAATAGGTACTGAAGAATTTCAATACTTTTATCTTATTCGAAAACTATCAAAAAAAGAAATAAATGGAGTAAGAGGAGACTGCCATTTATTTTTCATTTTGAATCGAATGCTGTGAAATAAATATAAGGTTGCCATTTGAAAACTTAAAATATTTCAATTTTAAGTTCCACATTTTCTTATCAAAATTTACGAAGAACCTCACAATGTATCAAAATACTGAATGTACCATATGATTGCATGGCATCTCTTCTATGAGACTGCTGAGTTTGGTTTGTTCGCATTGACAATAATCGAGATATTGCATTTTCAAACTTGCAATGCAGAAGTACAAAATTTCAAGAATTTGTGCATAACTTGACAATAGTGCATGGCAAAGATTTTTCCTGAGTAGATTATACTGCGAATTTGGTATTGAATCGATACATAAATAAAAAAATAGGCATTTGCATTTGAAATGAGAAAGTAGTTATGCGTTTGAGATAGACGTGGCAACACTGTCGACTTGAAAATATTCGAGGCGAAAAGTTTCTCAATCCTCAAGGCTTCACTCAAAATTTCAGAACGAAATATTTACTTGTTCTCCAAAAACTTCTAATAGGTCAACTTGAAAGGAAAACCCTGTATACACGCTTTTCAATATCTTGCCATTAATAACCTAGTTAATCAAAAAACTGTCAGTAAAACCTATTTTATGTATATTATTCGTCGAGCGTTGAATAAAGTGACTTATGATGGGAAATAAAACACTTTTCCAAATAAAAAACTCATATGATTTTAGAGACTCAACATGTTTCGAGCTTAAGGAAGCTCATCTTCAGGAGTAAAAACACAAGAGTGAAGCTAAAAAACAGAAAACTTATAGAGAGACGACAGCAGAGCCAAATATAAAACGTTCAAAATTGAATTGAATAAATAATTTAACTTCAAAACCAACGAAAAATATTGAGTCTCTAAAATCATATCAGTTTTTTATCTGGAAAAGTGCTTTATTCCCCATAATGAACTGCCCAGATATAAGGACATTCAATACTAGAAAGTGACTTATGATCTTTAAGAAAATATTTCAGGGATCTACCCAGCCTATTATATATGCATGCTGTATCTTTTCTGTATACTTAATAAAACGAAACCCTCAAGTCGTCAAGGGAATATCAAAGTTGGAAGTCATCTTAATCCCTGTTCAAAGAAAAAAACTGGGGTGCTCACCTGATAGTTCTAGCCCTACGTGATCTTTTCTTGAGTATCTTCTCAAAGCTTCCAGCACGAAATTTCGAGGAGGAATTGGCATGAGAATGCTTTACATACCTCTATAACGGAGAGCCGTTCTCCCTTCTATCTTTCGAGCAACCCCATTATTTTTGATGTATAATTTAGCGAGGGAGACGGCGTTATCGTTTCCTCCTGTAATTTTTCCGGGAAATTCACGACAGTTTATCGGAAAATGTATCTGCTATTGAGGGTGAAATAAAGGTTGCGAAAAGAGAGGGCGTGCTTTGAGAATGAGACATCTAACTAAGCAGTTCGAAGGCCATAAAATCAAGGAGTTTAACTTTGATATCAGATATTTCAGAAATATTATGTTTCAGGGAGTATTTTTAGTTTATTTATGATTCAACAATAGGGATGTTGACTATTTTTTGGAATTCATTTTATTTTGTAGATAAACCCTATACAAACACGAAAATATTGCTTTTTTCTTAAAAATATAGTATTTGCCAATAAAAAATACGTTGAAGAAAAGAGAATTAATTTTCCCGCGGAAACGGCACGTTATGATGATTACGTCAATAGTCGGTAGACATCATAGACTAACTAAATTTTTAGTTTGTCAGTTTGTCTATGGTAAACATACTTTGACTTCTGTCAAAGCGAACTGATTTTGCCTAATTCCTTGTGGAAAAGTTCAATTTAAGCCTTCAAAATGAATATGTCGTTCTATAAAAGCTGAATGAGGTGTTTCTCTTTTATTTGTAATAATAAATATGAGTTAAAAATTTGCTACTTACAGAGACAATTCTACGTTTTTAAGCTCCACTCCACTGCACAAAAATCTTTGTTTTCAGCAAAGACACTTGCGACCATCAGGGAATCAATCTTCGTTAAGTTACTACTATTACCCTTGATGAATCTTATCTCCATTATAAAGAAAATTGTAGATTATCGTTCTTGTAACGAATAATCGAACTATTCTGTTCTCTTTCAGCTTTCAACTTCTTCAGTTCGAAACATAGATATGATATTCTATATATTTACTATGGTTCAAATCACAAAACCGTGGGTTTCACAAAGCTTGATTGGGCAATCAAATCGTTCGTTTTGAAGTAAGTCGATGGTTTATGTCAAAAATGAACTGAAAATTGCAGATAAATGACGACATTTCAATAATCAAGGTGATTGGAGTTTTGTGGAACCCGGCCTATGAATGTATTTTGTTGATCTGAGCACCGAACATTCGAATTTGCAATGACAATACGGCATAGTGACGTCAATTACCTCTGATTGGCGTTTGCAGTCACGTGATAGTTGATAATAAATAACATAATTTGAATCAGCTTTATTTAATTCAAAGAGAATAATAAGATCACTAAAATGGTTTTTTAGGATTGCAAAAATTTCCTTCTATGAGGAAAACCTCAATTTATATGAATTCGTAACATGAGTCAACATCCCTATTAGTATCACTTCACTCCTTATCCACTGGATGAGTCGGGCGGAACAGGCCAAACTCCAGGAGCGTATTGTACAGAGGGGCAAAATTCGTTGTCTAGTGAAATGATCTCGAGAACTTTAGCAGCTAGAAGAAAACTGATGACACATTTTTGGGCTCTTTTTTCCCGACTAACTTATCTTTCACAGATTTTGGGTTATAAACGAATATTGAGATTTTGTCATTTTCATTGATGATGAATAACTCGCTTCTTAGAAATCGTATTCGAAATACATTGTCAAATTCTAAAGGCACTTCTTCAAGAGTAATTGAAATATGATACGACTGATTTTTTGGTCCAGCCACCTTCGAGAATTGACAAGGGATTTTGATTTTTCAAGTGTAAACTATGTTCGAATGTTTTTTATGTAGCTCCAAAATTTTTGCTGATTTAAAAATGTATTATATGTCACAATTTACATAAAAATTTAACGAAAAAAAAATTCAATACATTTTCCTGATTTTCCGTTCAGTTCTTAATTAATTATAAGTAAGCTGGCGTTACTATAGCGACCGTTGAAAGTGTATTTTTTGTGGGCCTAAAACTTTATGATTTACTCTATGGTGAATTTGTCATCGTTTGTTCTCAAGATTAAAAACTGTTCATTTCTTCTAATGGCCCGGAATATTTCAAATTATGAAAAATTCGATATGTTGGTTTGCTACATTGAAGCGAATTGAAGCGAATCAAAATAACCGAGTCGCAAGGGGAGTCTACTTCGAACTCCTATCACAGAAGGTTGAGCATTTATTTATTTATTGTATAGAAAATGTATTCAATTTTTTTTTGTGTAATATTCATGTGAATAGCATGTGAATAGAATTGATGATTTCCATAAAATTACATTGAGATTCAATCACGAAGAGCTTCAAGATAGAGCAAATTTAGGTTCGGAATTTTTAGAGTTTTTCGTTGTTATCATTCTAGTCATGATATTATGGCGGAGGATGAGCAGCTAGCACAAAAGTTGATACGTCATTCGAAAAAACACCAAATGACGCATTTCTTACTGAAAATAAAACGTGTGTATAATTATTGATATTTCATCGAAAAAACCATCGAAAAGAGGACCAATTCTATTAACCCTACACTGCTCGATTTTTTTTTTCAGTTCAAAAAAATGAGATTCTGGTTTTTAGTGGCGTAAAGATTACTAGAAAAATAAAGAAAAAATTCTAAAGATTATAATTTTTTATTTATTCTACAAAAACTAGTTGTAGCAAATTTGATACATTATGTCTTCCGGCTTAATCCATTAAGGCTCATGAAATCTCATGAAGCAATTATTATTCTTATTTAGACATAAATGGACGCCACATTTAGAACACTTGAAATGAGAAAAAGAATTATTACAGGTTGGGAATTTACAGCGTTGTCGAACTTCTTCATATTTTGGCCAGTGTCCAATGGAGTCGGTTCTCACGTCTTTCGAAGGTACATGTGAGAAAACAGTGGATTTTTTTCTCTTTTCACTCAACAAATTTTCTACAATGGAGTCTTTAGAAGGTCTACCCCGTTTTTGGCCTCCACTGCCTATCTTACATAGACATTCTGCAATCTCCAGCCGCACATCCACTTGTGATTGAACAGTTTGGTTACCAATTCTCTTGTGAAGTAACCATGTATTCACCAATGTCATATCGACAAGGTGATAAAATAGCCGAATATACCATTTTTTCGACCTCAATTTCATCTTATTTCTGCCAATATAACTGTCCATTGCGTCAACCCCTCCCATGTGTGAATTATATTCTGGAACCAAACTTGGACACTCAATATTTATATATTTCTTCGTCTTCCGATCCTATCGCTTTACTTCCCCTAAAGGCATTTTCCCCTTGAAAGTTGATAAGAATATGACGGGCTTATTATCCAACCATAAAAGAGAAGATACGTCGACTCCGTCTATATTACAAACGAATTCATAAGATGTACCTCTTACATCTTTTTTCAATTCTTTTTCTGTGGGAAGTTTGCAATTGGGAATTCTTGGACGCCTAGCAGTTCCTAGGGAGTAGATTCCTCTGTTGCCCAGGTAAACAAGAAGTGGAACAGATGTGTAGAAATTATCAAAATAAACTCTGTATTTCTTATTGGTTGGAACGATTCTGCAAAGTCTCACAACAATATTTGCACTGCTTCCCAAATCTGGTTCATCAGACAAACGGAATTTTGGATCATTTTCGTCACCAGTATAAATTTCAAAATTATAAGAAAATCCATCAGTAGGTACCACATAAAACATATAATTTGTACCCTCATTTGTGTGGCTTCGCTGGCAGATATTGTTTCAGATGATGTCGAGCTTTGGTAGCACACAATTGCTCGTCTACTGATAAGCATTTGTCTAAGGTCACTGACTGAAATTTTGTGAGTAGTGCTTCAATAATGGGCCTCAATTTATGTAATCAGTCATGATTTGGATTTTCACGGACTATCATTTTACTGTTGTCATTGAAATGTAAATATTTTTTGATAAACTCGAAACGATTTTGACTCATGGTTGCTTTTATTTGAGGAAATCCTAGTTTTGTTGACCAATAACTCCTTATATTCGGCATATGTACAACTGACATGTATATGCAAATGCCCAAAAATTGTTTGATATCATTACTTGTCAATGATGCTGGTTTGTTGACATCTTTTTGGATGGCGTATAGATTCGACTGTTCGGCAATTTTTTCGAAAAGAGTCTCATCAAAAAAATAATTGAAGACTTCAAATGGAGTTTCGAGATTAGACAAAGAACTCGGAAGAGCTGTGATACCTTGAAAAGAGGATGCTTCGTCGCTCAGAATTAGATTCTGTTTGCGCCAAATAATTTTCGAAAATTTTTTCCGCATTTCTTTCAGTGCTTGTTGCGGCATAACACATTGTTCTTCGACAGAATTTTCGTCTTCATTTGCCGAAAATGACTGAACATGGTCATCTCTTTGAATATTATCATGACAAAGAACTGTACCATCTTCGAATTCTAAGGGCATATCTTCTATATTGAAAGTTTCCACATCCTCCAAATCACTTCCACACCCTTCAAAGTCAGAGTCGAAATCAAAATCGTCCTCACTATCTGAGAGGTTTGCAATAGCATCCTCCAATTCTTTTTGAGTAAGAGGTCTTTTTCTGTCCCATTTATTGGACATCTGAAAGAGAAAATTAGTGGTTAGCCTACAGAACACTAGCCAACAATTTTCCCATGTTCAACTCGAATATGCACTATGTATCGAATATGATACAACTAATATTTTCCAAAATATGATTGCATGGAACTTCATTTGAACAAAATAACGATAGAATTGAAAACATCTTACCTTTATCGATGAGAAAATATTTTTTTCTTATTCAAAAACACCAAACACGCGTAAATAAATAGATTCGAATAACCACGAATTCCGTATAGTACTGATGATCATACGATATGCATAAAGTAAACAAGACACAGTTCGAATAAGCGCCGAATTGCATAGTTGACCGTATTGCCTCTTACGATAAGGTTGTAGAGAATATGATACATAACGTAGAACGGGAAAATTTCAATATACTGGATCGTTGAGAGCTTTTGAACTTGTTTGTATCTAATATGATACAGTAGGCAGTGTAGGGC